>JAXDDX010000149.1:580000-920000 GCA_034670405.1 Hoplostethus atlanticus | reverse complement strand
AACAACCACTGCAGGGAGGCCCTTGAGCAAGGCACTTCAGCAGGGTGGTGCTGAAAAAAGAGCATACATCAGTCAGCCATCCCTGGATGCATGTAGGGGATGTTTTGATAGAAGACAGACCGACAGACAGACAGACAGACCAACACAGCGTGGAACCCTTGAGAGCAGCTGGCTGGATGAAAAGCTTGTTCTGGTGGGATACTGGGTGGTGGTTCGTTGCCGTACCCTCCCTTGGCTCCGGCTTTTACAGGGCGCACATGTTTCTGGAGTGGTTAGCCTTGCGTTCAGACTCATCGTTACCCACAACCAGCATCCATGTTCTCATTATTTTTCCACTTTTTTTTTTGAAAAATACAGTCATGTCGGTTTTTCTTATTTTCGCCGTTTGTGTCTGTACGAGGCTTATGTAAGGGCCCATAAAACGCCAAATGGAAATCATTACTCTTTCTCATATATTCTGTATATTTACACTGAACAGCAACGCTCTGTGAGGGATTTTCTTGCAATCTGGTGGATGCTTCATCTAAAGTGCCTCACAGTACCATGAGTGCATGTGGCCCAGATGGGATTCAAACCCCTGAACCTGGCAGGGTTTTCCCTAGCAGTGGATCTTCGGGGGTCTAAGACCATGTGCCATACCAAAGGCTACACCAGGTACTGATTAGGTCCCAGTGAAACCTAGTGAAATGTAGTGTTTGGGTGGAAAGAAAACCTGTGTGGCATCCATGGCTTTTCTAAGAGAAGGCCATCAGGTTGTCAGTTGAAGGGAGTAAGTTTAGTTGTACCTGTTTCCTTGCATGATTTTGAAACTCTAACACTGTTTTTTACATGAAGTTGTTCTTGAAAAAGTCATGGAAGGACACAAATTGGAATACTGAAATCCAAGCCAGCTGTCAAGTGACTGTGGCTTGGCCTTTCTAGTCTTAATGTCATGCTCTGCCCATCGAGCTACACAGGGAACTGGAGCCCCTAACCCTGACAGTGTTAGTGCCATGCTAGCTTGGCACTAACACGTATTTTTGGGGTATACAATTTGCAGAAAGATCCTGCTGGTTGGAGCGAGCTCTGCGGTCATGAGGTCATGGGCTGGCTCGGTCGTGCGTGACCCCTCCAACCTCTGGCCAGTACAGAGCATTACTGGAGTGTTTGATCTGTGTATGCCCTTTTGGTAACGGTAAATGGAGTGTGAAAGTGCATGTTGCAGCGCTGCAACTGGAGCCTTGTGGTTTCTGTCTGTGTCTGTGTGTCTATGTGGATTAGATTGAGATGCAATGAGATACTTTACAGTAACGTAAATTTTATTAGTCGTTTTTTTCAAGGGTGGGTGGCGTGGCGGATCAGTGGTTAGCTCCACCGCCTCACTGCAAGCAGGACCCGGGTTCGATCCCTTGGCACGCTCCGGTTGCTTCGGCTTCTTCCCACAGTCCGACATTCAAGTCAGGTATGAATGTCTATTTGTGTTAGCCCTGTGATGGACTGGAAACACCTGTCTCAGGTGTTTCCCTACCTTCCCTACCTGTCTCTGTCTCTACCTTCCCTACCTCTAGCCCTCCTTTACCCTGAAAAAATGTAAGCGGGTTAGAAAAGATGAATGATGTTTTCCTCAAGAGACCCCATTGTTATAACAGGGGACCTTCCGTGGGTCCTGGGGTCCATGTTGTGTAATGCCTGGCCTTAATGGTCTGCATCTGCCCTGCACTGGCCTGCTATACTTCACTGTCAGTGCTATTCTATTACCGTCCTGCTGTCCTGATGTTGCTCTTCCACCACAGTGCAAAGCACCTCTCCATTAAAAAAGTCATTTCCGCCTGGACATCACAGCCTTATTGCCTCTGCCATTCCAGTGTATTAAGTTTGCCCATAAAGTGTGTTAACTCTGCCATTAATGAGTGTTAAACGTGAGCTACCGGCTCTTGACAGCATCTCCAGAGATGGAGAGCTGAATTCTAACCCTCCTCCCCCCTTTCAGTTTTCCCCTCCCGCCTCCTCCCTCCTCTGGCTTCTCCACATGGCCAACAAAATTCTGCTGTTTGGGCTGTGGCTAGTTTTCTCACAGGATAAGTCTCCTGACACACATTGGAGTTTGGTTTTATTTACTGGCCGCTGTTGTTGTTGCTCCCACGTGAAAACTCACACTGGCCTTTAACGACCCTGGGTTTCTTGCTGATGCGTCCTCCGAGGCTGTTTGGGAGTTCAGCTCATTTCCTCTGCCGACCCAGCGGCCTTGATTGTTGTCACTAAAACTAGCCCAGAGTTTGTTGCATCTACAGCAAAGGCAGTAGCATTGCCAAGGCCTACGTTCGATGGGAATCTGGCAGTCCGTGAGCAAGACCTTTTTCCCATCCAACCAAGGAACAAGTTCTTCCCTATTCCCACTGATGAATAGCGCTCACTCTTAAGACTCATGTATTTGTCCGTAATCTTCTTAATTGCGTAATAGCCCTCCTCACATGGTAAACGAGTCCATACACAGGGAATCTTTGTCTCTGTCATTATTTGAAGGTCATTGCCTCCACGATCGGTTCTTGGGTTGAGGGTTCAGGTCCTACTTTAGCTGGTAAGGGGGATTTGTGGTGGGCCAGAAAGCTTGAGCAAATGAGCAAACATTTTCTCTCATAATCCCTTAATGATGTGGAAGGGCTGTCGGCCACGTTGGGCTGAAGAGACTCATTACCAGAGTCGTGATGAGCGGACAAGAGGTTCCTTGTGCCAGCTACCGTGCTTGCCAGTGGCTTGTCCGACCAAAGTCAATTGATAGAAACATTCCTCTCTGCCCAACTGGCCGTTTAGAGATAAGAGACAAGAGGCTTTTGTATTAGCCCATGCTAGTTTCCAAGTCAAACGCCTTCAAGGGATCTACAAAGTTTAACCTGGCGTCTTTCTGTGAAGAAACAACAAAGGCAGCTGATGAAATTTGCTTCCCTCCTTGTTTTCCATTGCATTGCTAGATGTGTATTTGGCAGTAGGGGGCATTGTCCGACGCTAGGGACTGGCTAATCTTAGATGTTTAACTTATGCTCCCATCCAACAGTAGAATCAGACTGAATTCCTAACTCACTAACATTAAGGAGCCATGGTGTCCTGACAATATTCCTATGACCCGAGATGATATGAAGTGTTGGGAAAATAAATCAACTAAGAGCTAAGGAGAGGGGTAGAAGGGATTGTTTTCAGAGAATTAGAGTGAGTAAGAAGAAGAGGGGATATGATTCAGCGGGGGTTTGAACATCAGTTGCCAGCTGGGGAGTGACTCTGCGATCCTGACCGGAGTGGGAAAGTCATTCCACCTCGGAGGAACCAGGAGGTTGAAGTGTCGAGGCCGTCCAGGTGGAGGAACGACCAGGCCTGTGCAGGGAAGGCAGAGCTGAGCAGCCGGTAGTGGCAGCGCTGCTTCACTTATTATTCACCGCTGATTTAAAGAAGATGTGGATGGTAGGAGTTAACTTGCCACTGGATTGGAAGCAGATGCAGGCACCTCATTCAGGTTTAAAACCTTAATCGCTCTCTGCATCTGGCTCCCTCCATTTGGCCCTGCTGGGAGAACAGTTGAGGGTAAGATACTGAGGAGGTGGGATTTGAGGATGTGGGGGGGTGAGGGGTTAGGGAAGGCAATGGGCCTGAGGGGCGAGGAGACGTTGTGGCGGTTGTGTCGGGGACGCTGCCTCTCACCATGATTTAGGGAACTAAATATTTCTCAGTAAGTTGGAGTTGGAGTCTAGCCATTTAAATTAAGCTGCAAAGGGGCGTGAGAGCAGAAGAAGAAGGAGAGGAAGTGGGTTGTGGGTGGAGAGCTAGAACCACATGCCAGGTCAATCTGATGGGATGGAGGGGGAGGGGGTGGCGGTAAGGGGCAGGGGCTCCATGTCAAGGAACCTTTGGACAACAAACCTCAATCTGATGAAGGTTTTCTTCCAGAGACCCCCATCTGAGGAGATTCTAGTTAGTGTGTCTACACTGTGGAGGAGGGAGTGGAGAGAATGAAATCACTAATAGTTAGCATCACACAACGTCTACTGAATGAAGCATCAGTGACCCTCTGGAAACAAAGTCGAAGACCCCTGGGTGTCCCTGAACCTCTGGGAACCACTGGTATGGGGTTTCTTCCCTTTTGCCCGGCCTTTGATTGGACCCGCTGCATCCCATCCCATCCCATCCATCCATCCATCCATCCATCCATCCATCCATCCATCCATCCATCCATCCATCCATCCATCCATGCAACTATCTCTCTATATGCACTGCGTATTGCACAGAAGCTTCTGGAGGAGAGTCTGGAGTTTGTAGAAGTATGGAGGCCAGCGAACATCGGCCCTTCTTCCCTCGCTGTCGTCAGATCGGCGCTGGCTGATATTAATTTCCGTGAGTTTGACAGGGGCCATTAGTCTTGGGGAGGAGGCTTGAGTTACAGCGTTTAGGGGGTAAGGATCCTCTGGAGCAGGGAGTAGTATATACAGTATGTGTTATACAATAGCCCAGACCACAGAGAGGAGAGGGAGAGGGAAGCAGTTGGAAAGACGGTGTTAGGAGTGTGGGAAAGATGAAATGTCTTTCTCAGCCAGTCTGCCTCGCATGCTGGCTGATGCTGTACGGTCGTGGCCTGCCTCCAGTCATTCCTCCTCAGAGTAGAAACGCTGTTCACTGATAGTAAATGTGCATATTTCTCATTTAGCATTAGATCAGCATCTTATAAACTTTGCGTTTGATTTGCACAGAGATCAATGTAAACGGTCGAATCAGTTTCCAGTGGAGGGGAGCAGCATCACATCTCCAGTCTATCGTAACTCTGCTGAAGCTCAGTTTCTAAGGAGCTGTCAGTTTATTTACCTATTTACCTTTGTCTGTTTGTCTGAACTCGCTGCACCGCCGTTGTGCACAGACTTGCAGCACACGCCGAACTGAGCGGCGCTGGGTCTGTTGTGCTGACGGTGCTGTAAACCAGGATGTTTGGGTTCACCTCACAATCGCTGTGCTGCTGCCCAGATGTGTTGAATGAGCAGGGGGAGGAAGAGGTGGTCTCGGGGGGCCTCCTTGCGCTCCGCCGGTCAATCCCGTACAGCATTTCCCCAGTGCAGGCTTTAGGGTAACATCCTCTCCCCTCCGCCTGACGACTGACATCTGGATCAGTCCAGGCGGTGGTACGGCGATAGAGGGAAGTTGCACTCCCGCCCGGCAGGCCTGGCTGTCTAGAAGCTTCCTCTGACCTCTGACCTCTCGCTGTGAATCTTCATTCGATCAGGTTTGGTCATTCCAGGTGTGCATGAAGCCAACAAGTTGAATGTTGCTGCAGCTTTGTACGTTTTGTACTCTCTCTGCTACCTGTGTTTTTGGTATGTGTGCATGCATGTGTGTTTGTGCATGTCAGATGAAAGTGTGTGTGTGCGTCTGCATACATACGAGTGTGTGTTTGCGTGTGTGTGCAAGACAGGAATGTGTGTACTTGCCTTTATGTGTGGGTGTGTGTGTGTGTGAGCCTCGTTTTCCCAGGTCTCCACTCCAAAGTAGCACTTGGCGCTGAAAGCCTGTAACACTTTAATAGCGGAGTTGTTTACTCCTTCATACCGACCCACTGCACCCCCATTCTGGGACGGTTCCTCTGCCTTTGGCATAACAGCAGGTAGGGGTTTTTTTACAGCTTGGTACGTTCAACACTGTCTTGCTCGATTTTATGGCCCAGCAGTTTTTTTTTTTAGTTTTTTTTACAATAACTAAACGTTATGCAATCCAACCTTGAGAAAGCCAGAGCAGCCAAATGTTAGATTACGACGCTAAGCTTCTTGTGTGAACTCAACAGGTTGTCGAGAGTGTGTGAACCGGTTGACTCACTGCTCCGAGGCGGTGATATTCATCATTCTTTCAAAAACGAATACTATTTTTTGACTCAGTTGATTCTTCTTATTCAAGAATACATCATTTAGAACTGATTAAAATACATTTCTAGATGCTCGTATGAAATTGAAATATATCTGAGTGTCTTGATCAGGTTTTCTCTAAAGACCAGGCAGACCTAAAGTGACCACCGTCTGAAGACCAGTATATGAAGCTAACTTGATATACCAGACAGAGCTTTTGACTCGTCACAAGACAGAACAGCATCCGCATCCAAGGTACAAAACCCAACTGAACAAAGAGCGTCCTACTCCAGTTAGTACGAGTACAGGCAGAAGACGACTGGTAAACTGAAGCCTTAACGGGAGAGTAGAAGCCAAACCACGTTTAGCTTGGGTCAAACAAGAACAAACCTTCACTCGAGAAGCCCGGAAGAAAGTTTACAGATGAATCAGAATGTGAGGAGAGAGATTATGTGAGGAGAGGTCAATGCAACGGGGCGTAAAACCTCCCGTCAAACATGCTGGTGGAAATATTCAGGTGCAGCGATGTTTGGCCTTTTCTGGGACTGGTGAGTTGCACAGGATCAAAGCACCGTGGTGCAAACACCCCAGAGGATGAGGCGATCATCCCTTTTAACATCCGACAGCTTCATGGACGTCTTATCCCCAGTGGGAACGGGACCCCCGACCCCGGCAGCGTCAGTGCCATGCTCTACACATTGAGGGAATCAAACCGCTAACCCAGCATTGTTAGCTTCATCTATTGAGTGACACATGAGCGCTTGGCAGTGTGGCGCGCTGTGCCGTATTAATATAGCTGCAAACAGCCATAAAGTTTTCACAGGCACCATAGTTATTCTGCAAAGGCCTGGGGGGAGAAGGCCGTACCATATTATGATTAAAGGTGATCAGAGCTTGCCAGGAAGCTGACATTTCCAATATCTGGCCTCAGATTGCATGCACACTCATTCTTTCATCTTGTGAGGGGATAACAATTCCAAGCGGAGCAGTGGGAACATGATTCAAGATTTGATGGGAGGAAAAACTGATCAGTTTGGTGTGTGTGTGTGTGTGTGTGTGTGTGTGTGGGGTTTACTACCACAATATTCCTGAATTCAAAAGGGCTGTCTTGGCTCGTGGCCCTCATGCTGTGAGTAATCATGGACAATCAGAGATGCCTTCGCAAAATGTTGGGTGTAACTTCCTGTTGAGGCGTCTGGGGGTGTTGTGGGTCTGATTTAATGGATCTGTAAAGGAACCTCCCCTTTCCTCTAACACCCAAACCAGGTTTCTACCTTGGGGCATATTTAATCACATTCTGTAATCACATTATCACATTCTGTGTTTTGGTGATTTTTTTTTGGCCTTTCAGTCTTTTTTTGTTGAGAAATGAAAGATTTGAACTTCCCTCACTGTTAAAGTCAGTTTGATGATACTCTGGGTGAAATCACTACATAGCAACAAGTAGGAGAGAGGCTGTTCTTTGTGCTAGCTCTAGCTAATTTAGCCTCAATTTAACCTTAACGTTACCGTAACAGCTTTGTGCTGTTTCTTCTGATTTGTTTGTCTTAAATTGTTTCTTTTTAATGTTTTTTTGTCTTTTTAAAAAAAAGAAGACTTTACTCCTTGTCATTTTAAGCCCTTTTGTAAAGCTCTGCTAAACTGTGCTTTAAAGTAAGTGCTACATAAATAATGTTTATTATCATTCTTCTTCTTATTAACAGTAATAGTAATAGTCACCACCATAGAGGGACACTGGAGGTGGGAAGCGTTAGAGAGGGACACATCAGATTAAATGATTCATTTTACCAGCAGACAGTCAGTGTAGCGAGAGGTGGGGGAATTATGGGTACATTTTCCACCGCGGTCCTCAAATCTGCCAAGCCCTAACGCCAAGCTGAAACAGCAGCCGGCTTACTTAGTGGCTGCACTCTGTCTGTCCTCAGCATAAGACACTTCAGCTAATGTTTTGGGCTCAAGCGTTCGCCACACTGGGCAAAAGTATGTTTGCCTTGGAAGTGGCAGCGAGGCCGGTGAGCATTGCCATCCACGTCAAGTGGTGCACCGTATAATGCCGGCCCGGGCAAACTTGGACGCCTGACGTGAAGAATTACATCTGCGGTTGTTTCAACACGAGCCTGAAGTGGTCGACCGAGAAGCAATATCGCATCCAGAGGTCACGAGGGGTGTAATTAGAGGAGATCTGTTTAAATATTTGAACATATTTATTGACACTCTATGACATGTGGAATTATGCCTCTCTTGCGTCAGGACGGCGAAGGCTTCCCAGTGAACCGGGTTTCTGGGACTTCTCTTAGCGGCAAGCCCCGTCTGTCCTCGTTGGAAAAACTGCATGAACTCCCCGTCAGCGGCGCTAGCACATGTTTTCCTGCACCAATCTCCTCGGTAGGCTTCGATACGTCACGCTCTCCCTGGAGCAATAACACATTTAGCAAATGTTCCCAGTGTATCAGGTGGTGGTCGGGGTTTCTGCTGCTCTCCTCGCTGGCATCCAGTCAGCCTCCCACCTTTTCACTTTGAACAAACAGATCGTAATGTGCAGTAGCAGATCTCTCACACACACTAGCTAGCTCCCGGTCTCGCTACGTTCACTAATTGAATCGTTTAGATGAAAGCCTGGAGGTCACAGGTTCGAATCTGTGAAGTGCTTTCCCCTCCTGGGGTGTCGGAGGTTCGGTGTGAAGCCTCGAACCTCCAACCGCTCCAGTAGAGCCGCTCACTGTCCAGCAGCAGACGACTGGACTCCCAGACTCTGTGTGGAACAGAGTGAGTGTGAAGTAAAGCACTGCTGAAAATGCATGCATGCTCAGTCAACCTTCTCTGGATGAATAAGTAAAAAAAAAATTAAAAAAAGATTCCAGATTTAGGTCCAATCCTGACCACGACCTACTGCAAACACTAAAAGACATTTTAGCTACAGAGTTTAGCTTAGAGTTTTTTTTATGGTGCAACATATTTTTGCACTAAATCATGTTTTGATTCGATCTCCCTCTTTCACACACTGACCCCCCCATACCAAGCCGAGCTCTTCCAAACGTCTGGGATCTGAAACGCTCGGAGGGCTGTAAAAAGCTCAGGGGTGGTCGCCTGGTTCGGAGCAGCCGGCGGGGAGCTGCAGACCCCGGGGTGCTGCCTGGTATCTGGAGGCAGAACCAGGCCCAGGATACTGCTGCTCCCTCGTCTCCGGCTGCAGTGAGCCTCACCAGAGTTTGTGGTTCTCTGGTTTGTGTCTTGTTGCGTTTGATTCAAAATTGGATTTTCCCAGCTGGTTGGTACGTCCCCGGAAAAACCAGGGGAGAAACACGCCTGTGAGATTGTCTTTTCCCAACACAACAGCTAATGCAGTTGATATTTGGCAGAGTTAGCTAGCTAGTTAGCAAAGAACGCTAAATGTTTAACCTGTTAAAAGTATTTCTGTGTGCATTTTTAGTTTACGTCGCCGCGTTGAGCCCCAGTTTCCTGCTTGGTATTATGACTTTAAGGGCCGTTCCATTGCTTTTTTCCTAGTAGGAAGTCGGAATTTCCAACATTTCTGGAAAGACACACTAGTGTGATTCACAAATGCATGCACACACACACACACACACAGCATTGAAGAATTTTGGTAGGCATTTGGTGGATGCCACGAGTGCATACACTTTCAGCACGCATCGCCCCAGTTGGGCATGGAACCCCTCAACCCAGTGAGCTCTGCATGGAAGTGAACACCAAACCCTGGCAGGAAAAGGGCCTGAAAAGGAATACAAACGTGCAGGTGCACAGGAAGTGCTGTGGTAACTAGCTGGTTAAGTGACATTAGTATTATGAAGTACACTCATTGGGTGTTACTCTACAGCAGTGGTTCGATCCTGGTCCTCAGGGGTTTTCAGTCTAACCATCTATTGGGGGACTGATGCAAAATACAATGAACTACCTGGTAGGATAGAAAATCAGCAGTACTCCAAGTCCCAAAGACCACGGTTCATATCTACTGTATAGCCTTCAAAACGTCTGCAGTACTAATGCAGAATAGATGCATGATAAAGGCCTGGCTCCTGCTGCTACAGTTCCTCCTTTGTTTTGGCCACAACACACTCCGCTTCCATCAGAGGATGTTGAAGATGCACAAGGCTTCTCTGAGGAAGCAATTCAGACAAGAAAGGGAAGGGAGGTTTTGTGCAGTTCAGTGTGAAAGCTGAACGCGTACATCCCACATCCTGTTTGGATATCCCTCGGGATCCCGGGCCTGGTAAATAATGGCCTCGGCAAAGGGACCGGTCGGCGCGCCAGACCTCCCTCGCTTCTCATACGACGAGTGAGCGGGCGCATCGCAACCCCCCCGATAGGGACATTCTCGTTTTGCTCGACTCCCTCAGAGGGAGGTCAGAGGTCAGAGGTCAGGGTCAGCTACAGCGCCTGAAGCTGGTAGGGATTCGGTGTCATTCAAGGACACCTAAGCAGGGAGGACGCTTGCCGGAACAGAGGCCCTCGTCATCCGGTGGACAGATGGTGTTCCCACTTGCTGTGCCTCCTCGCTGCCCACAGATAGAAGAGGACAAAGATTTCAAGTCCTTCAAGTTTGCCAGATAGCTAACTTAGCTAGCTCCGCCCACTGAGGTTTAACTCCATCAATGAGATTGTTTCCACCTCCAGACCAGCTGGAGCTGCTTCTGACAAATGTTTGCATTGCTAAAACCCAAAGTGGGGCGGGGGGGAAATTAGCGAAGAGGCTAACCCACAAACAGGAACCTCTAAGGACTGCGCTGCGTTCAAAGGCAGGGCCACATAAGCGTTTGATTATAGTGCAACGCTCACTTGGAAACAGTCACTGGTGTAATAAATTGATAGAAATGTAATAAAATGTAATAAAACCATGTTAAATTTAATCACAGCAAAAGTTCTGACTGGCTTTCAAGTGTGTGTGTGTCAAGATGCTTGTGATACCAGAACAGCAGAGCATGTGGAAGGAATGCACCGCCAGCCTGACGAAGACGAAGACGTGGGAATCGATTTGGGTTTTTTCCTTTATTGGAATATTTGTGGAAGCCGGGAGGTTTTGCGGAGGGAACGCCACTGATGTGGGGAGGTTGTGCAAAGCGAAGTGACCTCTGCCTGATAGCCTCGCCTCGTTTCTCCCTCGGAGGCTGGAGCGCTCTCAAAACATGTCCAGGCACTTCATTAGGCTGTGAGGAAATGCAGACCACAGCTCGCCCTCACATTTCTTGATGGATCATGTTTTCGGGGGGGCGTGGGGAGGAGGAGGGAGGGGGGTCATAATTGTTTCAGTGGTCAAAGTTTTTATAGTGGGAATGTAAGAGGACTTTGGTTTCAGTTAGCAGATATTTTTGATGGCTGTTGATCAACTTTAAACTTGGCTGTCTTGTAGTACTAGCTTCAATTCAATCAGTTGCTAACTTGTTTGTCTGAGCTCTTGTTTATTTGCTTATTTGTTTAATAAAAGTAGGTAGCTAACTTATTGATCTTCTACCTCAGCACTGGTTCTGCTCTTAGATTGTTTAGGAAGGAAATGCACTTCTGATTTCTGGTGATAGTAGTTCTCTACCGATGTTGAATGCACTTATTGTAAGTCTCTTTGGATAAAAGCGTCTGATAAATGACTGGAATGTAATGTAGTTCAGTTCAGTTCAGTTCAGTTCTTTGCCGTCCTGAGAGGGAACGTTGGTTTGCAGTCATGGTTTCAGTACACAATAAAGATGCACAGTAAAAAGCACAATAAAAGCACACAACAAATCAAATATACCATACAGACAAACATCAGCTGATGAGACCAGATGGGGGATTAATAGCTGGTCACAGTGCAATAAAGCGTCACTCATCAGTGCACAATACAAAGTTATACATGCACACGAGGCTGCATCGTTTCATGTGCAAATGAAGCAATCAAACTGCGGTGGGGGGAACTTTGTTTTACTATTGTGTTTATGCACTTGAATGCAGCACCCAGAGGGCGTCGCCTCTAGCTGCCTTCCACTGGATCGGATTCTGATAAGACAGAAAGACGATATTCATTGGTCGCTCTGCTCGCCGAACCCGTCTTGTATTGATGTCTGAACCATGAAGAACAGGCAGGCACGCGAGGACGAGATGGAGGAGCCGGTTCTCCGGCCCGCCTGAGAGATTATTGGAAAATAACAAGTCCTTAACGGTTCATTAAGACTCGACTTTCACTTGCTATCGCTTTTTTTTTTGTCATCCGGTTCAGTCGAGTCTTGCTTGTCATCATGATTTCATTTAATTTATCATTTGTGTCTCTTCTTTCTGGGTTTTTATCATTTTATGACTCTTCAAGTTTTTGCATTGAAACAATCAGGAGGAAAAAAGGGGGAAACAAACCGATGACCTTTACTGCTGACTCATCTGTTTCCAAGGTTGAGATGTTGCCGAGCGATAAATGTATAATCGAGCTCGTTTTCCCCTCGTCCCGATAACGACGGTGTTCAGCGGTTGAGATTTGCACATGCTCATGGGATTTACGAGCTCAGTCTTACATCAGAAGTAATAGTAGCCTGTTTGTTTTTCTTCTAATGTTTCTCACTTTTTGTACCTTTTTCCTCAATATTATATTCTTTGCAACGCAGTTTTCTCTCAGATGATCTTTCTGTGGTGATAGGAATGTCTCTCACCTGTTGGTTGCTTCAGTGAGACGATGCAGAGAATCCGATTCCATTGATCATCCGTGAGTCACCGCTGTCCAAAGCTCTTGTTGCATTATATATTGTTTGTCTGGATCACAGCGGTGGTCGGTGTAGAAGCCCCTCTGCATGGATTCATCCTGCGTTGGTGCTGCAGACGATGCTTTCTGCAACATGATACAGCAGGACTAGTAACTGGCAGCTGAAGAGAGACTTGTTGATTCCCTATCATTTCTCTCGGGGGAGGGGGGGGGGGGGGACAAAGAGCAGCATTTCTTCAGCAAGCAGTGAAGAGACTTGAATGAACGACAATAAACTTTTATTTTGTGAAATTGAGGAACGGCACTTGAGCTCTTTGCTGATGTTAGAGTTGCTTCAGCATCGTGTGAAAAGCAGCGCGACTCTTTCTGCCTTGATCAGTGGGACTGAAGAGTACAAAGGCATGCTGGGAAAATAAAGGTGTGTGTATGTCTGTATCGCTGTGTGTGTGTTTGGTATCAGTCAGTCTGTGTGTGTGTCTGTGTGTGTGTGTGTGTCTGGATCTGGCGGATCCACTCCAGTGGTTTTTGCCCCGGCGATACTGCAGCTCGGCTCTGCTTTGATCTGCAAGGCCAAGGCTCGTCCCAGTGGGGAGCGACAGGAATAACTCCCCCGCCAGGACCTCGTCTGGCTGGAGAGACTTCTGTCTGGACTCAGAGAGAGACCAGAGAGACACCAGTCAGCGGCGGCGCTCATCCCCCGTTCTCTCTTGCAGTCAGATCTGACCTGTAAGATGACCCAGAGACTCCCTGGGTCATCAGGGGACGAGAGAACGGGTGAGGGAGGGGGAGGTGAACTAGCGAACACATTGAAGTTCATGTCGGTGGCAAAAAGGGACGCCAGTGAACTAAACTAACTAGTTCTTATTGGCCGGTGGACGGAGAGCTGAGACAGTTTAATTCATCACTTCCTGTTGACGGAGGAGATTTCCCACCAGTGTTGCAACCCCACGTGGGCTGAAAGGAAGGGAGCAGTTTTACACAAAATGTGGCTTAGTGCAACGTTGAGTTTTTCAGGGGTGTGTGTGCAAACTGTATACCTGTCAGACAGTTTGCAGATTTGAGAGAGAGAAACAAAGCAAGAGAGAGATGGGGTGTGTGTGTGTGTGTGTGTGTGTGTGTGTGTGTGTGTGTGTTCAGAGCGGTGTGTTCCCTGACAGACAGCGAGCCGTCTAGCGTCTCTGTCTGATGTGACACGGTGACGATACCGGAGTCTGCAGGCCGCGACGCTCAGCCAGCGATCTGAGAGGAGGAGGAGTGTAACTCAAAGAGTAGCGCTTGGTGTGTGTGTGTGTGTGTGTGTGTGTGTGTGTGTGTGTGTGTCTGGTACGCTTGCAGATGAACTACAATGATATACCTCTAAGACATTCGTAACGCTTGGTGTGTGTGTGTGCATGCTAGCAGACGAAATAAGATATGCACCAAAGAAAAACAGTTGAAGTTGCCGTGTGTGTGTGTGTGTGTGTGTGTGTGTGTGTGTGTTGTGCTGCTGTTGATGTTTCCATTCTCCTTCGTCCTCTGAAGTCTCCTCCAGCGGTCGGGTTGGGTTCCTCAGAAACCATCAGCGCGCTCAACGCCAACAATAACTGACCCATCCATACCTGTCAGTCGGCCCCCCCGACACCCTGAGCAACCTCCCAGCATGCCCTTTGAAGCTCGCTGAAGTTTGAACTGTGTGTGTGTGTGTGTGTGTGTTTCAGAGCGCCCTGATCCTCATCTGGCAACACACAATCGCAGTCAGTCATGCACACAGTCTGTTGTGCTCTTCCTCTCATTCACACACCCACACACACACACACACACACACACACACACACTAGACTACATTTATCTCTTTCACTTTGTCCCATCTCTGTCGGATAAGCAGGAAGCAGCAGATCAGGACCAGCCAGCTCCCTGGAAGATAAGATAATACAATAACCGTAAAAACCTTCCTCCAGCCCCCCCCACTCCAAACACACACACACACACACACACACACACACACACCATCTTCCTTGGCTACAGCCTCCTGTTGGGACGGCAGCCCAGCAGCACCTGTTTGGATGAGCTCCAGCTCCGCCCAGCTTGCCTCAGACCGCCTCCCTCCCTCCTGCAGCCTTTTCATGTAGTTTATGGGGCTTCGTGTCCTGAGCGAACCAGGCTGGTGGTGGTGTGCTGATCCCAGATCGGATCGGATGGGTTTTTGCACCTGGCGGCCCGACAGTACGTATTAGTTAGAGATGAATCGCTGACAGAACGAGCTCCGCCCTCCGTTGCGATCCAGAGTTTTATTCTGCTGTTGGGAAACGAGCTGTAATCGGGTTATTACCGTCAGTGTCTTTCACTTTGTTGCATTCAAGTCTCCTGAGTGTTGCTACCCGTAGCTTAAAGACTACAAATCAGCCTACAACAGATCCTCCTTACCTCCTGGGTCCAGCACATTCCCAAGACGTTCTCCCGCCATCTCACGAGCGTTGAGAGTGAAATCCAGGAGGGATTGCCGGGGCCCAGCAGGACTTCCTGTATTGCACAACCGTTCCTCAGCATGCAGCAACCCGTTTCCCACAAGAAAAGGAGGAGGAGGAGGAGGAAGAGGAAGATGCTCCGGGGATGAGCAGCGGTTGACGCCATGGGAGTTCATGAGAACAGAAACGCTGGGACACGAGAGGATCGGAGCGTTCACGCCGCGCAGGTTGTTTCCCTCAAAGCCAAAGAGCAGCGAAACTCAACGTCCATCAACAGGAAATCCAAGGAGGAAGACGTCACCATACTGGGCCCACCGTTTGATTGACAGGTGAGAGAAACACCACAGCACCAAATCACCAAGTCCAAACCCTCGCCATGACCGCGGCGCTCTAAAAACAAAAGGCAGTTAATGCTGTTTGTCTTGTCGGACGGTAACGTTGAGGGTTTCTGACCAAGCTGTCGTGTTGTGGTCGGTTGAGGGCCGACACCCCGGACAACGCCGCGGTCTCGCCTCGGCATCAGAAAACACGAGGAGCGGTTGTGTTGCGCCTCACCGCAGCAGCCCGAGCGTCGAGGTCCCGGCTCGGGAAGCTGCACTCCCCACATCTCAAGGTCTCTGGCAGGCCGGCGTTGCCAGGAACCGCTGCAGCGAGGCGGAGGCTTCGCTTTCACAGCGTTGAGAACGGAGAAATGAAAGGAAGGAAAACATGTCAGACAAAAAGACAAACAAAGAGAGAGAGAGGGCAAACAGAACAAGCAAGGAGGAGGATGTGGGAATGAACGGAGAAACCCTACGGATGACTTTCTTTTTTTTTTCCTTTAATTAAAAGTTTCTTGTTTCCGGCAGATATGAAAGCTGACAACAGTGGAGTTGCGTTCGGAGGACTCGAGTCAGTGAACTGTCACGTCGTACATCTGGTCTCATTTCCTGCTGGAGGCAGATGGAGAGACGCAGGACGGCGGCGTGGAGCTCCTCGCCCCGGGGAAGGAAGCGTTATCGGGCGGATATTGAGCGAGGATGCTCCGCAAGTCATTAGGAAGCAGGAACCAGAAACGAACCCCTCTCCTCCCCCCCCTCGCCTCCCTCTCCTGGGTTACCGTGGTGACAGGCCTTACTAATCCACTGACTGACTGGATCACTATCTCACTCTGGATTCAATTAGCCGGGACGAGATAAACCTCCTCTATCAAGATGCTGACGTCGTAATGAGAGGGGATCGGAGGCATGTTAATACTGTTTAGTGGAGATAGCAGATAGAGGGAGCTTATCAACGACGCTGGAGGAAGGGAGATTAGTCTCAGAGCATTAGTGGCAATGCAACATGATCCAGCGGTTGATCATGTGCAGCGAACACGCTAACACGCTTCTGCTTTGTTAGAAATGCATGGAGGTGAAAAAAGAAAACGGGAAGAATATTTTTAAACTTCCCTTCGCTCAGTGGCGTTGCCGTCACGAGGAGGACATTTCCCTCGGCACATAATGCACTTTGACAGTTACACCGACGCGCCGTTCATCTAATTGTGTTTACCGGCGTTCAGGGAGGCTTGTTGTGCCGCTCGCCGTCACTCACGCGCTGACACCGGGCGCTCCGGCGGGCTCCGTCCCCGAGGAGCCTCCGTCCGTCCGTCCTCCTTGCCGGCTGGAGGTTTGGTCTTGACAGCAAAAACGCTGAAGAAGAGCTCCCCCGCGGCGAGGAGTTTCACAGCCGACGCTCTCGTCATCAAAACACATAATCGGATACAGAAGTACAAAGTGCTTTACGCTGCAAAACAAGCACAAACACAATATCATGGCACGGTGAAAACACCTTTTAGAAACTGTTTTTAAGTCCTGATTTCATGAAACGATGCAGGCAGCAGCGATGGACGACTACGGACGTCGTCATCATTTGGTGCTAAATTTCCTCAGGTGTTGAAGGTTGATGCCATCGTATCGTATCGTCTTCTATTCAACCTCAACATATTTGTGTGCAGATGACTGATACTGATGCTCCTGCACCGATACGACCAGGAGAAATCCCCCGACATTCATTATACACAGTGATTCTGTTTAAACCAGTAAAACTCTGCTGTTGATCTCTGAGGCAAAATAAATCAAAACCCTCCTCGTGTTTCCTCTCCTGTCCGTTCCCTTGAACGCCTCACGATGTACTAGCTTGAGAGAAGGTGTGCATGGAGCTTTTCTGTCTCTGTTTCAAAGGTTGGCGAGTCCACCGCCCTCCACCTCCACCCTCCTCCAGCCTGCCGCTTGGCTAGCTTGCCCTCCAATACATGATTTCCCTCGTGGGTTGAGTTGTGTTCCCCTTCCTCCCCCTCCACCTCTCTCTCTCTCTCTCTCTCTCTCCTTCCTCCCTATCTGTGGCTGGTGATCATCTATCAGTCCTCTGGTGACTCAGACTTCCAGGACATGGAGTTCCTGGGTGCATCACTTCCCCAACATCCTCCTCCTCATCCTCCTCCCCTCTTGGTGTCTCGAGCTCTCACTCTGCCTCGGTCTTTAAGCCTGTACGGAGGCGATTGACCGTATCGGCTTTTTATGCGCTTTCGCTGTTGCGCAACCTTCACGGCCGCCGCATTCCTCTCAAGGTAAGCCTAGGCACCTCCATCCTCCCTTGTTTTTCCAGCGGCTGAAATCACCGGTGTGACCCAGAAATGCATTACTGCTAGTTTGTTCAACAAATGGTCCGGGGGCGAAAGGTTAACCCCCTCAGGAATGCATGCCGGCAGGTTGCGAAGACGCTCTCAGAAACACTCAGACGGACTGACAGCTCGAGTGTGTCGGAGAGGTGCGCGGTGAACCAGATGCACACCAACCTTGACAGCTGAGTGTTGAGGGAGTGTGTGTGTGCAGCTGTGCAGCAACATGTGCTACGTCGGGTTAGACCGGTATATCGGTTTCCAGATACATCAGGACAAAAAAGAAATGGTTCCTGCAGTGACACCGGCCTCACCTTGCCTTAGGAAGCTGCTGACCCACCTGAAATAACTTCATCAGTCTGGTGTTTTCGTGTCGGCGACCATGACGGTCAACATGTTGGCTTTTCCACCATGACAGGAATACATCTTCTGGGAGGGGGAAATAAATCTTTGTTGGCTTGAAAAAGTCTAAATTTAAAGATTGGGCCATCAACGGTGAACCTTCAGGTGTGTGTGTGTGCATTTGTACACCTGTGTGTCTTCAGAGGGAGGGGCTCTGGAGATAAGGACGGTATTGACAAGGCCAAATACCTGGCTGTGTTTGCTGAAGGTCCCTCCGGCTGTGGGAACCACCTCCACCGCTAGTTAGCTATTACGGGAGGCGGAGGTGACGCACATTCCTAGCGGCGCCGGGGCCTCGGAGGGATGCTGAGAAATGTGGCAGGTTAAATGTTTGGTAGGATTAACGGTATACGACGAGGCGGGTTGGAATTTCCTCACGTGGTTGAGATGTGTCTGACATCGGCGGGTGTTTGTGTTTGACGATCAGACGCCACGCAGGGGAACCGTACGTGGGAAAGTGGTGTAAACGTGTTGCGTGACCTCGTTGGGCAACACCTCGCCTCGCGTTCAGACCGTTGTACCCATTCACAACCACATTGTTGACCGATGAGCAGATCCACTGGAGCGCTTGGGGGTTAAGTGCCTTGCTCAGAAGCACCTTGACCTCCAACCACCAATGCAGTTTGTGTGTCTGCATGTGTAGTATTAATAGCATTAGCAGTAGTGATAGTAGCAGTACTAGTAGTATTTAAGGTAATACTTTATTGATTTCTGCGGCGGGTAAGAGGGCGAGGCGAAGGGCGTTCAAGGTTGAAATCAATCCTGACAGGTGACGCTTCCAGTGGGGGCTGAGGTCACCGCGGGGGGAGAGGGAGGGAGAGAGGGGGGAGAGAGAGGGAGAGAGAGAGAGAGAGAGAGAGGTCGATCCAGTGGCCTCGTCCTCCCCCGTGACTGACTTCTGAACATCTCAGCTTCACATCCTAAAGCTGTCGTGTGTGTGTGTGTGTGTGTGTGTGTGTGTGTTTCCTCTCTGTTCATATGAACTGACCTGTGAAGCTCTCAAACGCAGTGCAGTGTAGCTTGATTTGATATAACAACACTCTCTCTCTCTCTCTCTCTCTCTCTCTCTCTCTCTCTCTCTCTTCCCCCCCGCTTGGAAAATCCTCTCCATATTAGGGTGGTAAGATGAGGTTTGTGGTGACAGGGGGGCGATTCCCCCCACGGCTGCAAAATATCACTTTCTCCCCATCGGGGGGAGGAATTACTGACACGCACCACAAAAACCAAGTGGCCCGGGTCTCGGGTTTCAGGGGCCCGCAGACCCAGAACCAGCGTATCGTTTACAAAGCCTTTCCAGGGATCGCAGTTTTTATCGGCCAGAATGACTCACGGCTCAAACCCTGCCTCATCAGAAGACGTGTTTCTGGTGATTCAGGCTCGGCGTCACGTGGCCTCGCCGTCTGGAACGTTCCGGGTTCGGCCGTGATTAGGGGGTTGCCCCCTTCCTTAAAAAATCATCACGGTTTTTGAAAGAGCAGATATTTTCCCCCCTCGTATCCCCATCAAAGCCAGTTCAATTTGTGCCCTAATGAATGCTTCTTTCTTTTTTTTTTTTCCTTTTTTTTTTTTGCCATGCCAAAAATATTTCAGTTGAAAGGTTGCGGTGACCTCGGTGGTTGATGGATGGCATGGAAAAGGAAGAGAGAGAAACAGAACGACAAGGAAGGAAAAGTGCTAATAAAGAAAAGGTTGTACAGAGTGAATGAGGGCAGGAAGAAGGAAACGGGACATGAAACACTTTTATTCTTTATCCTTAAATATCTCTCTCACTTTTCAACTCTGGAGGAGGAATGTTCTGGTAACTGGTTCACTAAGAAACATCATGTACGTTCAGGATCGTTCCACTGCAGGTTGTGACGTTATGAAACCCGTGGCATGGCCGTCCCTCCACCAACGGGGCTTCGCCGCTAAAAGCTTGATGACAGCGTGACATCACGCCGCCGGTGTGGACGGTCGAAGCGCGTCCCGTTACGACCCACTTTGCTCTCCTGCATGAAGCCACTCGCGGCAAATTGCAAGTGACCGGCACACACACCACGGCTGTTAGGATTAACTGCCGCGAAGCCAGCCGCTGCATGGTCCTGGCCTGACACACACACACACACACACACACACACACACATCCCATTTCCACCCACATTTGCGAAGCCACAGACACACAGTGCTGCTATTCACACAGTAACAAGCCTGTGCGATTGAAGTCACTGAGGGAGGGGGGAGGGAGGGAGAGAGAGAGAGAGTGAGAGAGAGAGAGAGAGAGAGAGAGCGCTAACAGGTCCAAAAGCCTGAGTGTGATCCAATCAGCTGTAGAGAAACCATATGTGGTCCTGTGCAGCTCAACGGGTTTAGCATGGTGCTAACACTGCTGAGCTAGCTACCGGTTACTTCAGTGGAGCTGCAGCGAAGCTTCCCTCAGGAGAGAGACAGTTTAGTTGCTCAGAAGAAGTCTGAAAAACGATCACATCTACCCCCGTCACGAAAGAATCACATGACAGACTAGACGTCAAAATGACAAAAAATAATAATGTTTTAAAAACTTGATCCTAAATGTAACTAAAGATGCTGCATGGAGATTTTCAACATCAATGAATCATGAGAGTCTTTAACATGTTGACGTTGTGGCTACGGATCGTTTTGGAGGGAAATCTGCTTTACTGCTCCACGGCACAAAACAAGAAGCTTTTTTACTTTGCTAGTAATATCCAGCTTTACTCTAGCTCCTCCAGTCTAACTAGTCTCAACTACTAACTAGTCTCAACTTAGTTAGCTTACTAAGTTAGTATCGGCTCTTCTCCTTCTTCTGGCCCTCCAAAACAAACGGAGCGACGAGAAACAACGGGGGTTTATGGGAAACGTGGTCTTAATTTTTATAGAAGCTCCACGTAGAGCCTTTGAACCAGTTGAATTACGCCAAGTGATACGAGGGTTAGGGGTTTGATTCCCTCCGGGGGCCCCGTGATGCTGGACAGGGTTGTACGTTCATGTGAGGCGGACCTTAGCCATCAGCCAATGAAATGAAACGCTATCTCATCCTGGAGGCGGGACTCTCCCATATTATATTGAGGAGGTAAATCAGAAACACACTCTGGGATCTCCCCTGATGCCTTCTCGTTTTTTCTCCATCGAAAGCAAACACCCCCCCTCCCCTCTCCTCCCCCCCCTCCCCTGGAAAATTGATTTGTTTTTCCTCCCTGTCAGCCCGATCATAGAGGGGAAGGAAGAGGCGAGCAGAGAGAGAGAGGGAGAGGGAGGAAGGAGAGAGAGAGGGGGTGATGATTAAGTGAAGCGTAGAGGTAGAAGGGAGCGAGATAAGGATGGAAAGAGACAGAAAGAGAGAGAGAGAAGAGGAAGAGGGTTTTATATGGCGGGTTTTAGGGCGAAGGACCGGCGGTGAACCTTCGCTAATTCAGTCACATGATGTCATCCAGACGAAGCACCTGATTCTCTCATCATCTCCCTCCGCCTCGTAGGCTAGACTGCCTCTCCTCTCCTGACCTCCACATCCCATCAGGGTACATGCATGGCTTTGTGATCACTTGTCTGGGGAAACAGGAGGAGGAGGAGGAGGAGGAAGGGGATAAAGGGGAGACAGGATGATGACAAGACGAGCGTGGGGGGGTGAGGGCGAGAGAGGAGGAGGTGAAGGAATGAGGAGGACAATATTAAGAGCTGAGAGTGGATAGAGGGAGCAGAGCCGCACAACGTTGCAAGATCAAAGTGGGATTTTGCAACAGCATGTAACGCTTTATTCTCTGAACGCTCCCTGCATCGCTCGGCTCGGTTCCCGCCATGCAACCTTCAGCAGGCGCCTCGTTCCACAGTGAGATAACCATCATTGGAAAGTGATAAAGGTCTAGAAGTAACTTTACTCTGTGGCAGACCAAATAAAACCACTTCTACCCTCTGGACCGTCTGATGCTTGATCAGCCTGACCGCCGGCTACTCTGGGAGACCAGGCGCCTACCGCCTCGGTATTCTCCGATACTGTTATTCCCTGCGGGTAGCAGCACTTGACTAGATGCTCAACACTCGCTATCACCATCTTTGAAGATGAGAGCATCGATAAAGGACTCATCGCCTCCTCTCCATGCTCTCCTCCCTCCATCCCTCTCTCTCTCTCAGCCAATCCATTCCTCTTTCTCTCATGATGTCAGTTTTCTTGTGTGGGCTGCTGGCACTTTGCATTTTGAGGTTGTTCGGTTTTGTTGTTGTTGCTGCCGGTGTGTGAGGGTGAGGGTGAGGGTGTGCACGTGGATGTGTGGGAGTTGGTTTTAGTAGGTGTGTTAATTTCCTGTCTTGTTGCGATGTCAGTCGACAGGAGAGATTTGCGAGGTGCCGATGTGATTGGCGGTGCAGCGCTCGCCGCAGACCTGTCTCTCCGGTCCGGCTTCACCCCGCCTCACTTCACTCTCACGGTTTTTCCCTAAAATCGGATAAACAAAAAAGCCTTTCTTTCAGTGGAAACGTGCTGCGCAGGATGCAGCGCTGATGGCGTGTTAACAGCGCGGAGATACACTCGGCTGGAAAAGTTGACTCTGTCCACACGGCGCCCGAGGCCTCATCTTGTCTGAAATGGGTTTCATTTCTCCCCCGAGGTCTTGTGTTTGTAAGGCTTTACTCTGCATATTGATGTTGCAAAACCTCTCTGCAGTGGCTCAGTATCATTAAGTGTGTGTGTGTGTGTGTGTGTGTCCGCAGATGTAGTCCAGAGAATTCATACATTTTACTGCATATGTGCCAAACTGCTGCTGCACATTCGTCCCAAGAGTGTTTTGCACTATTTAACTCAGTTACACCGAGTGACGTTCAAGAAACACTTCTGCACTGCTAATACTGGAGAGATGCACGAAGGAGGACTTTTACAACGGTTACCACTGTTTACGTGTGAGAGATACACACACTCTAACGTGCACGACTGCTCACGTGCACGCACGCACACACACACACACACACACTCTCAACGATTCACTAGAGCCCTAACAGTCATGTCTTCTAATTTGCTGTCTCCACAAGGCAAACAATCAATCCACAGCAACAACGCCAAACCCCTGGGCTCTCCAGACTGTGTTTGCTGGCGCGTGGTGCAGTGCACTCTGGGAGCGTGAAGCGAGATTAGCCGGTGTCTGGTTGGCGCTCTGTCTCAGGGTTTCTCTCCGCTAAATAAGGGAAAACAAATCAGTCAGTGTGCAGCGCAGACGGCTGGCGACCCGGCAGGTGTGTGTCATTTCTCCTCTCTCCGCCTGTTCTTGTTTCAAATGTGTAGTTACGGCAAGTTAATGCGCCGCAATCAAGCGAAACAGGAGGCGGAGCTCACGTGTGGCGGGCGGGCGGATACGCTCGCCTTGAACTCTGGTGACCCGGGTTCAAGTTTTCCGCTGTGAGTTTTCATTTTCAGCTGCAGTTTTTCTTAATAAACCACGACCAAAACCCCTCACCTTATTGTTAGCATCCATTTCCACCATGGGTTCTTACTAGTGGGAATTGAACCGCTAACCCTGGCAGTGTCAGTGCCATGTTCGGCTCCGGGACAAGATAAGACTGAAGTCGGTGAGCAGGAGGTGCGGCGTCGCGCTCTGCAGAACGCTGCAGGTCCGGCCGAGCCTCTTGAGCGCTAATCAGACCGCACTTCCTGTTAGATGTGCACATTTCAATCTGACTCTTGACTCTTGAGGTTGTTGACACGCAGCCAGTCGTTGCACGAGTCCGTGAAAGTGCCGCCTGAGGTGGCAGGTGAGGTGCAGGCGTAGCCTCAGTGGAGGTCCACCCCTCAGAAGAGTTATGATTCAGCTGATTCACCCCTCAGAAGAGTTACGATTCAGCTGATTCACCCCTCAGAAGAGTTACGATTCAGCTGATTCACCCCTCAGAAGAGTTACGATTCAGCTGTCAGAATGCGTCGAGGCTCTGGGCAGGAGATGTTTTGAAGGCGTCCGCTGTAATTCAGTGTCCTCGGTCACTCCAGACTCACGAGTCACGAGTCTTTCTTCTGGATTCTTGGACTCGGGGTTTTTTCTTTTTACCGTCCCGTTGACTCCGGGTCTAGACGCAGGGCAAACAGACTGGAAAAACGCTCGCTGTCTTGTTCCAGACACATCTCCCTCCATCACTCTCATTCCTCAGAGAGAAGAAAAGTCTCTCCCCGCCCTCCCCCCTCTTCTCTCTCTCTTTTCAAACTTCCAGACCGCCCCACCCACCCTAGGAGGCGGGTCGGATACGGAGCTGTCCGTCAACCTCGTGGGCATTAGCGTTGTGTTGTCTCTGCTTAAGGACGATGTCGCTCTGAATCCATTAGGAACGGGTCATAAATAACGCTGTCAGCCACTGGGCCCCTTGTAACCGGATCAGGACCTCCCTTGCCCCTGGGTCCCCCCCCGACCCCCCCAAGTCCCCCTGGAAGATCTGTGGTAATTAGGGAGGCTAATAGGTGGCCAGCTTAAACAGGGCTGCAGAGGAGAGGGCGGGCTGTTAGCGCTCGGTTAAAGAGTGATGAAGGCCCTAGAGATTTCCAAGTTAAACAAGAAAAAAAGCCCCCCATCCCCTCAACACACATCTAGCCCCGATCCGACAGCTCAAATTCCCGTCCAGACAAGACGAGGCTGAAGGGAAACCAGAGGAGAAAAGGCTCTGTCCTCTCGCTGATCTTGACGAGTCTTCTCTTCAAACGGCGTTTTCTCCCTCGTCTGTTTCAGGCTCGTCTGAATCCTCTTGAAGTCGCTCGCGAGGCAAATTGGCAGAACTTGAGTCGACCATGCAGGCGTTAGTGAACCCGAGTGTCCCGGGGCAAAGAGGGTTTTTTTTTTCCATCCCGAGTGAATTCCAAACAATAGAACTCAGGAGCGTAACGGAGGATTGGGAAGTCCAGGACATTCGTCAACCTGCTCGGGTCGGAAATAGCCGTTTGCTTTGTGCCCTGGCTGGACGTCCAACAGGTTCACTCATGAAAATCACTCAGTTTCCTTTTGTTCTGGCAGGCTGTCGGCTAGCAGGTGTTCGTCCAGTCCTGCAGGGATAGAAATCCCACTTTGAACTGCTCCTCCCCCTGGAGGAGGTCCTGGAGGAGGTCCTGGAGGCCGAGGGAGTCTTGACTTGGTTTCACTGGAAGACATTCAAGGAAGAGTTGCCTGCAATATTAACACAGGACAGATGCAGGATACATGAAGAAGGGAAGCTTCTACAATGGCGACACACACACACACACACACACACACACGCCACGTCTCCCTTGTCCGGACTTTGTTTTTGTAGCTGTGTGGGGTGACTGTGTGTAAGGCTACGGCATGCCACCATGCCTTGCCCTGTGTGTGTGTGTGTGTGTGTGTGTGTGTGTGTGTGTGTGTGCGTGCACCATGCAGAAAGGGCCCCCGCGTCACACACTCGAAATACCGACAGGGAAGTCAACAAGGAAGTCCAAAACAAAGTTGGTGGATGTGCGTGTGTGTGTGTGTGTGTGTGTGTGTGTGTGTGTGTGTGTGTGTGTGTGTGTGTGTGTGTGTGTGCCAGTCAAGAAGGGGCTATTTCCCACTTGGCCAAGGCAGCTTCTCAGGTAATTTTCTTTAGAAAAGCAACAAGAGGAAATCCTGACAGAGTGTAAACCCAATGAACTCTAACCTGTGACAGCTGCATGTTAGAGAGAGAGAGAGAGAGAGAGAGAGAGAGAGAGAGAAACACAAGGGAGAGATTAGTTATGTTATTAATTCTATAAATGAAGTAATAAATGAATTAGTAGTAAAAGAAGCAACAAAGTAGCAAGAAAGGTTTTATTATTATTATTAGTAGTAGTAGTAATAATAGTAGTAGTAGTAGTAGTAATACTAGCAGTAATAGTAATAGTAGTAGTAGTAGTAGTAGTAGTACTGTATTGATCGTCTCAGTGGGTAATTCTTTTCTTACAAAACTGATCAGGTTCAGAAACGTTTCAAGGAAAGGAGAGGAGAGAGAGGAGAGAAAGGAGAGGAGAGGAAGGAGAGCAGGAGGCTCCTGGCAGCGATGACACACGAGGTAGGAATGAGGCTCAACCTCCAGTAGTAGAACTAGCAATAGCAGGGTAAGTGGAACCACGTTCCCGGGACTTGGTGACTCAACGCCGCTCACCTGTGATTCAGGGGCGAGTCACGGACCCAGATGTTGAACCCATCCACGGCTCTTACAGTAAATGTCAGTGTTGATGGGTCCAAGCAGCCCCGCTAACCACACCGTTAACTCGTGGGTTTACTGTGTCGGCCCTCCGATGGTGGCGGATTGCATAATCTGCACTGTTACTGGAACTTAGCGTCTGGTAGTGCTGTTAGTCTGTGTTCTGTCTAGGTGATGATGACTGACTGTAAAAGCTGTCATCCCACGTCTTACTGCTCGCTGAACTCACTGACTCCATGTCCTAGAGGAACTGTTTGACTCCATGTCCTAGAGGAACTGTTTGAGTCCATGTCCTAGAGGAAGCGTTTGAGTTCATGTCCTAGAGGAAGCGTTTGAGTCCATGTCCTAGAGGGAGCGTTTGAGTCCATGTCCTAGAGGGAGCGTTTGACTCCATGTCCTATAGGGAGCGTTTGACTCCATGTCCTAGAGGGAGCGTTTGACTCCATGTCCTAGAGGAAGCGTTTGACTCCATGTCCTAGAGGAAGCGTTTGACTCCATGTCCTAGAGGGAGCGTTTGACTCCATGTCCTAGAGGGAGCGTTTGACTCCATGTCCTAGAGGGAGCGTTTGAGTCCATGTCCTAGAGGGAGCGTTTGAGTCCATGTCCTAGAGGGAGCGTTTGACTCCATGTCCTAGATGAAGCGTTTGAGTCCATGTCCTAGAGGAAGCGTTTGAGTCCATGTCCTAGAGGAAGCGTTTGACTCCATGTCCTAGAGGAAGCGTTTGACTCCATGTCCTAGAGGGAGCGTTTGACTCCATGTCCTAGAGGGAGCGTTTGACTCCATGTCCTAGAGGAAGCGTTTGACTCCATGTCCTAGAGGAAGCGTTTGACTCCATGTCCTAGAGGAAGCGTTTGACTCCATGTCCTAGAGGGAGCGTTTGACTCCATGTCCTAGAGGGAGCGTTTGACTCCATGTCCTAGAGGAAGCGTTTGACTCCATGTCCTAGAGGGAGCGTTTGACTCCATGTCCTAGAGGAAGCATTTGACTCCATGTCCTAGAGGAAGCGTTTGAGTCCATGTCCTAGAGGAACTGTTTGGAAACATCAAGTGTAGCTTTCTCTTCAGCCATCAGAGGTTAACAACAATTAGTTGCTGCACCAAATGCTGCACTTGGTAAAACCAAGTTATGCTGTCTTCTCGTGTTACAATATATTAAGTTGTATAGTTAATCAAGTAAAGAATTGTCTGCAGCACTGATGCATGATAGACTCACTGCCTGCAAAATGGGCTGATAGAGCCGCTCTCTCTTGGTGACTTTAAAGTGAAGGATCGTGCGGCGACCCAATAAGGAGCTGCCTCGGCTTTGTTTAGTTAAGATCGAAATAGGTTTGGCCCGTGAGCCAGTTGGTTTGCTATTGGACTACTGAGCGCTTATATGGAAGAACATCACTTTCTCTCTCTTTCCTCAAATTTGCCTTTTGTACAGTGTCGTCTGCACATTTTTTTCGTGCTGCCTTCTTGGCCAGGTCTCCCTTTAGTCTCAGAAGAAAGGTTAGCGCAATAAAATGAGAGATCCAATGAGATTAGATGGAGCTTTAATGATCCCCTTGGAGAAACCGGGTCACTGCAGCAGCAAAGAATA
The DNA here is from genome assembly GCA_034670405.1 of Hoplostethus atlanticus. NCBI lineage: Eukaryota > Metazoa > Chordata > Actinopteri > Trachichthyiformes > Trachichthyidae > Hoplostethus > Hoplostethus atlanticus. Next base: position 892,279 of record JAXDDX010000149.1, on the reverse strand, counting down.
AACTATAGCTAAGAATACAACAAATAGAGCATTTAAAGAAACAGCGTCTCATATTCTCAGCTCTGTATAAGCCTGAAATTAGGTGCAAATGTGTGAAGCTGTCATGCACAGGGACTTGAGATTTATGAATGAGGGTGATTCCATTCATGAGCTTAGTGGGCTTGGGCTGCACTGAGCCGGCGGATCCATAGTTAACACCATGGAGGATTAATAGCAGCATTACTGGAGAAAGTCAATTAATGATCTAGACCTATTCTTTTTTCTGGTCTGCAGGTCCCTCTACTGGTGCAGGCACAGAACTGGCAACCCACCACAAACTGGCAACCATGCTGCCTTGGCAATCGGTTGCTGGAATGTAACACTGCAGGGATTTATTCACTAGTGGGTGAAACTTTTGGTCATGAAATCGGTTTCTGTGAAGGTCTGGGAACCACCTCTGCCCGGCAGCCTGGCCGTCGGTCTGGGTAACGCCGGTGAATGTGGATGCAGCCGTTGCAAAAGTGCCGCTTTTTTTTTTACTGCATGCTTGCTGGACTAATGCTAAAAATCAAGTTATGTCCTTACAATGTTGTGTTAACTACTAACTATATCCGAGATGGGGAGGAAACCACTGTGTCTGTATTGAATATTATTGTATTTGACTGACGGGTGGTTTCTAGGAGGTTGTAACTGAGCCTGACAGTGGAGGAAGGGTAGCGGTGAACTCCCTGACCCTGTCGACAGGATAGGCAGCCACTGATGTTCATTCAGTCTCCGACCCCTGAAGGTAACGGGCTCAACCCCCCCCCCCCCCTCACCCATACACCCATAGTTTCCCCTATATTAAGTAAGTGTTGACTGTCTCTCCTGGTGTGGGTTTGTGGTGGATGGGTGTCTGGAGGGGGTGAAGGTCATGTGGGCTCAGGAAGTGGGGATCTGTGGGGTTCAGACAGTCTCTTCCACACTAGAGGATAATAGATAATATCCCTCAAAGGTTGGGATGAAGATGTCACGATTCTTGTATCTAAATGGAAGTAGATGCATTTGAGGATCAGTTGAAAGCTTTTTTAAGGTGCAATATGAAGTCAGAAACCTGCGGTGTGAAAGGTTTTCTCAAAATGGTGGTTGTGGGGTGAAATGTGCCACTAACTGACGGGTCCTACATGTAAAACTGTATTAGCTGCAGAAAATGTTTGAATTTCCATGGATGCCCCACGAGCCCGCAAGTGTACGTGGCAATTATGCTTGAACAAATACAAATTTATTTTGTTGCAGTAGCACAAAATGTAAAAACTGGCTCGTTTTACTCCGTTCGCCATCCGTCTAGCACTTGAGATGTCTTCGGTTATTCCAGGAAAAATAAAGCTCTGTTTGATTCTATTCTACTCTATTCTATTCTGTTCTATTCTGAGTCAGGGGGAGTCAGGGGGAGTCAGGGGTCAGGGGGAATCGGGGGGAGTCAGGGGGAGTCTGGTTTATGGGGAAGCATGCCTCATTTCCAGCCAGAGAGCTTTGCCTTGAAGTGGCCGATCTTTTTGGCTTTCACTCTCAAACAGCGATTCACAAACAGCGAACCCCCGCATGACTCAGCAAGTTCATTCCTCCTCCCCCCCCTTCCCCCCACCCACTCCCCTTTTCAGCAGCCTTCTGCTCAACAAGAGGAGAAATCAATCAATTCTTCTGTCTGTCTTAGTGTAGTGGAGCCCTCTGCTGGCGCCTCAGAGGAACTGAGGTGGTTAAACAGTGAATGAACTACTAATGTCGAGCTGCTCACAAAACCACATGATTTGACTCAAGACCTGCCTCACCTTCATCTTCATCACCCCCTCCAGACGTAACAGGATCAAAACTTTCTCCTGAAGTGACTTGGACGGTCTACAGGAGGCTCCTAATATTTTGTGGACTGACATAGGATCAGTTTTATCCCCTCAGATCATAGTACATAAGGTGATTAAAGAGAACCAGGTCTCTGACCCCAGGTCAGGTCAGTTTAGTTCACTTGCTCAGTGATAAAACATAGAAGTTCATGAAAAATTAACAATAATAAAAAAAAAATCAAAATAAACTCTGGACTGGATACCAGAACAAAAACACCAGAACAACAAGAAAATACAGAAAATGACAAATAAGGGGAATAAAATATCTGGTTGCTTTCTCCACATAAATTCATTAAAAACTGAACAGAAACTTCAGTTCCTGTTTCTTCAATTACTGCAAATGAATAGAAAGTAAATAGAGCTTCCTGTTGTGGGTTATCACTGCAGGTGTGAGTCATCTCTCTTTGTTTGTTGCTGAGAATCAATAATGTTTAAAATGAGCAGCGGCTCGTCGTCTGACCACTTCACTAAATGTTCTCTAAACGCCGCCGCCCTGCCCTCCTGCTCTGAGAGGCTCGAGGATAAATACCGGCCCAGGCTCCCGGCAGTCTGGCCGACACCAAATCCAAAAGCCATTAATCTAGCGATCTACATTCATTTGTTTCTCGACAGGCAGATGGCCGGCCGGCGGAAACCCGACAGACACGCGTCGCGTCCTGCATGTAAACGGGCTTTAGACTCCGACAACAAAGGCCATGAAGCTGATCCACATCAAGGGTTTGGCAGTTTGTGCACCGCTGGTTGCTTTTACACATACAAAGTCACGTTTCATGTGAGGTAAATACTGGTATCGGCCAAAGAGAGGCCAGAACCGCCGGATAAACTTCATCGACTGAACTTCATCGGCTTTTACTGAGAAATAAACCCCTTTTGCTTTCCTTCCCTTCCTCCCTGTTGTGCAGCACTTTGACATGACAAGCATCACACATGAAGTACATTATTATCATCATCACTGAGCAGGGAGGAGACACCATGGTTACCGCTGGTTAAAGCACTGCTGAGAGAGCGAGACATTCCCAGTCGGCGCTGACAACCAACCACGGCTAGTTGAAACTCTGCGTCTGACTCATCTCGGTGTAATGAACGGTACGAGAGTCAGACGCTGTGAGGAAGTGAGACGAATCCGTGGAAGCTGCCGGTGACTCACAGATCATCTCCTCATCATTTGGCTTTCGTTGGAATCAGTTTGGGGGAATAGTTTGAAACTTGTGGGCAAGCAAGTGACAGGATTCTGGCAGTCTGGTCACTTTCCTGATAAGGGTGTGTGTGTGTGTGTGTGTGTGTGTGTGTGTGTGTGTGAGAGAGTGCCTCCCCTCGCTCTGCGTCTCGGCGAGGCGGGCTAATGACACGGTAGCCTGTTTGTCTTTCCTGATTTATTTGTGTGTTTGGCGGTGGGCGGGGCCACCAGAAGCCTAGTGGACTGATTACAGAGCCCTGTGGCGTCCCGGAATAGACGGGTGTCAGCTGGAAGCCCCGGGACGCTTGTAAAAGGCCGCCGTCCACCGCCTCAGAGCGGGAAAGGTTTGCCTGCCGCTCAACGCAGGCCGGCAATTAGGGTTGTAACCGCCACAGCGAGGTGATGCAGTGTGTTGTACGCCGGTCCAGGCTCGCGGAAGTGGCTCGCTTTGGAAGCTAGCAGCTAAACGGCTAATTACAGCAGGGCTCTCCACAGGCTCCTCTGAGGGCGTCGATGTCCGCCGGACGTTTGTATTTAACGGCTAGCGCCACATCCAGGGCTCTCCTTTCGATCTCAGTCGGCCGACCTGACGGGAGATGATGAGTTGTTGTTTTGTTTTTGGACAGCGTTGGACGTGTCTGTGTCATTTACAGTAGGAAGGTAAAAGGGGTGGTGAGGTCAACATGTTAACAAACAGGCCTAGATTCGGCGTGTGTGTGTGTGTGTGTGTGTGTGTGTGTGCGTGCGTGCGTGTCCTACCAACATGATGTCACAGGCTCTGTGGCCTGCGAGCCAGACGCTGCCTCATGCTGTGGTTACCATGGTAAGGTGAGATGCTGCGTGTGTCTGCGTGTGTGCACGAGGCTCATGTACCATGCTTTGTGGATAGTGTGTGTGTGTGTGTGTGTGTGTGTGTGTGTGTGTGACTGCTTCAGCATCTGTTGCAGCCTACAGGACGTCTGTACTTTCTGACGGGTTGAACATGCTGGTTTGGTTTAGTTTATTTATAGTATTTGTAGTATTTTATTTTAAGAGGGGAGATAAAACAACAGTGATAAAATACAATGATAAAAAGAACCACGTACAATACATGACTGAGTTTTATATACAATAATAAAGTATATATGAAGTGGCTTTATGTGTGTTGTGGACAGCACAACGCCAAAAACCCCTCGGTGTTTTTTAATCTCCTTCTAATAAAGGAGTTTTATATGAACTCAGTCATACCTGAACCTGAACTGTAGATTTATGTTGTCAATATAACAGTAAAGTGCATAATGACTATGAAAGTTATTTTAGGACCTTCCCTTATAAATAGTTCTATTTTAAGGATTTAATCATCTGTGATTTTCAACGAACCTCATCAGAAGTACATCCACCGTCCACCTGGACGCAGAAAACAACGAAGAATCACCTTAAAATGGTTAAAAAGAAAGAAAATGTCTCGTTGATCTAAACCATCAACGGTCACCGTCAGGTTTTGGTGTCAGCCAATCAGAATCAAAGAGCAAGGGCTTCTTTCTAGACCGACGATCAACAATCATACAGGAGAAATCCATCAGAGGAGAGAGACCGACAGGAGATAGACCAGAATGCAATGCAGTAGCAAGATAGACCAGAATGCAATGCAGTAGACAAGATAGACCAGAATGTAATGCAGTAGCCAGGATAGACCAGAATGCAATGCAGTAGCCGAGATAGACCAGAATGCAATGCAGTAGACAAGATAGACCAGAATGCAATGCAGTAGCAAGATAGACCAGAATGCAATGCAGTAGCAAGATAGACCAGAATGCAGTGCAGTAGCCGAGATAGACCAGAATGCAATGCAGTAGCCGAGATAGACCAGAATGCAATGCAGTAGCCGAGATAGACCAGAATGCAATGCAGTAACTGAGATAGACCAGAATGCAATGCAGCCACAAGACAGGTTGGACTTTGAGTAATGGCTGTGACTTTTTCTCAACTGGACTCTCTCTCTCTCTCTCTCTCTCTCTCTCTCTCTCTCTCTCTCTCTCTCTCTCACTGTCGGTGTCGATCTCTCTCTACACAGAACATCTGAAGTAGACGAGGCAGGTTGAGGGACAGTAGTAAATTACAGAACAACCCCTGGAATGCATCGGACGTGACAGAGTAATGATATATGACGGTGGCAGAGGGTCTGAGGGGGATGTTTCCTGAAACTGTTGTGACTCTGATTGTTTCACCTCCTTATCACCGTGGTAACCAGGATTCATCTGTTGTTCTGCCTCCGTCGATCAGCCGTCAGCTGTCTGGTCCCCTGAGTCAAAACTGGTTTTATTACTGTAAATCCCGATTCCTCTCTCGCTCACACACACACACACACACACACACACACTAGTTCGCTCTCACTTCCCTGAGGACTTTTATTTTGGAGGATATTTTATTTGATTCTTGTGTTTTCACGCGTGTTGTTGTTGTTCTACTGTTTTTCAGTTGGATTTTTTGGGGTTTCTGGAGTTCTTTGTTTTGCAGTAACATGTTTTTTTACCACTTCAGTTCTGTTTCATCACTGCAATGGGAGGAGAGGCAGTGTGTGTGTGTGTGTGTGTGTGTGTGTGTGTGTGTGTGTGTGTGTGTGTGGGGTGAGACTGAGGTCAGCAGGTTATGAATTCTTGGGAGTTCACCGATTCGTCTCACTTCCTCTCTGCCTCTGACTCGCTTCCTGCTCGCTACATCGAGACGAGTCAGTCTGACTCTTTCTCTCTCTTACATCATCGTTGCTTCATCTGCTGGTAGAAGTGGTGATCTCCTCCGACGGGAGGTCGGCGGGTCGCGGGGTCGCGGTGTGTGTGGTGTTGATCGTTCAGCCGAGGATAGACCACAGGGAGGACGGTGATGTGTGAGTACGCTGGTGGACTGGTTGTTTTCCTGCATGCCACCTTCACGTTTTGCCGTATTGGTGGATGATTGTCGGTACCTGGTCCCCCTCTTTCCTCCCCTGGTCTCTAAATGGTGTGGAAGTTTGTCTTGAAATTGATTTGGAGCTGTCATGTCTCTCTCTCTCTCTCTCTCTCTCTCTCGCTCTCTCTCTCTCTCTCTCTCTCTCTCTCTCTCTCTCTCTCTCCCCCTCCCTTCTCTCTTTGGCCTTCAGTCCCTCTCCTCTCAAACAGAGATCAGTGTTGACTGACGTGTGCGAGCCCATCCAGCGTGGATCGTGTGTCCAAACTTCTCCCAGCCGTGCAATTATGTCATTTTCTGCTTAGGATTTCCCCTGAAACGACAAAGTGGCTTGGCAGGTCGTGATGTGTGTTTTCATGAGAAAACGATGACTGAATGTTTCTGTGTTTGGCAGCGCCTTCTCCTCTCCTATCTGCTGGTATCTGTCCACCGTGGTGATGTCATGTGGCCAGCGCCAGCATGGAGGTTAGAGGGCTTGTGACCAGAAGGTCGCCAGTTCGAATCCTCAGCCACTACTGACGAGGTGCCATTGCTCTTACAGCTGCACTGTGCAACTTTACATTAAAGCAACAATAAATAGGATATATTACACATCGTCTGTCTGTCTGCGACCCCGTGTGTTCATGTCGTGTGGGCGTGGCCAGTAGAGGGCTGGCTGTGGCTGTCGAGGTGAGGCTAGCAGCTAGTGAGCTAGCTTGTGTACTGCTGGACAGCTGGTCAGCTTGCAGGCTGTATCCTCAGAAGGCTAGCGGTGCTTGATATCCCACAATGCATCAGACAGCTCATTGAGATGAGTGACAAGTGTTGGGGTCATTGCACACAGTTGATAGGTGCTGATCAGGTGATTGTTGTTAGACAGACATTCAGTTTCTGTTCCTTCGCTTACATTTTGAAGTGAGATGTTTTCAATAACCTCCTTTTTATCTCACCTGCACAAATCAATAACTCACATCTCTTTCTCTGATTTTATCAAAACTACGTGTCACTAAACTAAACTCTATGACGGCCCACCCATGCACATCAGACGCCTCAGACCCCGCCCCCTTTCAGTACGACCGGACAAACCAACTCTCGGCCTCAAATCTTCTCACCGACCAACCGCAGACTTGGCGGTGATTGACAGTTGGCGCGGCAACAGAGGCGCTCCCTCCCTCCGCTCATCCTCCGTTCACAGCCTCCAGATTTCAGTCCTTCTCTGCCTCTTCAAATTGTTGAGGAAAGTGCTGTCACGTAAATAAAGTTAGTTATTTTTGACTCGTTTTTCTACTTGCGGCAACCCAGACGGAAACTGGGAGTCTGTGTTTTGTATATTGTCAGCATAAACTCTCCACTTGGGTGTTTCTGAGCTCGGAGCCGAGCCGCTGGAAAGCTGCCTGGCGCTATTACCTCTGGATTAGGTGGGCTGCTCGCTCTCTTCCGCTCCGAGGACAAGATAATGACGAGGTTTTGAGGGGGAATATGGATGCGTCAGACCCATCCGACCCAACAGGTTTATATAAGGGAAATGGCTTCCAGGTGCTCAGCGAAGACGTTGGACGCGTTCAGGGACTGCGGCCGGCCCCAGAGGACTCAGGAGATCACGGCGCTATCTTGATTCAGACCTCCAAAACAGCAGATGCTCACTTTAGAACCTTTACCCACCTAGAAAAACTCCTCCATGCTTTTTGTCGCTGCTGCAGCCGCCCCAGCTCAGCCCATTCAAACCCTGATGCCAAGCACCAGAAAATATGAACATATTACCCCGGTCTCGGTGTCTCTTCACTTCCCTGCTTCCACCTGACAAGGTACATGGCCTTGAGTGTCACTGATGACTCCCTATAGTCCTCCTGCAGACATCAGGACTCCTCGTTCCTCCTCCTCCTCTCCGTCTAGAACGAAGGAGTCAGACCTTCAGCATCTAAAGAGATAATCTGCGAGATTCTCATTTTATTCACTCTTTTATTTTGGCGACATCGGTTGAGTTCCTGTAGGTGGCGCTCTTTTCTTTGTCTGTTCAGCCACGGTGGCTATCGTTTCTGTTGAAACGTAAAACGCATCACTTCCTGTCTCCAGAGGGTTTCTCCCAGGAAAGACCTCCCTGACACCGGGTGTTGAGAGCAGCAGATGGAGAAGCTTCCTGATGGTGGAGGTTGATGATGTTGAGTTAGATCAGTCAGAGATGCAGAATAACAGTTTATTGATATGAAAACGTCGCAGGTTATCACTTCAGGTCCAGACTCTTCTGTTTTCATGACCTGTGATTCCTGCGAGCCTCGTCCAGACGGTCCGTCTCTCCTCCATCGCAGCGCTATCGATTCCATTGACTCATCGCTCATTCAGTTAATGCACTTTTATGTTGTGCTTAATTACATTGAGGACCCGTGTGGGAACGGCCTCGGTGCCAAGTGGAGCTTTTAATGGCAGCGAGCAGGGGACGCCTTCCAGCCAGCTACACACTGAGCAAGCATACACACACACACACACACACACACACACACAGCTGCTATAAACAGCGCTACAGAGCTAACTGTCCTGCTAATGGTTGTTCTAGTTTCTATACATCCAACACAGCAGCTCCATGGATCAGACGGTCTGATTGGAAAGCCTTTCACTCTGCAGCTGCCAGGGTTAGGGGTTCAATTCCCCTTGATTGTACAAGTTTCCCTATAGGGTTAGGGGTTCAATTCCCTGTGTAGCTCAATGGGTAGAGCAAGGCACTAATGCTGTCTGGGTTAGGGGTTCAATTCCCTGTGTAGCTCAATGGGTAGAGCAAGGCACTAACACTGTCAGGGTTAGGGGTTCAATTCCACTTGATTGTACAAGTTTCCCTATAGGGTTAGGGGTTCAATTCCCTGTGTAGCTCAATGGGTAGAGCAAGGCACTAACACTGTCAGGGTTAGGGGTTAAATTCCCTGTGTAGCCCAAATGGGTGGAGCAAGGCACTAATGCTGCCTGGGTTAGGGGTTCAATTCCCCTTGATTGTACAAGTTTCCCTATAGGGTTAGGGGTTCAATTCCCTGTGTAGCTCAATGGGTAGAGCAAGGCACTAATGCTGTCTGGGTTAGGGGTTCAATTCCCTGTGTAGTGCAATGGGTGGAGCAAGGCACTAACACTGTCAGGGTTAGGGGTTCAATTCCCTGTGTAGCCCAAATGGGTGGAGCAAGGCACTAACGCTGCCTGGGTTAGGGGTTCAATTCCCCTTGATTGTACAAGTTTCCATATAGGGTTAGGGGTTCAAAGGGGTTAGTGGTTCAATTCCCTGTGTAGCTCAATGGGTGGAGCAAGGCACTAATCCTACCTGGGTTGGGGGTTCAATCCCCTCTATAACTCTTTCTCCCATCCACCTGCCTAGCAAGAGAAAACTCACATTACAAAGCCAGTGTTCAGCAGGCGCCTCGTCTCCTCCTGCTCTCATCCGACTCCCCCCGGAGGCCGTGCACCGCCACTGCAGGCTTGGCCAATACTACCTGCGTAGCTGTAGTCACTGCATTGTGATCAGACTGTTGAGGGCAGTTTATCTGCTCCTCCGCGAGGCAATCTCACTCTGGAAGCCGGCTGTCTAGCGGCGCCCGGGACCCTGGCGCTGAGGGAGAGGTCTGCAGAACAGGTAGAGAGACCCAGAGAGAGAGAGAGAGAGAGACAGATGGAGAGAGAGAGAGAGAGAGAGAGAGAGAGAGACTTCATATGCTGGCTATGAGGCTAACATCACTAGAGAGACTGGAGTTCTGTTGATTGATGCTGGCTGCCGAAAGAGAGAGGAAGGAGGGCGGGCGAGTCTGCGTGTGCATGTTGTGTGTCAGTGTCATGTGAGGGTTTCTGGGTAGCTGCATGTGTGTGTGTGTGTGTGTGTGTGTGTGTGCATGTCTCATCCGGCATCCTTGCTTGTGTGTGAGCGTGTGATGCCAGCAGTCTCAGTCAGCACCGGTGAAGGTGGCGTTACTGCTGAGGTTCACTCTGCAGCCGGCGGGAGCGTTGCCTCCGTCGTAGCGCTGATGATCGTGATTCAGGGAGGAGAGGCTAACGGGAGGCGAGGCTAACGGGAGGAGAGGAGGAGGAGGAGGAGGAGGAGGAGGAGGAGCCCGGCAGACTGAACTCACCGAGTGAAGATGAAGGAGTCGGCGTTGAAACAGAGAGCCGGCGGGGATTATTCTTTATGGTGTTTCTGCTTTATTTGACAGTTCACAGTGGGGGGGTGAGGTGGGGGGGGGGGAGAGAGAGAGAGAGAGAGAGAGAGAGAGAGAGAGAGAGAGACTGGATTCGAACCCAGGATGTCGTGGTATTCGAAGAGTTAGTGGCAGTCAGACACACACACACACACACACACACACACACACACACACAGTCTGTCTGTCACATTCAGATAAACAAACTGAGCTGAGGTTTATTTTTGTTGCCGTCTTGTTTGTAAGTTTCGGTGTGAAAGTGTCGCGCCAGCAGTTCTCGAGGCGCTCCGGCAAATGTTTAGCAAAACAGAGGCTTGCTTCACCTTGAGGGGACGTCCTTCCTGTTTCCTGTGGACCAATCAGAGTAGAGGCTGGAGTCACTGATTTCATAGAGGGACGCTGTTGAACCTGCACAGCCTCCAGACTATTCCTCTCATAGTCACGCTCCAGGCATCGCTGGTTTGTGATTGAAATAGGTTGAGACTTGTTGAGTCCACACCTCACGTTGAGGGAGAGGAGAACGTTAGCTCGACCGCAGGAAAGAAAGTCGGTTCAGTTCACCGCTCGGTGTCAGTCAGCTCTCTGGTCCTGATGTGGTGAACGCCACCCGCCTGGTCCTCCCAGCTTAAAACAAACTTTAACAATCAAATGGTGAATGCCGCTTGACCCCCGTGGGGCTGGTGGGGCTGGGGGGGGGCGGCGGGGGGCTGGTGGGGCTGGGGGGGGGGGCGGTGGGGGGCTGGTGGGGTGGCGTGGGGCGGCGGGGGGCTGGTGGGGCGGCGTGGGGCTGGTGGGGCTGGGGGGGGGGCGGCGGGGGGCTGGTGGGGTGGCGTGTTGTGGGGCGGCGTGGGAGCGCCAGGGGTTTCCTGTTTACTGGAACCGCTTCCTGCCTGCGGTCGACAGATGCGGTGGCAGCTGGGCTTTTTTTCCGCCGAGTGAATTTAATTGAATTCGTCCACTGGGTTTTCCCTCCGTGAGGTATCGGGATCACTCCCTGTCCCGTTTAATGAGACGCCTCCTCCGTCCCTCCCTCCCTCCCTCCCTCCTCCCTCCCTCCTTGCTCCCTCTTCTCCCCGAGTGTCAAGGCAGTGATTGAAAGGTCCCCCTGTTTTCCCAGAAATGATGCTGGCAGGAGAGTTGAGTCTTAACACTCTCTCTCTCTCTCTCTCTCTCTCTCTTTTGCTCTCTCTCTCTCTTTCTCTCTCTCTCTCTCTCTCTTTCTCTCTCTCTTTCTCTCTCTCTCTCTCTCTTTCTCTGCAGCAGACTTAATACTGTCCCTGCTCCCTTTTAAGAAAAAAGAGGAGAGAGAGAGAGAGAGAGAGAGAGAGAGAGAGAGACCACAGAAGTGCAGGGGATCAAACCCTCCTCCTCCTCCTCCTCCTCTTCCTCCTCCTCCTCCCTGAGGTTGTACCTCGTCTCTTAGCTCTGGTTCTGACCCCCCCCCCCCCGGCGCTCCTGTTCCATATCTGTCTGAGCGATTAACCACAACGTGAAGAACTCGGTTTGCCGTCCAGCCTCTTGCGCTAAACCCCTGGTGGACTTGAACTGTTCCTGCAGCCCGGTGCGACACACACACACACACACACACACACACACACACACACACACACACACACCCCGTTCATCTTCATCTCTCCCAGACGCTCCCTGGCTGATCCAGCATCAGTTGATTTAACATCAAATTAACACTGAAACAATCTAAACCGAAGCAGCTTTGTGTGCGGCGGGACTCGTGGTGACTTGGCAGTAAAACACCGAGTCGGTCTCCTAGTGGGGCTGCTGCTCCATATGAACATCTTCAGTCTCTTCCTCCATTCTGGGGTTTGTTTTCATGTGTTGTCAATAAAGTTGTATTTTGATTATTGTCCAGTTGAAAGATGTCAAGCTGGTTCAGGGGATTTGATGTTAAATCACTGAACACTGATTGATGATTTATTTCAGGGTGCAGAACTGATGCTGAATCAGTGTTAGTTGAGTTAACATTGATTCTGTGTTGATACAATGTTAGTCTGCTATCTGGGTCTCACACACACACACACACACACACACACACACACACACACACACCCACACTTTCACTCCCTCTTCCTGCTCTCCTATTTGTTTACTTGCCCCCCGATGGGAGGCGGTTTTCATGTGCGGTGTTGTAAGAGTGTGTGTGTTCTCTGTGAATGTGCATGCACGTGAGTCGTTGTGTGTGTGTGTGTGTGTGTGTGTGTGTGTGTGTGTGTGTGTGTGTGTGATGATGGTTCTTTGGGTTTGTGCTTTACGACCTCTCATCATGGAGAAAGTCGCTGAAGGAAACCACAACAGATACAAACTTCTGAGAGGCGGCGTCTTTGATGGAGCGAACGTCTCACTCCAAAAAAAGAGAAAGAAATGTTTTTAATTGGGAGCGGTGTGTGAGGGAGGAGGGGGGAGGGGGAGGGGGAGGAGGAGGGGAGGAGGGGGAGGGGATTAGTTGATTATGAGAAATGTTTCAGTTTACGAGGGCGTTTCTTGGAAAAGGTCGTCTTTCCTGGCGTTTTACGTTTCAACAGAAGAAGAACTGGGTAGTTAGCATGAGCAGCGATAGCCACCGTGGCTGAACAGACAAAGAGAAGAGCGCCACCTACAGGAACTCAAACTCCATCAACAGGAAATCCAAGGAGAAAGACGTCACAGTACTGGACACACTGTTTGATTGACAGGTGATCTCTGGGAAGAGCAGTGAGGAACACCACAGTGAGGAACACCACAGTGAAGAACACCACAGTGAGGAACACTACAGTGAATAACACCACAGTGAGGAACACCACAGTGAGAAACACCACAGTGAAGAACACCACAGTGAGGAACACCACAGTGAAGAACACCACAGTGAAGAACACCACAGTGAGAAACACCACAGTGAAGAACACCACAGTGAGGAACCCCCCCCCCCCCCCCCCCCCCCCCTCCCCCTCCTGACAGATAAACTCTTACATTTCTGAGAGTATTTCCATCATTGTAAATCCTCCATGCCGGTCAGACCCTCAGCAGGAGGTTTTGCTTTATTTTTTATTTTTTTTAAATGAATCCGAGGATAACAAGAAAAGATCCCGGCAGCCCGACGGTGGAGTTTTCTGTCCCAGAGTCTCTACTCACGGCGGTAGAAGGAGGTTCCTCCACGCCTGTCTAGGAGAATCTGTATCAGACAGCCTCAACACAGCCAGAGGATCTGGATCAGGATCAGGATCTGGATCAGGATCTGGATCAGGTCTGGATCAGGATCTGGATCAGGTCTGTCTGCTCTCCACTCAGCTGGTCGACAGAAAGCCTCACGAGTGGAGAAGAAAAAAGACTTGTATTGTTTAGAAGGGGAGGAGGGATCAAACGAGACCTCAACGTGGTTTTGATTGATTTGAAAGTAGTAATCGGAAATCAGAGGAGATTAGAATAGATACATACATTTTAAATGGTGCTAATGTGCTACGTCACTTTCTCCCCCTCCAGAGGTCAGAGGTCAGGGCCAGTGTCTTCCTCAAGGACCCTTCAGCAGGACTTGAACCCAGGTTGTTGTGTTGAAGGACCCTGCCGCCCCCCTTACCTCTAAATATCTACAGTACGGTGCAAAAGTCTTTGGCACATGTAAAATAAAAAATCCATAAAGTGAAGATGCTTTCAAAAATAATGAAATGAAAAGTTTCTAAATATCCAAAAAAAACTATACTATAAATACTTTAAAGAGCTTTATAATACTTTAAAGAGCAGTAACGTAAAACACTAATGCAGAAAACAAAAAAATAAACATTAAAACCAAAATTATATGAAAAAAAAAATCTAGGGTGCCTAAAAATCCGTCATTATTTTGGTCGTCTTTTCCTTCTCCAAAGTCAAGCGTTCTTGGTCCAGACGTCTCCAGGTGGTTTTCCGTGCTCCTCTACTCTGTGTTGAGTTGTTGGAGGCCACATGGTTCAGCCCTCTGGTCCTCTGGTCCTCTGGGCCCGGTGGAACCACGGCAGCTGTGGAGATCCGTCTCTCAGCCGACGCTGCCTGGCGGTCGACTCACGGACGCCGGTTGAAAGACAAAGTGGCTGTTAAGAGGTTTAGGAGACAATGTTGAAGATTACCCAGCATGCTCCTCTTCCGGGGCTGACATCCTCTGTCACCGCCTGAGGAGTCAGAACTATAGATCGGTACCTGACTGGTTTGGGTGATCCAGTTGGTGTATTGGCGCCTTAAGATGTTCTATTATGAGTGAAGGCGTTCTTCTTCTTTCCTCATTTTAAAATGTATGTCAAAGCTCGGTGTCAAATTCTCCCGGTGCCTCGGATATCCACTTCAACCACTTTGTGACAACCCTCCATTCTTAAAAGCGCTCTATAAATAAACCCGACTTGGACTCGTGAACAGGCGGGATCCCGGCAGGCGTTCGACGGAGGGCGGCGTGCGGGAGGCGGCCAAGTTCAACATCAAACTCAAACAAACATTTTCATGACACGATATCACAGCGTGGCACGAATTCATATTTGAGCGTATTTTGAAGTAGTTTTGAACTGAAAGATGTTCCGGTTCACAGAATGGTGCAGGTAGCAGCGATGGACGCCACGGGGCTTTCAGCGCTGGTGCAGACCGTCCTGTCAGCGGCCAATAGTGTGTAGTGGGATCCTTCACCGATCCCATGGAGGAAGCTGGTAACCGGCGCTAGCTTCTCCTTGTATTTGTGTTTGAGTCGGGGAGAGGTGCCGGGAGGTGTTTGGACAGAGCTCCTCGGTGTGTTGAGAGGGAGGCCAGGGTGCTCCTGGGACGAGGAGCGAGCGAGGAGGTCTGCGCTTGTTATTCTGTGTGGTCGAGGTTTAGCGGTGACCGTGACGCTAAAACAAACTTGAGTCATCCCTCGGAGGCAACACCAGCAGCTCGGCCTTCCTGTCTCTGCATTAGTCAGAGAGTATAATATGTTGTTTTCTCTTTTTTAACTTCCTCCGCTGCTTTTCTCTCCTCTCTTGGTTTTTATTATCTTTGTTTTTTATTTGTTTGTTGTTTTCTGTAAAGCTTTGTGATTGGCCCGTTGGTCAACTCACCCGTTAAGTGATGAGACCATAGACACCAAAGTCATCCATGTGTCCCCGGTAGATCATTGGCTCTGCTGCTCCATGCTAACACTTCAGCATAGAGTGATAATAGGCAACTAGCATTTAAGCTAGCATGAGAGAAATAGAACTTGTAGCAGTTATAAAGCTAAATGATGAGTCATATATCTATGCAGCACATAAACACAAAATATGATAGAAAATAACAGGGACTACTTTTCCGGTGAGAGTCGGAGCGTGACTCGTTTTGTTTCTATAGGAAGGTGAAGGTTGTGGGAGACTGTGTACAGCTAAAAATCACTACGCAGTGGATGGATACGTGGTTCGTCTCTTGAAATAGGTCCAAAAATGAACTTCATCATCAGTTTTAATGTACAAACAATGAAACCCATCAACAACTTTATATTATTAAGGTTCCTTTTCTTACTTCATGCTAGTAGCCTGCTATCACTCAACATAGTGGATGCTAAAGTGTTAGCATGGTGCAGCAGACCCAATGATCTACCGGGGACACGTGGATGACTTCTCATCACTTAACACTGTCTCTTTCACACACACACACACACACACACACACACACTCGCTGGTCATGACCGAGTGTGTTTGTTCCTCTCGTTGCAGATTTACACTGACTGGGCGAATCACTACCTGGCCAAGTCTGGCTGCCCACGCCTCATCAAGGACCTGAGCCAGGACGTCACCGATGGAGTCCTGCTGGCACAGATCATCCAGATCATAGGTGGGACACACACGCACACACACACACACACACACACTCTTTTCCCCTCTCTCATACATCATCACTCTCTCTCTCTCTCTCTTTCTCTCAATTCCATTAAATTCTAATTCTAAACCTTCATTACGTCACCAAATCAATATATCATCACTTCAGGTGTCATCATCATCATCATCATCATCATCATTGACAGTCTCGTTGTAGTTAAGCTATATCAGTAACACTCTGCTGTGTTGCCTTTGCTGTGGGCGAGCTACAGCAGCAGGTCTGCAGCTCTGGCACCCCGAGGTGCAGAGGTTGTAAACTATTTCGGCTCTATTAAGGCATGTGTGTCCCATGTGTGTTGCTCAGCCCCCTCTCTCTCTCTCTCTCTCTCTCTCTCTCTCTCTCTCCTCTCCCTCCCCTCTCCCCCTCTCTCTCTTTCTCACACACACACACATACACACACACACTTTTATTCTCTCTCTTTTTCTGTCTCTCATTCCTTTCTCTCTCTCTCTCGTGCTCACACACTTCACTCTCTTTTCGCCTGCATCTGTCTTTCTTCCTTTCTCTCTCCCTCTCGCTCTCTCTCTCTCTCTCCCTCCCTCTCTCTCTCTCCCTCCCTCCCTGTTGGATTGAAACTTTACCCTCCCTGTTCGCCCCAAACAGACAATGAGGCCAAGCTGGCCTGTCAGTAATTCTCTGGCGGCAGCTGACGAATTAGGCAGCTTGTTTCCCAGACCTCTCCTCCGTCGCTCTGCGCACACACACACACACACACACACACACACACACACACACACCAAAACAGAGGTCTCTGGCAGGGTTTGTACACCTGAAGAGTCACTGGGAGTCGGGATGTTCAAGGGCATGGTGTCAGAGTCGTAAAAACCTCACTGCTTCGTTTTGTGTGTTTTCCGTGCAGCGAATGAAAAGGTGGAGGACATCAACGGCAGCCCCAGGAGCCAATCGCAAATGGTGAGTCTTTTGAATTCAGCATAACATCCATTCATGCGTTGTGGGTTTCATAGGAATGAAAAACACATTTACAGTGAGGAGCGTTTATCCCTCCGTCTCGACTGTTCAGCGCTCTGCTGCGTATTTCACCACGTGTAGATTCTACTTTTTTCGGCATTTTAGCTGCGACTGAGTGCAACAGTAGAAGAAGCTCCAGCTCAGTAGTATGGAGTTTACACTTTCTGTCCATTTCAGGCGTTTAGCTGATGCTCTTTGCCAAAGCGACTGACGATGTTGTGCAACAGTAGAATAAACTTCTACTCCTAGATGGGCAGCAGTAGAATCCACTGCTAGTAAAGACGTTGCACTTTCATTTAAGGCATTTCGCTGATGCTCTCATCCGAAGCAATTTCCAGTAATTGCATCAATTAACCAAAAGCAATGACTCAGCGTCGCTTCGGAAGGAGGAGAGCGCTGCGATCGCCTCCTCTGCACGTGACAGCGAACGCAGCGGAGCTCAGAAAAGTTGAAACTGTCTGACCGGGTCGGGCTCGCTAAACTGTGAGCTCGACGCTGAGGGACGCCGGCGGGGGTCTCTCCTCCGCCTCCCGCTAACGAGACGACGGGCTGCAGGACCGCTGGTTGTCGTCACGGTGATGATCAGCCCTCGCTCTAACCGGAGCTGACTAAGTGTTTATGCAGCGTCGGTCTGCCTTGGCTTCAGCCTCCTGTCATTAAGACTGACTAAGGCTGCTTCGGCCTGTGTGTGTGTGTGTGTGTGTGTGTGTGTGTGTGTGTGGTTCTGCTATTTAATTTGTATTGATGTGAGAAGTGTTTAGTCAGAGTTGTGTGTTTGTATATATACCGTCACAGTGGAAATCTCGTATCTCCAGGAACAAAAAAAAAGGTGAGTTTGAGTTTCTCTGATGGGTTTTGAAAGAGTTTTATAAGACCAAGGGTGGTAGAATCTTCTCAACCCGTAGAGCAGCAGGTAGTCCTTCAACTGACACGTTAAAAACAATCACCGAGTTGAGTTACGAGGCTGCCTGTCGTTTGTCACCGATCTGGGATCTGCTGTCTCAGTGCGTTGTGTGTCAGTATGTCAGGGGGTTCCCACCTGGTTCATGGACATTTGTGGGCTATCGCCGAGTCTCGAGTGGTGCATTCCAGGCAGGGAAAGCCAGGGGATTTGATGAATTCTCCGAGGAAGTCGGGGGGGAGGGACGTGGGGGGGGGGGGGTCACTTCACATGAATACAGCAGAGTGTGTTTTGCAGCTTGCTTCACACGTCGGTTGCATCAGATGGTGGTTTTCAGCTGTTCGCCCCTTCAGCTGAAAAAACATTAACAGACCAGCAAGGAAGAAAAGTGTTTAAGTCACAAGAGGCCCGGCGTGCAGTCGCTTCACCGTCGGCACGCCGGGGCCGGGCCAGGCCTGGCCAAGTCCTGCTCCTTCATGAAGTGGTTCTGGTTCTGGTTGTGGCGAGTCGGGTCCAGACCGAGACACACCGGTCACTAAGGGCAAGCTGCTGCAGCACCGCAAGCATGTGGCTCCGTACGCCAGCAGTATGTGTGTATGTGTGTGTGTGTGTGTGTGTGTGTGTGTGTGTGTGTGTGTGTGTGGTTAGCTCTTTGTCTCAGTCACTCAGTCACAAAGCCCATTGATCCACCACCTGCTCAGACCACAGAGGGCCTTGCCAGCCGCCAGCTTGGGAAACTCGACTTTGAGGAAGCACGGTTGCTTATGGCTCGGGCGCAAAGGGAAGGAAACATCTGACACACACACACACACACACACACACACACACACAGCTACAGACAGCTACAGATGCAGCCATTGTAGAAGTCACATTTTTTCACAGTGTACTTGGCAAACTTCTGCAGCAGTTGCGCTCCATCCCCAAGAGGAACTGTGCTGTATAACTTTCATGACCTCCGCAATGACTGTACACACACACACACACACACACACACACACACACACACACACAGCACACCTAGAGAGAGACAAAATAGAGCAGATCCAGGGTCAGTAGGTCACCTCGCCTGTGACATCACAACTTGATCAGGTTTTGTTTCCCCGCCCTGAGAAAAGTAGATTTTGGGCTATTTCCTCTGGTTTTGACGTTTCTATTGGTCGGTTGATGTTGTGATGTCACTAGATTAGTTTACTGACGTGAACCGACAACGTGACCTGTGAGCAGCTTGAGGCTAAATGCCTTGCTCAAGGGTTGTTTAGGGAGGATAGGGTGAGTCTGGTTTACATCCGCTGTCTGGATTTATCTCCCGGTCTGGATTTGAACTGGTGACCGTCCAGTCACAAGCCCAGTGACTGCAGATCAGAACTGATCTGTGACCTGTGACTCCACCCCCTTCCACCCCAGCACCTGGAAAGCGCTAATGCATTTGTCTGCTGATGTTTGCTAACGTGCTTGCCATGGGAAAGTCGAACGTCTATATTGTAAAGGCAAATGATATTCCTCCTACCCGAGTCCCGGCGTTCCCAGTGGTCAGGCTGGTCGGAAACGCCAACATGCCCGTTTTCCCCGCGGGGCCTGCGGCTGGCGTACTTTGGAGGGGAATGGCTTCGGTTGGATTTGTCCGCGTAGGATCGAATGATTGCTGGGAATTTTGTTCCTGGAATTGGGAATAGGGGGAATCTACAGAACCGTGTCCTCGACCACATGTTTGGCCTCGAAGGAATCGTCCGCCACCGCAGAGCGAGTTGAGTCTGGAGACGTCTCCTTTCACTCTTCTTCATGATGAGAGCGACGTGAGGTACTGAAGATTCTTCTTCTTTAGCTCTTTATTTGTTTTCCCAGCACTTCTCCTTTACATGACGGTCAGATGATAGGAATATTCCTGCTGTGGTCCTTGAACGCCTCACTAAGTTGCTTGTCTTGCAGGCAAACAAGGACCTGAAGTGTTTTCTACTTTTGCTCTCATTGTGATGTCATAATAGAAATGCTCGTCTCCGATACGTCTCTCTCTCCCGGCGCCGTCCCTCTCTCGTGTTCAGCCCGACGCCCTCTGACGGTGCAGTTTCTCCTAATTGTATGGACAATCCACGGGAATTAGATCTGCTCGCAGGGTTTCTGAACGGAGCGGAGGGTTCTCTTTGAAACTCATTTCTCAGAAGAATTGTGCTCCGACACGAGAGCGGCAGGCGGGCGGCGGCAGAAGAGCCTCGTTCAGCAGAAAATACTGAAGCCTCGCAACTAATCCACCTCATCATAGACAGACATCATTAGGAAACCACAGAGCGCTTCACTGGAATACAGATGACGGCGCTGTTTTCCCTCGTGTGTGTGTGTGTGTGTGTTTAGTTTCTAGCAACCTCAGCAAAGGATGTCAGGACAAACAAACACTTGTCAAGCTCTGTGTGAAGAGCGAGACGCGACAGTATTGTTTTTCGAGTCAAGACGCAGTTTGGCCTCTCAGCCAGAACTGGAAATGTTCATATCAAGTGAACCCAAACAGGTTGGAGAGGTCACATGACTCGTCTGACCTACCTTGACTGAGAACCAACGCCCTCAGGAGAGCAGGTGATCTATAGATCCATCACCCTTTAACATCCGCCAGTCAGCGGATCACAGTACGGATGACACGTTTTCTCTTGTACTGATGGACTGAAACGGTGGTGATGTAGTAATAAAGGTTCGGTGCTGTGACTTAGATGCATGTATAGGTGGTGTTGTGTGTGGAGCTGATTGTTTTGGCATCAGCCAATTATTTCTGTCAACGTCATTTCAGTCATAAGACCTTCTGAAGGCCGAGAAGAGGAAGAGGACGTCTTGAGATCGGTCTTATGACTGAAACTGGGTGCAGGAATTTACTCTCTTTTTTTCCTTTGGACTTGGAAGGCCAGAGGACTAACTCCCTGTTATTCTTCGTCTTTCTTGAAATAACATCAGCATCACCTTAACATGTGACCATCGTTCTTTTGGCCCTAACCTGCAGCCCACCCTCTAGCCCATAGAGCCCATAGAGCCCATAGAGCCCATAGAGCCCAGGTGTGCTGAGGCCTAATTGAGTCTGGTGTCTGTCGGAGGCTGTCTGGTCTGCAGCCCATCTGTTGGCAGCCAGACGAGAGGACAGTTGGATCATCTTGACCGGCCGGATTCATCTCAGCCTCTAACCGATCATGTTTCTAATATGAGCCCCTGGCCCCGGGGTCCTTCACCGCTCAACCCACCGCCATCTGTGTGGCGTTGCTCCTCGGGTCGCTGATTTGATCACAGACAGCAGCTCACCTGTAACGAGGATCAGTCGGTCTGGGAAATAAACCGACGAGTGGAGGACGGGGACCCGGGACTCCTGAAAATGCTCCTCGTGTCACTTTGCGACTGAAAAAGGCAAGAGGCAGATGGCCAGTCTGAAACATGACAGTCCGGGGGCTGGGTGGCCACGGAGCGTACCGTTTAACCGTGACCGTGGAGAGGTTGAGTTGGTTGAGAGACACTAGAGTTGTGTGTTACAATTACTTCTATTGTACACTGTTAAAGGGATCGATGCTCAGAGGGGGTCGCGTCACGTCTTGGCTGCCTGTATGGTTTCAGAGGGAACATTTGGTGTTCATCGGTCTTCACATTTCACCCACACGATATCGTTCTCAACACACCCGTGCGTCCGGTTTGGGACACGTGTGTCTTACTTGTCAACACAGTATGTGTCAGTAACAAGATGTGTTGTTGTTAATGTAGCACGTGTTGAAAAGTAGCGTGCATGTGCTTCTCGGACGCCAGTAGCACTACCAAGCAGTTGAAGAGCCTGAGCAGGCCAGGCGAGTGTAGGGCGGCTGCTGCCAACATGGCTTCCTTCTCTCTGACTGGTGTGAATCTCTTTGGCAGCCCGAGCTTCTTCCATCCTTCCTCCTGCAGGGGGCCAGTATCGCTGCGAGTGTTTCCTGGTGCTCGGCCGTCCCCAGAGCACCCGAGGGCTCGTTACCGTCTCACTTGTAGCTCAATTGGAAGCATTTAATCACTCATTACA
The DNA here is from genome assembly GCA_034670405.1 of Hoplostethus atlanticus. Classification (NCBI taxonomy): domain Eukaryota; kingdom Metazoa; phylum Chordata; class Actinopteri; order Trachichthyiformes; family Trachichthyidae; genus Hoplostethus; species Hoplostethus atlanticus. The sequence continues at coordinate 870,465 of JAXDDX010000149.1, read as the reverse complement.
ACTGAACGACATCAGCAGATGCTCCGTTCAGGGACCAGAGAGCCGGCTTGTTAAAAAGGGTGCCGTGAAGGAGCGCTAACCTTTGATCTGGCTCTGCCGGTTTGACTGTGTAGCGCCAGCTGCAGCCTCTCTCCGCCGCTCCCCTCCTTCACTATGCACGCTGCAGTTTGGGAGTAATAAAGTATAAATCAATCAGTCATTCTCTCTCGCTGTCTTTCTGCGGCAGGCCTGCTGCTCCTGTCCTTATTTCTTCTGAAGGAAAATGGGGAAAAGAAGAGACAGAATAGGAGTGGAGGGGATGAAACACCTCCCCCCTCCCGCTCCATCCTCGCTCTGCTTTCTGCCTTATTCTCTTTCTCCTTCTGCCTCCACATCAGGGTTAGAGCGACATATATGTTTGCCAATATATCAGATATTAGCCTTTTAGGAGCTCGCAAAATGTATTTCTGATCTAAACATTTCTTAGCATGTTTTGTCGTTTTTCCTTCTGAAGTAGTAAATATCTCCTCCAACAATGAACCAAGTAGAACAGCCTGATAACGGGAAGTAACAATCTTCGTGTCAGAGTTCATCATCCTGCCGGTGTTGAGGAAGCCGAGGGGGCGTTGGAGGTATTTCCCACCTCGCGTCCCCGCCGCTCAGCAGGTTGTGTCAACGGAAGTCTTCAGAGTCTGACGCTCGACCTCGCCGACCCCTCGGGAGGACCTGGCAGAGCCGGCATTGTAGCCTGTCAACGGCAACGCAGTCACCACGTCGGTGATGTTGACCAGCGCGTGACAGGAGTGCAGCAGCGTCGCTCTCTACCTTCTGAATCACATCGTCCTCTGGTCTGAAGTTCCTCAACACGTCTCCTTAGTATTGGTGGCTTGTAATGTTCATCTAGGAATTGAAGCTGATTCTACTGTTGCGCTCACCGTCTGCTGCTGTAGGGAAGAGTGTCGGCTAAATGCCTAAAGTGAAAACGAGAGCGAGAGACAGAAGGCAGACGGGAGACGAGGCCATGTTTGAAAATGTTTTCCACTTGATTTTGAGAAGTCATCATCAGCAGAAGTAACGAGACAATGAGACCTCACTCCAATCAAAGAGATTAACCAAGAGATTTATGAGGCGACACACACACACACACACACACACACACACACACACACACACACACACACCCTGCCTGTGCAGCAGATGCTCAGAGCCTTCCAAGTTATTTGACGCTGTAAATATTTGAAAAAGAGCCACTATGGAGCGTAATTGCGACGTCGCTGGGTAGAGGCTCGGTGTTGCCGTGCAGTTCCTGTTGATTATATATCATTTGTGTTTAGACGCTGACTGAGCTGCTGGTTCCTCTGAGAAACAGGAATGTCACAGCCAAAAATGCAATTATTTACAAGAATATGAGATATGACGTGATAGAAAAACCCAGCTGAGACTATATTTTGTCTCGGAAGCCGTCACCCAAACACATGAGATACGACACTTCAGTTTACTTCTAGAAAGACGTTTCATAACATTTAGGCTGCTGGGCTGCAGTGGATGCAGACGTAGACACTAGAAGGTCACGCTTTGTTTGGATGCTCGACTTGAAGAAGAAGACTTATTATCAAGTGTGTGACTACAAACCATACCAAGCTTCAGCTGAGGTTCAACATCCTGGCCTGTCTTTCCCAAGGGCTTAGGGGAGACAGATCCCCCATCAAACAGCCATGTGAAAGATCTCAGTCGGGGCAGGGGGGTTTATCGGGACTGGCACCAAAATCAATATTGCATAACAGCCGATACCAGATGAGAAAAACTTCCCTTACTTTGGATTTCATCATGGTGAGTGATGATCCTTGCATGGCGAGGCGGGGTCCCCCTCAACCTGCCCATCAGCTCCTCTAAGCTCCAAATCAGCGCCTGTCCGATGTGATCCGTCTTGATTCATGGCCTGTCAGCCGCCATTATACTCTGGATACATGGAGAGTGATGGGGCGGGGGGTGGGGGGGTGGGGGGGGAGGCCTGGATCCGGGATGAGAGGGGGATCAATAGTGTGTCTGAGTCGGAGCCGGCGGAAGCAGAAGTGTCAGACACCCATTCTGGAGAACGGCGGTGATGGAGAGGTAACGGACGAAGGGAGGAAGATGGAGAAAGAGAGGAGGAGGAGTCCGTCATGGAGAGTGGTGGCGGTTTGTTTGGATGAAGGAAGGACGAGAGGCTTCAAGATCTACTGCCCGCTGGTCCTGGCTGCGGAAACAAAAACAACTGGCCTCTTCTTGAGCATCGAGGCCAAACAAAGAACCAGTCCGAGGCTTTTCTTCCCAAAACCTCTTGACTCTCAGCTGCAGAGAGGAAGGGGGTCGTCCTGCCTGGAAATGTTGGGATTTCAACGCAGCTCAACGATGGTGATTGATAAAGTGTATTCAGTCTGGATGATGCGTTCAAGTCCCCAGGAGCGTTTATTGGTTTCTCTTCAATGTTGTGATTTTTCCCTGAGTGGAAAAAAACTTCAGCTGATATTGATTTTGTTGACTAGAATCCCCAGACCGGGAGCTAGAGACGTCACAGGTTCGATCCCCACAAGAGCCAATGAGCAAATCACTGTTGATGTGTCCTTGAGCGGCTAACCCTCGCCGCTGGCCGCCCCCGACCTCTGACCTCCGACCCCTCTGGTGAATTGTGTACATTGTGAGTTTGTTTCAGACGGGATAGTCAAGGAGACACATGGCAGCTGAAGTGCTTTAAGATGAGCTCCCGCTGAGACGTGTACGACTCGTTCTGGGTGATTTCGGTCGTCGATTATCTCACCCAGAGTGTCTTACAGGGAGTGAGGGGTTCACTGTGCTGGCTGATGGTCAAACTGTTGTTGGGTTCAAAACTGTGAACTTGAGGCGTTAGGGTTAGGGGTGAGTTTTGGGTTAAAACTGATGTCAAAATGAAAGATCCTCCATTAAAAAAAAACTGACGTGAAAGTAAAACATTATTACAAAACAGTTCTGGAGTCATCTGCCTTTCTGAAATATTGATGTATGAATTTCAGGTTGCTTTTTTTTTTTCTTCCAAAATGGATCTCCGTTATTAAACTGTGCTCAAGTGCTCACGCTTGGTTTTCCAGCGCCGTGCTGAAGGAGGTTGTTTTCTGTCCCATAGGAAGTGGTAATTGAGGCGTTGGCCCATTTGTACTTGACAGTTGTGTCTGAGGGATAACACTTTCCAAATCCAGCCCTCATGCATCAGTCACTCGATACTTCAGTGAGGCCCAACGTGCCTCAGCACACATTTCTCGGGGCAAGGAGGGACGTGAGCGAATCGAGCTGCATTCGTACAGACGTAGCCATATTAGAAGTCACGCTTTTTACCAGGGGTGGAAACAGTACCAAAATACGCTACTCAAATAGAAGTACTTTTACTTTGCTGAACATTTACATGAGTAGAAGTAAAATCATGATGTAAAAATCAAAAAAATTGAGTAAAAGGGAAAAGTAGCTCACTCACACAAAAGAGAACATCTTTTCCATACAATACCTGAAGGACAGGAGGATTATTTAATTGGAAGAAAGATCTTTATAAAATAAAAAATAAAGATGCAGGTGAAGCCAGTTTCTTATGCTTTGTACTCGTGATTTAAAATGTAGTACAAAACTACTTCAAAAAGAAAAACAAAAAAGCTCCCCAATTACAGTAAGAAAAGTAATTGTAATCAGTTACTTCCACCCTTGCGTTTTACTGCTTTCTGAACCACTGATGTTGGTTTCATCCCCAAGAAGAATAGTTTTGTCATTTCATCCATCAGAGCTCACAACCTCAACATCGGCGTCACCCAGCCGCAGTACGAGCGTTCCTTCACTCCGCTGCCTCTGCCGCTTGTAAAATAACATTTTGATTTGTGGCGTGTAAATGAAACGTAGCTTGATAAATATTGATTATCACTAAAATGACAGTCAAATTTAACAGCTTGTCCATTATTCTCGCCCCGTGCTTGTCTAGGCAGCAAGTTGATGTGCCTTCCTGTCACTTCTCAGAGTGTGTTTTTTTTTTTTTCCTCTTTATGTACTCCATGATGGGGTGAAGCGTGCCTCATCAAAATGCCCTGTTCCAAATTGCTTTTAATGGCTTATCTGGATCTCTCTGATGCCAGTTTGCGTCGGAAAAATAAATGATCTCGGTTTCTCGAGAAGCTGTTACAGGATGCCACAAAGCCAAACCGCCCACCAAACTAGCAGTTTAACATCGCCAAAACCATGTGGAACATTAATGCCCAGCCGTCATCAACGCCTTCAATCATTACTCCGCTTGTTTACGTCATTTGAGCCTAAAGACCGACTAAAAACAAACAGCGGTTTCTTCTAAAAACCTCAAACTCTCTGGTTGGAGTGTCATTCCAAGACACGGCTTAGAGCAAGAAAGTATGGATTTTATCGGTAATCTATTTTTCCTGCCTCTCCGCCTTTAAAAACCATTAAGATCTCTCTCTCCGACTGAAGAGATTTACTGTCTGTTTATGAGTTCACTCCTGTTTGTCTTTATCAGCTAATAAACATGCATTTAAACACACACACACACACACACACACACACACACACACACACTGCCTGTTGAACAGATGCAGAGTTGCGTGGATGCCTTCCAAGTTATTCGATGCTGTAAATATTTGAAACTGAACTACTGTGGAGCATTGAGGCGCCCCTTGATAAAGCTGGTTAATACCATCCTGTTGATTACATATCATCTGTGTTTATAGATTATTTAACGCTTTTATTTTGGCAGACATCACAGCTGCACAAAGCACCATTTGTTACTGTGCATTTTCTGAACTACAGCCGCTCCCCGAGAGGAATAGTTTGGAATGATTACACTTTTGTCTCTTTTTAGCTATAGAGGCATTGCAGGGCGACCATGTCTGAAAATAAAATGTTGTGGTGTGTCTGTAGATCATCCAGTAACGTTCTCAGTAAAAGTGATCAGTGTGATCAGGTAGATTTGTCTCCAAATGTAGGTTACTGTGACTCAGTAAACTGTCTTGTCTTTAGCCCTAGTCTCTACTCCAAAACACTCTGAGTTGGAGCTGGAGAAGAGTCAGCTAGTTCACCTGAACAAACTGGTAGCTAGCTAACTAGCCAGCAGGCTACTTAGTTACTGTTAACATGGGACTACTAGCCACTGCTAACGCTAGCTGCTACTAGATACGTTAGCTAGTGTGCTAACCAGATGTGTTAGCAAGACAGTGATGGTTAGGGTGTTATCTAAGCACTAAATCAATCAGATGTATCAGTGATGAAATGATCAGTTACAAGTCAAAAACAGCACAGAAATGAACCTAGTCAACCTGTATTTAGACAGCCAAGTCGTATGTTTAGAAATCAGTTGTTTGGCCGCTGTTGCCAAAGAGCTGAAGACCTCCACTATGGCCGCCAGAGGGTGTGTTACATCACCTGAAAGCCCTCTATTGGGAGTTACAGGTAATGGTTTGGCAACTAGTTGACACTGGAGACACTGGAGTTCCTTGTTATGGTCTTCATTTTGGTTCTACTGTAACATTCAAGAAGGAAAGTCTTCCACTGTTTACAGTCCTCACACAGGGTGGATGCAGGGTAAATACATGAAGCCTCGACGACGGCTTTCAATTCAGGAGACAGAAATTGTTCATTGTTTGCATCAAGTCATTTCCCCCTCCACCGCCACATTCCTCCTCATCCTGCAGCTCAGTGCAATTAAGACTGGATTAATGAGCGTTGGTGTGCAGTGCTGAGCACATGTCTCTCCACATACAAACTTCTAAGAGGCTGTGGGATAATCAAACAAGCTAGCACCCGGCCACACATGTGTCTGTCTGTGTGGGAAGAGAATGGGAACCCACATGTGAGGGGTGTTCCCTGTGGACGGCTGGGTTTTATGCCTGCTGTGGGAATGTGTATGGTGGTGGTGGTGGTGGTGGGGGGGTGGTGGGGGGTGCCAGGCAGATGGAGATGCTCTGTCTGTGACATCTTGTCCCATTGGTTTTGGACCAGAGACCAGAAGCAGTGTGTGTTTAAAGTCTGGGTGGGAAAAGTGCCTGAGAAGCGCTCTCCCTACTCAAAAAATGACTGCCGAGGTGCCCTGGAGCAAGGCACTGGACCCCCCGTTGCTCCAGTGCAGCTGCTCAGAGGCCAGTAGTAGAAGACTGTTGCAGCTCCCAGGTGTAAATGTGTGCAACGGTTGGGTGCTGAGAAACAGCATGCACGCTCAGTTAACTTTCCCCTTGAAAAAGGTTGAAAAAGTGCCTGACATCTGGCCTGACCTCTGCTATGGCTGAGGGATGGTGATGGTGCTTACTATGATGACGGGACTGGGGATGGGGCAGCAAGCCGGGTTAGTGGGTGCCATGTTGCTGCCATGACGAGATGACCAGGAATCCATGTTACTGAGCCGTGGCGTAGGGCAGGAGCTGGGCCGGGAACAAGAGAGGCCTATGGAGGAGGACCATTGTCCTGCTCCTACAAAGTCACCCTCTGGCTAATGGAGAGAGGAGAGGGAAACCGTCGGGGTGGGAGAACGAGCATTAGAAAGAGAAGGAGAGAGAGAGAGAGAGAGAGAACATTAGCGGGAGAGTCGAGGGGAGTTACAGCTCATGAATCATCATTGCCGCCGGACGTCTGTGTGACTTGCCCGGCCCGCCCTCGCCAGGCCGCTGGCACACCACGCTGAAGTAGAGCGCCCGACCTTCGACCTCGTCATAAAAGGCCTCCTGAGGAGCGTTGGCGTCGGGCCACCATGCTAATGCAGCCACGCGTTAGCCACTCTCAAGGAATGCAAAAAAAAAAACAATAACTGCAGCCTCAGTGGGCCTTTGTCGAGCTGATGTGTGTGTGTGTGTGTGTGTGTGTGTGTGTGTGTGTGTGTGTGTGTGCTTTTGACTCATAGCCGTGCTTTGTGTTGTAAAAGGCTTCAAGTGGGTTGCAGCTACGCTCCTATACTCCCTGTGGTTATGAACAACATTTGTGTGTGTGTGTGTGTCTGACTGTCTGTACGTAAGTGTGTGTACATGTGTTAGTTGCAAGTGCACTCTTTTCGATCATATTGTGTGTGAATGTATGTGCGTTTACTGCCATCTTGCTGCCAGTGTGCTGTGTGTGTGTGTGTGTGTGTGTGTGTGTGTGGCATGCCAGTGCAGGCTCAACCCCGGGCTGTGTAGGTGGGGATACACTGTGGTCACTATGTCAGGCAGCCGGGGCCCAGGGTCAAGCGGGGGTCGGGTAATAAGCACACAATGAACTGCTTTATGGGTAATACGCTGGTCGGCCCTGTTGTCTGAGCCCCCCCCCTGCCCCCCCCCCACCCCCATTTAGGCTCATTGAATGTTAAGTGTCGTCTCATTCCTACTATGTCTGTCCTTTGTGCTGACTGTCCGTCCTCTCCTCGTTTTTTGCCGGCAGATCGAGAATGTGGACGCCTGCCTCAGTTTCCTGGACGCCAGAGGAGTGAATGTACAAGGGCTCTCCGCAGAAGGTAAGAGGAACAAAACGATGTGCAGTTCAGATCCGATCGGTCACACGGCGGAGGAGGGAGGGATCTCCATGTCGTATTTCTGATTCCTAGACCTGGAAAATGCATTTGGCTCCAGCGCCACCCAACCTTCTGTGGCCGGCTTTCCATTTCTCCAGAGTACCAAATGTCATCAGAGATCTGGTTAAAGCCTATTTCCAAGACATGCTAATACACTCGACTTCACAACATTGGAATTTACCACATTGGTATCATGGCAGGGTGTACGATTTCTCGATCTCTAGCCTTCACTCTGGCAGGGGTAATCCTCCGGGCATCGCAGTGGGTTGTGGGTGGGGGGAAAAGCAGCGGCGAGGGATTCGCCTCCCGGGGGCGACGCGACTGCGGCAGCACCCTGCACAAAGCGGCTGCTTGTCGAAACAGTTTCGTCCCTAAAATATGTCTTATGTAAGGAGGAGCTACAGGGACTTCAGTCAGGATGTGGCTCTGTTTTGAAGTACTTCCTGTTTGTTAATAGAATCAAAAGGTCCCATTTTTTTTACCGCATGAGAGAATCAGGTTTTACTGTGTTTTTCAAGTCTCAGTGCTTATGTAACACTTGTTTTGAGCCATATCACTTGGAGTAGACAAGCAACTCTCCAATCAACACAACCCTGCTGAAAAATCAACACTCCTTAACACTCACTAACACTGAAGACGTCGCTGTGCTGTGAAGGTACAAGGAGTAATGGTAGCTATTTGGCCGAGAGACTCGAGTTTGGTGTTGCCATATATTTTTTAAAGAACTGTCCATGTACCGTATTAATCCAGGATGAGTTCATGTCTACAATGGCTTCCACTTTAAGTCTCAATCATTCTGGCAGAAAGCCCCAGCTGCTATTTAGGGCCCCGGACCCCATGTTGGTTCGGCTCTCCTTTAAACTTTAAGGAGGTGAGCGTGTCCTTGACCTCCCCAGCAGAAATAGTCTGTCAGCCTGACACACTGACCGACGGCTCTAAATCCAGTGCCCCCCCCGACCCCCACCCCCCAACCCCCCCAACACTAAAAACAGCAAGGTGACTCTGTAGGCCTGGAATTTAAAAGAGGCTCTGTAAATATACAGGCTATTGGGTTACTCTGTCCATCGCTGTTGCTGGTGCGTTTCATCACTTCCTTTACTCAAACTCTCGCTCAAACCTCTCATCCTTCTTTTCATGACTTGTGTGTGTTGAATTAGACGGCCATCTTATGTCTACATGAATCAGCCCCGGGCTTTCCAAAACTATAAAGGCTCTATAGGGCTTTTTACGAGGCAGAGGGATGAAAAAAGGAAGTGGGACATTTGAAGATTTCTTCGTATTTATTGTAATAATCTTTCTGGGAGTCCCCCGTTAAACGGCATCTGTCTGGTGGGAGGCTGTAAACCCAAAACCGGGAAACATTCATCTTGTTGAGGAGTGAAACACATTTCCTCTAATGGAGCTTATAGGCTATGATCAAAACAAATACAACACATTTGTTTTCTGTGCAAGGAAATAAAATGCCAGAGCAGTACAACAGAGCCTTGGTGTATTTGTACCCACCAGCTCCAGATGAGGCAGAGGTCAGGGACGGCTTGTGATCAGTCAACAGATCAGAGAGATTTAGAAGAAGAACTGGGTAGTTAGCATGAGCAGCGATAGCCACCGTGGCTGAACAGACAAAGAAAAGAGCGCCACCTACAGGAACTCAAACTCCATCAACAGGAAATCCAAGTAGGAAGACGTCACAGTACTGGACACACTGTTTGATTGACAGGTGATCTCTGGGAGGAGCAGTGAGGAACACCACAGTGAGGAACACCACAGTGAAGAACACCACAGTGAGGAACACCACAGTGAGGAACACTACAGTGAGGAACACTACAGTGAGGAACACTACAGTGAAGAACACCACAGAGAGGAACACTACAGTGAGGAACACCACGGTGAGGAACACCACGGTGAAGAACACCACAGTGAAGAACACCATAGTGAAGAACACCACAGTGAGGAACACCACAGTGAAGGACACCACAGTGAGGAACACCACAGTGAGGAACACTACAGTGAAGAACACCACAGTGAGGAACACCACAGTGAGGCTGAGAGACAAAGATGGAGACACAATTAAAAGAACATGCCCCTCGCGGATTACTGCTTTAATGGATGATCCCCAGGAGGTCCACCTTTTAAAAAGCAGGTGTGAAGCCCAGAGACAAACACTTCCTGCAGTTGATAATGGGTTCCAGCTAGGGGTCTCTCTAGCAGGTCATTAGAGCCCCTTGCCCCTGGTCTCTGCAGCTGAGACCCAACTGACCTGGCTCTTATTGGTTGCTGGGCTAGCGGGCACACTGTGACCTGCTCGCCACAGTAAACCTCCGCCTTGATCTCGGCGGGTGCGGACCTTTTCAAAAGGAGGCTGATTTTGTGAGTCCACTTAGCACTTAAACACTCGTGCATGCCGGGTCAGCAGGGGCACACACTTGTTCTCGGCGGTCTGGGGGGATTGATCCCCACAAAGGGTTGGTCTCCTCTTTAAGTTCAGGGCCATGTCGTTTCATGTCATTTGTTTTTCATGTCAGTATCAAATGTGTCTGGAGGCATGGAAGCACCAGGTCTGGTGCCATCATGGCGGTCCAGCGGAAACACCAGAAAAAGAGAGATACCTGGAAATGATTGTTGTGGCGTGGGCGTAGGTCAATTCAGTAATGGTCTGAGTAAAGGTGAAGGGTTAGGCCAGGAGACTAACTTGGAAAAACAACCATCAGGAGGTAAAAACAAGCCTACACAAGAAAGGGCGGCAGCAAAAGCGAAGCCATAACCATACTAGTGCTAGTGGTTAGGGAGTCCCCGAGCGAGGACGTGTACCATCTGGGGAATAAACCAAGGAACAATACAGTACTTCAGCTCTCACACACTCTTGTATCGCCCAGCCATCGTAGAGCCTTTCCTCGGCCTCCTCCAAAGTCCTCAGTGGCTCGTAAAGTAACAAAGAAAGAAAAAGGATCGACTGAAACCACATTAACCACTTGAAAGGCCTCCAGAAGCAGGGCCCGTTTTCATTGAGCATGGGCCAAGCAGAAACACTTCCAGAGCCCGCCTGGATTCAGCAGATGAAAACGCTGCTGCTGACAGAAGAGTCTAATGTGGGCTTTACTCACGTCCCGCCACCGACTCAAACAATCAAACTCTTTCCTCTGTCTCGACTTCTCCCCGAAAAACTCTCGGAGACTAGAGCAAAAAGAGAGACCTCGTAGGAGTTTTACAATAGATTTCCAGCAGGCAGAGACTGATGGCGCTTTGGCCGAATGACAAGATGAGCTGCAGCCAAATGATGGTCGAGCAGAATCCGGCTCTGAAGTGCTGATCGGTCTCGTCCTACATCACTTTGGAAGTAAGAGTCAGCTCCTGTGCTGATGATGCCAGTGACATGCAGCATGGCTGACCATTATCGGGTAGAAACCTTGAACAGAAGCTGTATAGGAGTACTCACCTTCCTGCATTAGTACTGCAGATAGTTCTTCTACAGCAGAACCAAACTAATACATTATAACACCAAATGTGAGCTGGTTGAGAGACAGTAGTAACCAGCCCATGTCGGGTCACTTCCGATGCTTGAGAAGAGAACAAAGCTTGAATTTCCCAAACAGTTCCTCTTGGGGATCGGACGAAGGTGCAGCATCAGTTCAGCCAACATGCATTCCCCTGCGAGCGAGACTTCTACAAGCACTGTGTCTGCACGAGGGAAAATGAAAGACCTTTCAGGTCTTTCATTTGCCCTCCACTGTTACGTGTTGTACATCGGGCGATGTTTGTTTGTTCTTTTCCAAATGCCAACTTTATTATTGAGCGGGAAAGCGCCGCCGCACGCTCAAATGTCAAACAACTAGATTTATCAGCGATATATTCACGGTCGTACTTTCCCATTACTGCTGGAATGCCTCTGGCCCGAATCTCTGCTTTTTATTTGATAGGACAAGACACACCAAGAACAGCAGCGAAATGAGATTGGGCTTTATTGATGCCTGAGGGGAATTTGGACCAAAGCGGCAGCAAAAGCATGCAGGTGTTGGTCAGCTAAAACAAATTCCCAATATGTTGAGACTGTCCTTCAACTGGTGGACTGAGGTTCGAGCCTCGTGTCGGTAAGCATCCTCCATGCTGAAGTGTTTTTGAGCAAGACAGTGAATCCCTACCAGCTCCTGGGCTGCTGTCATGTAGCTGACCCCGACCTCTGACCTCCTTGGAGGGTCAATAAAGTCAATCGTCTTATTTTTATTATTATCGCTAAACGTTCCCGGCCACAGTGAGCGTCTATTTGGTTGGTCAAATCTGCAACGTTGTCTCTCCCTGAAGTGGAGAAAGTGCTGCTGTTGAAAGTCTCTCCCAGGCACCATATAAATTACTGCCTTGGGGAGTTAGAAAATGGAAAACTCCCCCAAGAGATTAATCTTCTCCAACCTTAGCAATCTCCGAACAACACGGCCATGGATGGCTGGGGAAAAGGTTGAGCCTCGCTGGATTGATAAATAGAGAGTAGAAACCACTGCGTCAGCCACTGCTCTCCTGTGTTTGCCGCTCGCTGCCAGGCCTCGGAGAGGGCTTGATATGAAAAGTCCATTTCACAAATGGATGCGTTAGCCGGAGAGATCAATTCTCTGTCCTCGGCGGCGGCTGGATCCCGTCTCGGCTGCGTGGAGGAGTCCGCGAGAGATGCACCGGTTTGAGTTTTTGTCTGAAAGGGAACGAGGTGATCTCAGGACATGTTGGGGTTCAGATAAATACTCCCCACGGACGAAGGTACTCATTGATTTGGGGTTTTTACCGTTGTCAGCTCAGCAGAGTCGAGGGACAACTTCAACCAGATCTGATGCCACATATCTTTAGCTCTCAATCTGCTAGGATACCCCCCCTCCCATTCCCTCCCACACTCGTACTTCCTCTGATTCCAGTTTCTGCATCAGTTTCATGTCTTTTAGTTTCATCTATTATATTTATCTTGTCATTTTATGCACGATGTCACTCCGATTCTCCGAGCTGTTTTCATTGTTCTTCTCTTTTGACTTGACTTTTTTTTGGTATCTCTAAATGCATCAACAAACTAAATGCATCACTACCATCACTACCACCATACTGTACCAGAAGCACCTGCTAATTCAGAATCAGTTCCTCATTTTTAGGGCAAAAGCAGAACTGTGATATATCACTCCCTTCTGTATATTTTTGTCTGCTTCGTTTCGACTCAGACTTCCCTCTGAGCTGAGCCTCAGTCCTTCACTGACCGACTGGCTGTTGAGTCCTCGATGTCAGAAGATGCTGTAGCCTGGATCTTATATTTGACCTTATAATGTCCAGCTGGTTCTCCTTGTGTGCAGTGGACTGTATTGTTCATTTCTTATACCGAGTAAGTTGTGCTGCTGCAGCTCTACATGCTGTATTTCTATTGTCGCGTTGCTTTGTGGCCTCTGATCTGTCTTGACTGTTTCTCATCTAATACGAGTCCACAGTCGAGACGTCGGCTCCAGCTCGTTGATTTCAATTCAAACTGACACCTTGTGCCAAAACGTTCCTCCTCGGTTATTGCAGACAATCCTGCTGGACTATGTTTGTCAGAAGCTTGTAAGTTACTTCAGCTTGTAATAAAATCAGAAATCACTATTTTACGTTGAATGATTAACGTCTTTGGTGAGTAGCCGTGTAATAAGAGGGATAACGTGCAGGGAGCCGGTCATTATTGCAAAATAATCCCCGACATCATGATTCAAAACCCCGATGTGAAGCGGAGGCTTAGTGCACATTATCCCTTACTTACTTTATGAAGTCGTTGCAGAAGACCCACTTTTTACTGCATGCTTTCAAACTGGGCTCAATTCCCAAGAGGAATTTGTTGAAAAAGTCAGTTTGAGAGAAAACTGTCCAGTGCTAACGCAGGATAGACGCAGGAAGATGCATGAAGGGGGACGTCTACAATGGCAGTACTAACACAGGATTGGTGCAGGGTAAATCCATGCACAATAAACTGTTCACCCACTATATACTTACTGTTTTCCCTCCTTGGTGTCCCTCCAGAAATCAGGAATGGCAACTTGAAGAGCATCCTGGGCCTCTTCTTCATCCTGTCGCGCTACAAGCAGCAGCAGCAGCAGCAGCAGCAGTATTACCAGTCCCTGGTGGAGCTCAGCCAGCAGACCAGCAGCACCACAGCCTCCGCCAGCAGCCTCAAGACGCAGGAGATGCAGTCCAGGTACTTCGGGGTGCAGTAGATGTATAGATGGGCCTACTGAGTTGGTGTTGTGGGTCTCAAGGGGGGCGGAGGTAGCCTAGAGGTTGGGGAAGAGAGCTTGTGGCCGGAAAGGTTGCTGGTTTGAATCGCTCGGTCCAAACTTAATAAAACTCTTTTCTCATTAAATGCTCAGAGCGCTGTTCCAGGGTCAGCACCACAGAGAGGTTTTGACAGGGATGAGACGAGGCAGCTGAGGTCTGCAGCTCCATCTTGTTGTGATTCATCTCAATTTAGCTGATTTTACGTCCAGCTCAGTGTCGTAAGACTAGGGTTGGATTAAAAACGGGCCACGTGGATGCCAAGTAATTACCCTCACAACAATAGTAGCCTAAAAGAAACATATTCCCTGACCACGCAAGTCAAAGTCATAGCTTTTCAAAATAAAACCTACGACATAATAATCAAATTTTAATGAAATTTGGGGTATATTAGGTGGTTTCCTCAATTTAGGTGGTGGTTTTCCTCAATCTAGTGATCATAGGTTCACGATATGAAGACACTCATGTCCATTATTGGTTTACAATATGAAGACGTTCATATTGAAGTAGCAGTAATGATCAGTTGAAGCGTCCCAGTGTGACGTAAATAGACAGACCAGACCTGAGAGGAGCATCTGAAGGCAGGCCTGACATGCCACACATGGGTGGCATTCCCCCGGGCCAGATCAAGTTACTGTGCCGCTGCTCTACTTGGCCCTGGTGTGTGTGTGTGTGTGTGTGTGTGTGTGTGTGTGTGTGTGAGCAGTTACTTACTCGCAGCATTTGATGAGAGTCGGTATGTCAGTAAAATGGTATCGCCGACTAGAGTGGTTTAGCCTGGCTGTCTTTGGAAAGACTTTTTTTTTCGGGGGGTGGGGCTTTTGGGGCACAGCTGCCTACCCCCCATCCACACACACACACACACACACACACACACACACACAGCAACAACAGGTGTGGAATACCCCCCCCCCTGCTGCTGTAACACACAAAACCCCCGAACAGAGCGATGCCTTCCAGCCACGCCGCTGCCCCGGCCCCGCCTGGCGAACACGCCGTCACACCGGTGATGTCACACCGATACTGAGCCTCCCGACGTCGCTCTCCTTTTAGCTGTCACAAGTTACAGTGAATCATCTGCTAACTAGCTGGTTGAGACGCTCCAGGTCTCACGGTAAAGGTGATTTCCAGTGAGACCCCCTGCCAGCCGCCCGACGCCCCCCGGGGCCGATTCGTAAAAGAAAAAAATGTCTGGAGGTCAGAGGATCGCGGCATGTTTGTCAGCGATAAAGTAAGCCATTCTTCTCTGAGAGAGGAGGAAGTCGGCGCTATGCAGGGGTCCTGAGGTCAGCCAGAGGATACCATCTCTATCCTGTATCACCAGAGAGAGAGAGAGAGAGAGAGAGAGAGAGAGACTTCCTGATCAATGTGAAGACGCTACCATGTGACATATATAACGGTGATCAGCTACTACTATATGGCTGTTGGCCTTGTGGAAGAAGGAGCCATAAAACATCATGCTTTCTCTGAGATCTTCCTCTGATCTCATGGGTTCAGATCATGTGGAGATCTGTTGTTGTGATCAGACTGACAACATGAGCTGTCCTGTGGTTGTTTCAACTGAGATGAATTACTTGATTTTAGTCTCGTCTTGGCGTTATAAAGAAATAAAAGGTAGAAATATGAGATCTCTTGTTGGGTTTCCTTTGTCTGTGAAGGTCTAGAAAATGAATTTGATCATTTCCAGGTAGAGAAAGGTTTTGAAAATGGTTCATATGTTGTGACGTTTGTTGTTGTGAGCTTCTCAAAGGGGAACATGAATAGGAGGCCTTATTATGATGGTCTAACACATCATGAGTGTGTGAGTCAAACGTCAGATGATTTACCACCATGTGTTGCTGTTGAACCAAACAGTGACGGTCAGCGTGTGGCGAGCTCAGTCATACAGGAAGTCCAGCTAGAGGACGACCTGCATGACCCTGTCTGTCATGTGACCTGGATCTCATTCTCCTTCATGTGATGAGCTCAGAAACATGCTGCAGGGCAAAATAACTTCTATTTCTTTTGTTTAGACGTTATAAAAGGCTTCAGTTCAGGACGATGTTAGTTACGTGTGATGTCTAGTCCAGTCTGTTTGGAGATGAGCAGCCTGATGGGCTTCACGTTTTCTTTGTCTTTTCATTTTTTGCACCGTTTTTCTCTCTTCTCGCCTCTTAACTTCCCTCTGAGGCTCGAGGCTCTGACTGACTGGGACCATGTGATCAAACGTATTGATGAATCTGTTACGGGACGTCCTGGTGGATCAGCCGGGTCAACTATCAACTATCCAATAAAAACAAAATAATCTTACTTTTTTTTTTCACTATGATGAATTCTTGAACCGACCCAACAGTATTTAGTGTGAATAACTTCCCAGAATAAAGGCTAAAGGTTTAAGCCACAACAATAAATCACCCAACATATCTCTCTTGCAGTTTTACACACACACACACACACACACACACACACACACACACACAGCCCTACAGCGAATCTACAGTTGTGGCATGGGGTGCTTTCTATAGACAGCACCTGCTGGCCTAACTGGTGTCTCTGGGGCAGGGGATGGGGTGTGTGTGTGTGTCAGTGTGTGTGTGTGTCCAAGTATGTGTGTGTGTGTGTGTGTGTGTGTGTGTCTGAGGGGAACTCCCCATTGGACAGAGCGCGACAGGCCGGAGCCACGGGAGGGTTGGTGTCCTGTCGGCAGGGCAGACCGAACCCTCCCTCTTTGCCTCACCATGTCCCGGGGCGAGCACGTCGACCCGCTGGTCTGGCGCTCCTCTCGCCTGCCCACCGCCGCCTCGCGCGACAGGAAGAGCCGCTTGCCGTACGGCAGAGCCAGCAGCCTGGCCAAACCCGACTCCTCTCCTAGGTACAGTCCTACCCTGTGTGTGTGTGTGTGTGTGTGTGTGTGTGTGTGACGTCGTCAGGAGGTCATGAACTGGTAAATGGTCGTATGTGTCTTGATAGTGTTTAATGGTTTGGGTGTTGATTGGAAGTTGTTAACGGATCGATGGATTGTTGTCTGACGGGACATTTGGAGGTGATTCTGGTAACTTGTGGTTGCGGATCACTGATCGGTCTGGAGATGCAGCTGCTGTAAAATCCCATTTGTTACTGCATGCATGCTGCACTGCTGCTGCTGCACTGCTGCTGCTGCACTACTGCTGCTCTGCTGCTGCGTCACCAAGAGGAACTGTTTCAGGTTTGACCCGGTGACCAGCTAGTTGTTCCCACTTGGTTTTGCGGTACAACGTTAGAGAGCTCAGACTTCCACTGTATTGCACACTAATGCAGGAGGGGGCGGAGTCTATGGCTACTTGTTGCCCGTTGCTGCTTAGGGCAATGTGTGACTCAATGTGTTGCCACGCAAAGCCGTCGGTCTTGTTAAGGTGTTGACTGTGTGTCACCGCCACGCCGGGCCGATCCCTCCTGGACGTGACGGACGTACGACACTACCTGTTACCTGCTGTCAGGCACGCCAGCCCGGGTGGCCGAGCGCCCGCCATGTCGGATCTGCCAGCCGTCGGTTTCCTGCCCGGCCTCGGCGCTGCGGCGACGATCGAGCCGAAACTGATATTGCTCACTTTTAACAGGACAGCAGCGGCGGCGGCCAATATCGCTGGCATGTGCACCGCAGTGTCGCGGGCTGTTAGACGGAGGGCCGCTGATGTCTGTTGTATCCAATCAGAACTGACGTGCCCCCACCCCCCCCCCCCCCCCCCCCCATCTGTTCTGGTGTCTTTTCTTTTTCCCACATGGAAACATCTTAAAAGTCGTGGGTTGGATAAGCGCTCCAGGCTGGGGAGGCTCTACCATTGCCTTCATGTTTCATTGCATTTTATATGAGGTGGTGGTGGTGGGTGAGGGGGGGGTGAGGAGGGGGGGGAGGGTGAGGGGGGAGGGGGTGGAAAAATGTGCGCCACAGTGCCCGTCTCCGTCTTGCCCCGACAGATACGAGCCTTGGTAGAGCGTTCAGTATGAAGCTGCTCTCTCTCACTGTAACTTTGAAAGATAACCTCTCGTCCTCGCCGCCTGCCGGGCCTCTACCACGGGCCTCTACCACGGGCCTCTACCACGGGCCTCTACCACGGGCCTCTACCACGGGCTTCTACCACGGGCCTCTACCACGGGCCTCTACCACGGGCCTCGCCGCCGCCGGGCCTCTCGCTCTAAATCTGACCGGAAGGGACAAAAAGCTTCACGCCGAAAAAGAAGAAGCACTTTGAGAGAACTGTGTGACGAGGTTATTTGATGTAGTGCGAGACCTGCTGGTGCTCCAAGGGTCGGGGGGGAGGTGGCGTGGGGACATATTTAGTTGGCAGACATCATTAACTGGCGTGTCATGTGTCATATACTTCATTTCCATGGCGATGTGAAGGCGCTCTCCACTATAACGGGAAACCGCCCCCGACGTGTTTTCCTGCGGCGGGTCCCGAGCTCGTTAGCGTCTCGCCGCGCCGCGCAAACCTCCGAGGTCAATTAGCGACGTCCAATGACTCGGCACTTCGACGCCGCTTTAAAGGGAGGTTAACTGTCCGGAGGGAGAGATGGAAATAGAGAAAGACAGTGTGTGTGTGTGTGTGTGTGTGTGTGTGTGTGTGTAGGAAGTTACAGGGCCGATGTAAAAGATCCTCCTTGTTCCCGGTTGGACGCCGTCGCTCGGCACAAAGACGACTTTCATTCAGCTTTGATCAACTCAACGTTTTCTTAACAAGGCCTGATGAGGAGGAAGGAAATAAGAAGCAGACAAAAACATACTTCAATATTACGCAATATTACTTAATTCCCTCAACATCACATCACTTCTATAACATGATTGTTTTAGGGTCACTCTCACCCTTGACCTCCTTCGTGATGGCCGCCTGTATTGTTGCTCAGACGAATGCCTTAAAATGTCAAAATGTAAAAAAAAAAAAAAACTCATCGTTTGACTTTTCAAGCCGCCGCCGTTTTGGTTTTCATACCAGCAGCAGAGAGAGAGAGAGAGAGAGAGGGAACAGAAAATGAGATGTGATGACTGCAGTGCGTCATCCAGCCGCCACCAGTATAGGTGGTTTATTGTCTCCGTCCACTTTCACTCACCAACGCCAAACCAGCAGCCCACAAACACTAAACAGAGGACAAGTTGTTCCCGGGTTGTCAGAAGAGAACGGACGTCTAAACAGGCCGGCGGCGTTGCTGCTGATTCCTCTTCAGTCAGACGCTCTGCAGACGGACCGGCGGGCTGCTGCTGCTGCTGAGGAACCGATTGGATAAAACACAGCCTCGAACCCTCGGACGGCACCGGGGGGGAAGTCCGGTAACGAGCTGGTTTGGTGACTTGTTTTGTTTCCGTTCAAGACAGTATTGTATTCAGTTTTAACGCAGGACGAGTGACAGGAAGGAGAACTTTTATCACGGCTGCTGTACGATAACCGACTCGCCGAGGCGTCCGACGTCTTTGCTAGCAGTCGCCGTGTGCATGCCTTTCCTGCGTGTCCGTTTCCTGCAGCCGTTATTTCCTTCATATTACAGCAGTTATACATTTGAGGTCTTTAAAATCACTCCAGTAAGGTAGTAGCCTGGAAGTACCGAGCCTTCACAAGCATCTGTTTTGTTTTGTTCCGTTATATTTCACGGTGAAATAGTACCAGCGGTGGCTCGTGGTTCCCTAGGGTGTGTTAGTCTACGCTAACTGGCTAGCGGTTAGCCTGCGTGTCCACCAGGAACCTCTCCTCGCCGGTACAAGTTAAAATATTTCATCTGGTAGCCGAAGCACCGCGCCGCAAACGGGGTTTCAGTGTTCCTGTAGCCTCGGCTGGGCGACCCTTCCGATATTCACGGTTTTCTCTCGTCGTTTCTCCTGAATTTCTCCCATATTTACTATATTTGTTAAAAAATCTGCTGTTTCCGAACGGTCAAGAAGACCCGTTACACCATAAACGCCTCGATGGTTTCGTTATTAGTTCAGTGGTTCCGCCTGTTGCAATTTTCATATTTTTTATCATATTTTTATTGTTGTTTTGTATAGAAAAAGTCCCCAGAATGCAGGAAGGCTGAATCAACAAGCAGCAGCGCTTCAGTGTCTGTTTAGCGCTACTAGCTAAAAGTGTCCTGTGGCTACGGGGGCTAATCGCTGTCAAAGGAGCCTCTGTTCATTCAGCTGATGAGGAAGATGCACATGCTTTCAGAGTCACACACACTCTCACACACACACACACACACACACACACACACACACACACCAATAAACAGCCCGGCCACCTGGCTTTCAACCTCAGTGTTTACAGCGTGAACGCGATGATTCAAGTCGTCTCTTTTGTTCGTGAAGCGCTTCCCTTTTGTGTTTTCTTTCTCTCCGCCGTGAGTGGCTTAACTACTTCCTGTCGAACGTGAACGGCGAGGCCGGCCGGTAACAGCCAGTTAACTCCATGACTAACTAGCGTTGAGTTGTAAAACTGTGACTGGCGCTCTGGGTATTTCCTGCGCCTCGGGCCGTCTTCAAGCGAGCCCCGCAAATGGATTGCGGCCGTTTCAGGTCAGCGAACCCTCTAATGGACGGAGGGACGTTGAGGTCTCATGGTGATGAGGGACGTTGAGGTCTCATGGTGATGAACACTGTTAGTCATGTGAAAAATCAAAAGAAATGTGCAGCTGTGTATCGGGCACCACGTGCTTCTTCTTCTCTCCCGTCGTCTCTCCTTCTTCTTCTTCTTCTCTCTTTCCGTCTGTCTGAATGCCTCCCCTCTCTCTCATTATTGAATTAAGGGGCGGGTTGAGGAGATTCCATCAAGCCGCCGGTCTCATTCCTCGCCCGACTCTCTCTCTGACTGTCTTGTCTTCTTCTTCTCTTGCTCTCTCCACAGTCTCACGGCGCGATATGCAAGTCCTCCGGGCCACAGCGGAATAGGGACACCGCAGAAGAAGAACACAAGGTAAATACTGCATGTATCTCTCCGCTCTTTAAATCCACCTGGATGTCGTCTGGCTAACATTTTCAAAATAAATGTCCGTTTTGCTACTCGCTATATACACTATACAACAGTGCTCAACCTCGAGTCAGTTCGGACACTTTTCCATCACCCGGTGTCAGGAAGGACTTTCTGGGGAGAAATCCGGGACAGGAAGTGATGCGTTTCTGGAACAGACAATCCAAGGAGAAACGCGTCGCAGTACTGGACACACTGTTTGATTGACAGGTGGGAGGAGCGACGAGGCTGAGCACCAGAGAGCTTGAGGACTACCGCAGAGTTTTTCATAAAACCTGGTTTCCTGGCGCTAACGGAAGTCCTCGGTCCACGGTCGAGTGCTCCTGTGTGTTGAGGCGTGTTGAGGCGTGTTGTCTGACGTGTTGTCTGACGTGTTGAAGCCTTCTGGGAATCGGACGCTTTTTTACGCTTCCTGGTCGAGACGCTGCTGCTAAACACGCTAACAGACGTTATAATGACACTCTTTGTGTTGCCAAGCTCCAGGCTGGTGGTAGCGGTCGACGGACCACAGGCGTCAGCCGCTCTAAGGTGTCATGTGTGGGGAAACTCGGGGCTGGGTGTGTGTGTGTGTGTGTGTGTGTGTGTGTGTGTGTGTGTGTGTGTGTGTATGGGTTGGGGGGGCAAGCAGACACACACACACACACACGGACTCATATGGACTCACATACCCATACATACACATATGTCCATGTACACACACAGACAGGTACATACCTACAGATGCAGGCATGTACACACACACACTCTCATACTAGCATGTATACACACACACACTCATACATACACATACAAGCATGCACACAACATATGGGCATATACACACATAAAAGTATGTACACACACACATTCAAGCGTATGCACTCACACACACCCTCATACCAGCATGTACAAACACACTCAAACATCCACACTCGCATACAAGGCATTCACACACACACACACACACACACACACACACACACACACACACCCAGAGTCCAGTTGTCAGCCTCTTGCAGCATGTGTTCCACCTCAGAGACGGTGGGAACCAGCGCGGTGGCGAGTCACTCCTCTCCAGCCGCCGCCGAGCGATGGCAAAAATGCTGCAGGCAGCAGCTCCACCCCGACGGGGGGGGGGGGGGGTCTGCCCGTCACGTCACCGCGACAAACCGCACTGCTGCTAATTTGCCGAAATAGCACTTTAGTTCACACACACACACACACACACCCCAACAACCCATGTTAGAGTCAGGGAGCGCTGACAGTCTCAGCGTTCCTCCTGCCATCTGATTGTACTTCCTGAGTCTGATTAGCTCTGATTTCACTTCCTCGACGTTTGACGAGTTATATTGAATCACTATGACGGTCTCCTCTCGTCTCGTCTCCCCACAGCAACACAACACAACACACCACTAGCGATTCTGAAACGAGAAAACGATTGATTTGTGCCGGCTGAAGGTGATGGAGTCGGACTGCTCCTGACGAGGCGTCCTGTCAGTCACCTGCCTCCCGTTAGCCTGCGGTAATGGAGCCGGCCTCTCAGCTGCACCGGCTACGACGGCGTTTTTAGACAATCGCGCACGTGCATGAGCGTGCAGTGTGTGTGTGTGTGTGTGATGTTAAATGTCTCCTATGCAGGCCCTGAACAGTTCGGTTTGTGTGACGTAACGTTCAGGGGTCGAGGGGGGGTCAGGTTATCCTCCACCCTGCAGGTCTCCACTCCGCCTTTCAGCAGCCATTTAAGTTCATCTTCTCTGCAGCAGGGGGCGATGTTGGACAGCTTGTCGGCCGCCTGCCAGCCTGCGGTATCTCGCCGTCGATCCAAAGGGCTTTTCAAAGGCCGTCACCTTGAAGGACCGCCAGGCGCACCGGACCGTCCTGCTCTGATCCACTCACACACACACAGGCATGCACCAAGCAGGATTGTGAGCGTACGGTTGCCGGTTGGACTGGCGGGGATAATCTGGGGCGGGGCAAGTGAATGACAAACACGCCCCTCCCCCCCCTCAACACCTCCTGTTGAGGGGCCCTTGAGCAAGGCACTGAACCCCCAACTGCTCCAGTGAAGCCTTGTTTCAGGCTCATGCACGTCTGGAAGCAAGAAACTTAAAAACACACACATGCAAAAGTGCATGAGCAGAACTTCTCCTCCTTCTTGACGAAGCAAGAATAAGCACAAATAACACACACACACACACTCACACACACACACACACAGGTAATGGTCTAAGCCATCTGTTCAGACACACTGTGGCTCAGCTCTCAGTCTTCCAGTCGACTGTCTCTCTTCATCCTCTTCATCCTCTTCCCTAGTGAAGTAGACACCAAGAGGTTCCAACATGTTTCAGAAGTGACGCCTACTGTTAGAAAACGATGGCAGTGCTCTCCAGGCAGGATGGGTAGTGTTGAGGAGGTTCACTACGTGTTGCAGCAGCTTGGTGGTTTGGATCGTATCTAGTCAGCCTGCTGCCTCATGTCTCCTTTGACCTTTGACCTGCTTCCCCTTATTTCTCTCATCCCAAATGTTGTGAAGAGGTCCCTAGCTGACCAAATGATGACTCTTGTTCACACTGTGTCCTGAATGCTGAACCTCCATCACTCCTCTGCTTCTTCAGGTGTCTTCATATTTACCGGTCATCTATAGTGCGTCCATCTCCTCTGACTGACAGGCTGCTTGACGTGTTGGCCCCGCCCCCTCTCTTCTAAATAACCAGTAACAGGCTGCAGCTCTCCTCATCAGACACACTTCCTCAAGTCTGTCCTGACGTTTCATTGGTCAGAAGTCACATCTCTCTTTCCAACCTCTGATCTCCGTCTGAATTGCCTCGATCTCTCCCTCATTCTCTCTTTTTCCCCTATCTGTCTTTCTCTCTCGCCCTCTCTCTTTTTCGTTCTCTCGTTTCTCCCTCCTCTCCCTCCTTCCCTGATTGTAGCGGTGAAGGCCGCTGGCTCGGTAGTTGTTGTTTGTGTGGATCGGTTGAGTTTTAAGGTGATTTACTTCTTTTCTCCTCTGTGTTGTTGTGAGATGTTTCATTACAGAGCAGCCTCTCTCTCCCTCTCTCTCTCTCTCTCTCTCTCTCTCTCTCTCTCTCTCTCTCTGTTTTATTTGGGTAGCTACTGTGCTAGTCCATCTGTTTCAGCCCGGTGACTGCCAAGCCCAGCTCTGGGCTAGAGGCCACCTCTGGCTCCGGCTCAGTGCAATCAGTCAGGCGGAGCACCGAGTCCCTTCTCTCAGGCCTGGATCAGCATAGCTAAACAGTCAAACGTCTGCAGAGGTCCAGTCGGATCAGGGGAACGGCACCGCACAGGCTGAGATGAACGCAGAACACTGATTCGGTAGCGCCGGTGACGAGGAACTGCAATGTGCACCGACGCCTGGATGAATCCGCTGACTCATCGAGGCCTCGGTTTACCCCCGGTCCAGTGTCACCTACGTGGTTTCTGCCCTGCTTGCCGTGTCGGTAGGCCCCTAACTCTGCAGCTTGACGCCCGTTTTGCTGCTCTGGTATCAATTTGCGGAGCTGCAAATGAAAAACCCTGTCCGACTAAAGAGATGAGAACATCACTTTGGAACGAAGTGAGAAGCGCCGTGTACTCACTTTCACTTTATAGTCGCTTCGCCTTCCAGCCAGGACCACAATGCAACACTTTGTCGCGCTTTTTTCCCTCTGCGGTCCAATACACATGAACATGAGTTTGTTTTTCAGCGTTTGTCTGTCGTGTGTTTTTCTATTTCCCCCCAAATCAAATCAAGTCAAATTGGAGACGAATCGCCCGTTCGGCTCCGCCTCCAGCGTCTTGAGAAGGGCTGGTTTGCGGTGGATCTGACCGCCACGCCGACGATAATGACCGTGATCTCCGCTGAGGATCAAATGGATTCCACATCCAGAGACGAGTTCTGCTTTTGCATCGACCTCCAGTTTAAACTGCAGGGAAATAAAAGTGTTGCTCCCTATCCCAATACTTTTACTATTGAAGACGGATTGCCTGGCTGGACACACACACACACACACACACACACACACACACACACAGTTTGTTTGACAGTGAGGAAGGAAAAGCCGGAGACACTTCATTCCCAGATGAAGGACTGAGTCAGGCAGGCCGACCTTCAGGATCCAGACTTGAACCTGAACTTCGTCCCGTCTGCCGCTCCGTCCATCTCTTTGTTTATTGATAATAACTACATGCATAAAAGACTAAATGTTTTTTCCACCGCGGGGTTTGTGACCCCACCCTCTTCCCCCGACATCTCGGCTCCATCTGCGACGCAGACACCAGTGACGTATTCAGCGTAGCGAATCGATTATCTTCCCAGAGGACAGCGAGACAGTTTTCACCACGTCGCCCGAGCCTTCGCTTCTCTCTCCAAGCGCTCAGAGGACTCCCACCTCACCAGCCATTCCTTTTCCTTCTGTTTACTTCCCTGCAGTCTTGTCATTCACGTATTCCTCCTGTGGGCACAGAGGTGCATGTTGAAGCCAAGGGTTGACACACTGCGATGTGACGTGATGTAAGCCGATCTTAGAATCAGATCTGAAAAATCACATTGAAATGAAAAGTAAGCGCAGCCTGAG
The DNA here is from genome assembly GCA_034670405.1 of Hoplostethus atlanticus. NCBI lineage: Eukaryota > Metazoa > Chordata > Actinopteri > Trachichthyiformes > Trachichthyidae > Hoplostethus > Hoplostethus atlanticus. Next base: position 845,188 of record JAXDDX010000149.1, on the reverse strand, counting down.
AGGAGTGAAGCTTTGGGAGCGTGGTGTCTAGTGAGATAATGCTGTTAGCGTCCTGTGTGTGTGTGTGTGTGTGTGTGTGTATAAGCGAAGGTATGTGTCCTACTACCTTCATACACTTCAACTATTCACTTTTTACTTCCATTGACTTTTTTCCCCTTGAGGGTCTTTACATTCGCGGTGCGTTCAAGGTCTTTCTTCCTTCTTCACTCACAACGACACACTTTCTCTCCCGCTCTCTATCTCACCCATGATCATGAACTCCACGGTCATGAATGGATGACTCATGGCCATTTTTTTTGTATTTTCACCAGAGTTCCTTCTTTGCTCTTTTCACGTTTGCCAGTTCGCTAACTTGCCTCTCTGGCTCCGCCCACTGAGGTTTAACTGAAGCAGCTCTGTTTGCAGGACTCAAGCCTTAGCGTCTCATCCCAGTGCGTCTCAAGCCACCTGTGTCTCTCTCCTCCCCTACAGATTACCGGGGCCCTCCAGGGTACCTGCTGCAGGCAGCGGGGCCTCCAGGAGCCCGGGCTCGTCCAACCTCAACCGTCGCAGCCAGAGCTTCAACAGCATCGACAAGAGCAAGCCTCTCCAGTATGCCAGCGGCAACGACAGAGGTGAGACCGCTTCTATCGCTTCATGGTACTCGGTGAAACCCCATTTAGACGTTCAGCTGGGCTGCTAGGGCTTCAGTGTCTCGCTCAAACACTCTTAAGGAAGATGCACGGATGTTGCAGGGCTCAAACCTGTGACCTCTCCATTACAGGACAGTCAGTCTATAGGTACCAAAACTAGGTACCAGACTATGACATCTATCCTGCGTGTGAATTCATATGGGGGCGGGATTATGGGGCTATAAGTAGATGCTGGGATCCTGTTGTGTACAATTATTTTCTTTTCTTCTTTTTTCTTTTCTTGATTTTCAATATCTTATTATCTATCATTATATGTACATATTATTTTATTTGTTATGGTTTTAGTTGTTGTAAACAATAAAAAGCATATTTAAAAAAAAAAAAAGAAGACCAGCATCTACTCCTCTAATATTGAGGCGTTCCTAGAGTAGGAAGCTTTGCTGCATTCTCTGCTCCGACCACTTGGTGGCGCCACTGATCCAGCCAGAGGAGGTGAGGCTGTGGAGGAGCTCAGTGTTCACCGATTTGCTGAATCATTCCCAGATATTTATCCAAAGTGAGTTATAATGGCACCATGAGGTGGAGAGAGGAAGAGGAAGGGCTGCAGGGGCGGAGCCAGGCAGCTGGGTCATCAGCTGATTGGCTGTTTTGAATTGATCTGACTCAGACATGATCACCTCACAGTTTCAGCCTGTTTCTCTAGTGGAGAGCATGGGGGTCAATATATCAGCTCATAGTGTTAGTAACTACTGGAACCTTTCCTATTGGCTCATTCAGAGTATTGATGATGACTCAAACCTTTCCTATTGGCTCATTCAGAGTATTGATGATGACTAAGACCTTTCCTATAGTTCATACGAAGAAAAACACACTGCAGAATTGAGTCTATAAAGCTGAGAGAGGAGGAGCAGGAGGAGCAGGAGGAGGAGGAGGAGCAGGAGGTGATGGAGGTGAAATGAGTGATAGAGTAAAGGTGTATCAGACAGAGCAGTGAAAGCCCTCCATCTCTCTCTCTCTCTCTCTCTCCTCCGGGACGAACGACAGCGAGGGAAGGCAGAATGAGAGCGAGAGTGATAAAATGTGACACGGGAAAGAGGGACAGGAAATGAATGAAAAACTGACAAATGGCGTCCTCAGCTGGAGGTCAGCCGGAGGTCAGCCGGAGGTCAGCCGGTACCGCACAGACGTGTAGTGATGCGTCATGGTGGAAATGCGTCGTCACCTGAGGTCCCTTTCCATTCCTCCCAGATCTGCAGGACTGGACTCATGTGTTCTCCATAGCTCCTCATGGTGCAGCAGAACCTGTTGTTGAGCCAGGAGACAGACAGATGAGGCGCCGGGCGCTCGGGCCTCGCTGCCGGGAGAGGAAGCCATATTTTGAACTGAAGTTAAAAAAAAATCAATTGTAGGAAAATGTCAGCGATGCCGCCAGAACCTTCTGGGCAAAAGCAGATAGCAGAGTGAAGTCCAGATACTACAGCAGCACTTTCAGATGTCAAACTACTTCCTGTTTCGGTCACGTTAGCTCCGCCTCCTGTTTTACTCGATTCGTAGAATATCATACGGAGTTACGCTGCAGTACTTTCCAGAACTACAACTACCAATTTCATATGAGAACAAGCTGACGTGTGTGTGTGTGTGTGTGTGTGTGTGAGTGTGTGTGTGTGTGTGTGTGTGTGTGTGTGTGTGTGTGTCGTCATGCAAAAATGTGTAGTTTGGACTGTCATCTTGCTTGTAGTTGCATGCTGCAAACATTGTGGTGTGTGTGTGTGTGTGTGTGTGTGTGTGTGTTAGCAGAGGGTCCGCCACCGCCCAGGAGAAGTGACATTTCATTTCTTGGCCGTTGAGGCAAAACAGAAAGAAGAGTCTGTTGCCTTGGCAACGGCGAGTCACTGTGCGGTAAAGAGTGTGGTGGCGCTGCGATACAACCTCAGGGTGGTGGGGGGGGTGTTGCGGGGGCTGTGTTATCTCTAAAGATGGGGTGAATTCACTGGACACACACACACACACACACACACACACACACACACTAAATTCTGCAAACCCCTGTAACCTCTCATTCACATTCATAAACAGCCTTGGGGGGCCACTGCACTATCTCTAAAGATGAGGGTTAACACACACACACACACACACACACACACACACACTCTCTCCCACTGGTATCCGCTGGTTGCCCAGACACACAGATAAAGGAATACAGAACGAGTGCAGCTTTTCTTTACAGCCGGTGGAGAGTGATGGTGTCTGCTGACCTCCGCTGGTCTGGGATCAGATCCTACCAGAACCTCCTCCAGTCTGTCTCCGTCAGGAGAAACACCGAGGGGAGACTGGGAGACCGGCCGCTCTCCTTTTAACTACACAGAAATAGAATCCAGAAGGAGGTTCTACTTGTTCTACTTACACACACACACACACACACACACACACACACACACACACACAGAATCAGAAGCTTAGAATCAAAGTAAGTTTGACTTGGTGGATTACTCACCAAGGTCACACTAAACACACTGTTGGTGTAAAAGTAGTTCATGGAAAAACAATGAAATACAGTGAGGACGTCTCAGAGACTGTCTGGGGAGCGTTGAGTGTTGAGTGTTGAGTGTTGAGTGTTGAGCGTTGAGCGTTGAGCGTTGAGCGTTGAGTGTTGAGTGTTGAGTGTTGAGTGTCCGCTCTGCAATAAAAGACAGGTCATAAAATAGTCTAAATTCAGTATTATTAGCCTAAAATATCATTACACTAAAATATCACAAGATATGACGGTGATAGAGTTGCCAGTTAGTTGTTAGTGGTAGTAGTAGTAGTAGTAGTAGTAGTAGTAGTCAGTAGTAGTACTATCTGTTGTCTATACCTGTAATATTTGATCCAATAAAAAAGACAGTTGTATGAATTTGAGCAGTAAATGAAGTTCTTGACCCGCCGAGAGACACGACGGCCTGTCTCTTCTGATTGGTTGTTTCAGTCTGTCGTGAGATCAATGACGGACTGGACGTTTCTCTGGTCTCTGCTGGACTCGTGTCGACGTGTCGGTCTCTGCTGGACTCGTGTCGACGTGTCGGTCTCTGCTGGACTCGTGACGACGTGTCGGTCTCTGCCGACGTGTCGGTCTCTGCTGGACTCGTGTCGACGTGTCGGTCTCTGCTGGACTCGTGTCGACGTGTCGGTCTCTGCTGGACTCGTGACGACGTGTCGGTCTCTGCCGACGTGTCGGTCTCTGCTGGACTCGTGTCGACGTGTCGGTCTCTGCTGGACTCGTGTTGACGTGTCGGTCTCTGCTGGACTCGTGTCGACGTGTCGGTCTCTGCTGGACTCGTGTCGACGTGTCGGTCTCTGCTGGACTCGTGCCGACGTGTCGGTCTCTGCTGGACTCGTGCCGACGTGTCGGTCTCTGCTGGACTGGTGCCGACGTGTCTCCAGGCGTGGCTGGAGGTTGTAGAGGATGTTGTCGGGATGCTAAGCTGGTGACTCTCAGCCAGCTGAACCCTGACAGCCAGCCAGACACTTAGTCTAATGGCACATAACTCCCTGCTGTCACCGTCGGCCTCTCGGATGCACGTGCACATGCATTTCCGTCTGCAGCGCATGGTGGACGGAGCCGTCGGTTAGTGGAGCGTGAGAGTGTGTGTGTGTGTGTGTGTGTGTGTGTGTGTGTGTGTGTGTGCGCTCATCTGTTAGCAGAAATGCTGAAGTATCTATCAGACAGGAAAAGTGGGTCTGTGAGAAGGTCAACGCTCAGCGGCTGACGCCAAAACATTTGTCTTACACGCTTGATGAATGAGTGTGCACCGTGTGTGTGTGTGTGTGTGTGTGTGTGTGTGTGTGTGTGTGTGTGTTTTGGCTTATCGTTTCATCATCGCTTCCATTTTGGCTTTGCGCCAGCTTGCTGAAGAAGTGGAAGGCGTGCATTTAGCTTTGAGTTGACGGTCTGAATTTCTCTCTTTCTCTCTTTTTCTTTAAAAAGTTGTTGTGAGTTTTCAAACGGGTCCTCTGTTGGAGTCCAGTCTATATAGTGTATATTCACAGATGTGCTAGTTTGACTTGTATACAAGAAATCGGCTTTTTGCAGCTTCTCGTAACCCATCATGACCCAACAGGCCTGCAGCAACTGATAATGTAGTAAATGGACAAAATGTCATAAAATGTCCCTACAAATGGGTTGAAAATGTATTGAAAACTGTAAATGTAATAAATTGCCAATTTAATAACATCTGATATTGTAATAATTTCAAAATAAAAGTTACACTTGTAATAAAATAATTTCATTAATTTCATGCTTATAAGTAAAAAAAATAATATTTTCTGGCAATTTATTAAACAATTTATTTATTATTTATTTATTAAACTTTAACATGTTTTCTTCTATTTTGACCAATTATTACATTATCCACCGTCACCGCCGTCAGTCACTCCCTCTGCTGTCACCGCTCCAACGCGGTGGCCTCGTAACAATCCCCTCCTAACGCGCCTCGACAGCCTCCACAGAAGTGTAGATCAGGGGGCGGAAGTCTGAACATGAAGGTGTAACACACTCGGGTGCAACACCGGTGTGATGACGAGCGGAGGAGTCTTTCCTTTTGACCCAACCTGCTGCCGGTAGTCTGCCGGTTGGGAATACGCTCCGTGGCAACGCTCACATCCTCTGAAAGTTTCACATTTCTACTCGACTTTCCGATTGAGCTGCAGGTGTAGGCGCCGTAGAGGCAGGTAGCACGGAGCTGTGACTTGTCAAATAACTCCTGATGACTATGAAAGTTTCCCATGATTCCATCTGTCTGGCTCGCTCCAAACTTTTGGCTCGCCTGGAAAAAACCTCAGAATCAGTAGAATAGAAATCTAAAGAGTTTTGTTCCAAAATGATTCAACCAGTTAAAGTTTAAAGGGCTCAAATGTGTTTCCTGACCATCCTCCCTCTCTCTCCCCCTCTCTCTCTCCCCCTCTCTCCCCCCCTGGTCTAGACTCGGTGAGGGGCATCCCCATGCCCGGCGGGATGAACGGAAGTGGTGTAGGTGGGACGGTTCCCACCAGCCTCAGTGGGCAGCAGCTGGCCTCTGCCATCCCCTCGCCTACCGCCGGCAAGTCCTGGCGCAGCAAGTCCATGAACCTCAAGCACAGCGCCACCTCGTCCATGCTGGCCAGCCCCACGCGCTCGCCCTCGCCCACCCCTCCACCCCAGGCCTCCGAGCGCCTCCGACCGCCCGGGAGCGAAGGGTCCAAAGCGGGGTCGGCCGCCGGGGTCGGAGCGCCGCCCCAGAGATCCATGCTGGAGAAGTTCCGTCTGATCAACCCCCGCTCGGCCTCGCGCACCTCGCCGTCGGTGGCGGAGATGGCTCTGCAGGAGGAGGACGACCTGTCGGAGTACGGCGAGGACGGGCTGACCCCCACGGGGTCGGCGTGCAGCAGCGGCAGTAGCAGCGCCACGGCCAAACAAACGTCCACCAAAACCGCCGCGCCGCCTGCCGCTGCGCCGGGCAAGACCTCCTCTTCCTCCTCGCCCTCCTCCTCCTCTTCCAAGGCCAACAGCAACAAGCCCCTGGCCCAGCACAAAGACAAGGAGGACCGGAGCAGGTCTGGCAAAGCCTCCAAGGCCAGCTCCCCTCCCAAAGAGGAGCGCGAGCCCCCGGCCGACTCCGCCAAGAAGACCTCCAAGATCGCCAGCCTCATCCCCAAGGGAGGGAAGCCCTCGTCGGGGAAGAAAGACGGTGCTGCCACCCCGGCCTCCAGCGGCATCCCCAAGCCAGGACTCAAAGCTCCCTCCACTGCAACGGCCAAACCCCAGACCCAGACCCAGACCCAGTCCCAGACCCAGACCCAGTCCCAGTCCCAGACCCAGTCCCAGACCAACCTGAACACCAGTGGCAACCTGCGGGGGGGAGAGGGAGAGAAGGCCAAGCTCACCAAAGGCGGGCAGGGCGGGAGCTTCTACATGCAGCGCTCCCTGGGGGGCCTGGAGGGCAAACGGGCCAGCATGACCTCCTCCACCAGCACCTCCGCCCTGTCCGGGTCCAGCGGGATCATGGGAGGAGGAGGGGGAGGAGCGCTAGGAGGGAACGGAGTAGTGCAGCTCCCTCAGCAGCAGCAGCACAACCACCCCAATACTGCCACCGTGGCCCCCTTCATGTACAGGTGAGACGAGTGTGTGTGTGTGTGTGTGTGTACTACCATCCACTGGACACAGATGCATTGTGGGAGCATGATGATGCTGAATCTCTCTCTCTCTCTCTCATTCTCTCTCTCTCTAACAGTAAGTCTCTCTGGAAAATGACAATATGGCCGATGGAACTGAAATCCACACACACACACCAACACACACACACACACACACACACCAACACACACCAACACACACAACAACCCTTTCCTAACAGCTCTTACAGAGAGGCCCGTGTGTTGACCCTGTTTCTCGAAGACATACCTGCACACACACACACACACACACACACACACACACCAACACACACCAACACACACAACAACCCTTTCCTAACAGCTCTTACAGAGAGGCCCGTGTGTTGACCCTGTTTCTCGAAGACATACCTGCACACACACACACACACACACACAAATGCACTCCCACTGATCAGCTGTGCTCCTCACACTCGCCTCCACGTCTCCATCTCGCAGTCATTAAAGAACAGATTAACATCCAGCGCCTGTCGGTTGCCGGTTGCCGGTTGCCAAAGCCTATTATTAAACCGTCTGTGTTTCATGTTTGATGTGAGGATCCAGACTCCGGTGGTATCCGGGAGCCTGTTCCCCGCTCTCGGGGAGAGAGAGAGAGAGAGAGAGAGAGGGAGAGAGGGAGAAGCAGCTGAGATCCCTGGGATGCTTTTGTCCTTTGAGAGAAAGAGAGTTAGGAATCCCATTAAACAAGGCCTAATCCCTCCCCCCCCGCTCCCTCTCTCTCTCTCCCTCTCTCTCTCCTTCCTCCATGTCAAGCATTAGCATCTCCTTAATCCCATGTTTTCTAACCGTTTAGGGAGGTAACACCGTCTATCGTCCCTGGGCAGGTCGAGGGACGTCTGAAACCTGAACATGTTTTTTTGCATCCTGAAAACTCAAGACAAGCGACTTGGACAAGAACAAGTGAGAGACAGGAAGAATAGTTGCGTGGGCCGGTTGAGGTTGAGGTTGCAGAGAGGGTGACACCTCTGATCCGGGGCCCCTAACCCTGAATACTGAGTCACCCCTCTTCCTCCTCCCCTGTGTAGGGAGTTGGCAGGCTGACCTCCCTCCTCCTCCTCCTCCTCCTCCTCCTCCTCCTCTTCTCCTGCTATAAATATTTTTAGCAGGGTGACGTAGTTGAAGCCATCAGCAGCCCGGCACTTAGCAGGCCGGCCCCCCGCGGTGCTGCAATTTACCACCATGTTAGGGCCAATTAGGGATCTTTGTCTCTCTCTCTCTCTCTCTCTCTCTCTCTCTCGCCCTCCACCCACTTCATCTTTTTGTCTCTCTGCCAAGCTGTATAGACCAGTGTGGTTGTACACTGTAAAAAAAAGAAAGAAAGAAGTGAATAAACAGTGAAAAGCTTGGCAGCACAGGTTGCCAAACATAAACCATAAAATTGCAATGCAGGTTGTTAGTTGCATTCGAGTTCTTTAGATTCAAACATAAGAAACTGACAGCGAGGTGTAAAATGTTAGTATGAAAACAGTTTTAATCATTTTTCAAGCACTCGTTTTATTTTACTCACAGGGAGGCTGGAGCCTATCCCAGCATGCACTGGGCCGAAGGTCACCAGTCAGACAGACACTCACATCCATACCATGTTCTGGAAAAAACATTTTTATAGTATATCGTCTGTTTTGTGCACATTTTTTACAGTGTAGAGCTGCTCAGCATCGATTCTGGTCTGCTGCAGTTTGCTGTGTCAGTAGAGACTCTCCTGCTCCCCCTCACTGTAGTGTTCCTCACTGTAGTGTTCCTCACTGTGGTGTTCCTCACTGTGGTGTTCTTCACTGTGGTGTTCTTCACTGTGGTGTTCCTCACTGTAGTGTTCCTCACTGTGGTGTTCCTCACTGTAGTGTTCTTCACTGTGGTGTTCTTCACTGTGGTGTTCTTCACTGTAGTGTTCTTCACTGTAGTGTTCCTCACTGTAGTGTTCTTCACTGTGGTGTTCCTCACTGTAGTGTTCTTCACTGTGGTGTTCTTCACTGTGGTGTTCTTCACTGTAGTGTTCTTCACTGTAGTGTTCCTCACTGTGGTGTTCCTCACTGTAGTGTTCTTCACTGTGGTGTTCTTCACTGTGGTGTTCTTCACTGTAGTGTTCTTCACTGTAGTGTTCCTCACTGTAGTGTTCTTCACTGTGGTGTTCTTCACTGTGGTGTTCCTCACTGTAGTGTTCCTCACTGTGGTGTTCCTCACTGTAGTGTTCTTCACTGTGGTGTTCTTCACTGTGGTGTTCCTCACTGTGGTGTTCTTCACTGTGGTGTTCTTCACTGTAGTGTTCCTCACTGTAGTGTTCCTCACTGTGGTGTCCTTTACTGTGGTGTTCCTCACTGTGGTGTTCCTCACTGTGGTGTTCTTCACTGTGGTGTTCCTCACTGTGGTGTCCTTCACTGTGGTGTTCTTCACTGTGGTGTTCCTCACTGTGGTGTTCTTCACTGTGGTGTTCCTCACTGTGGTGTTCTTCACTGTAGTGTTCTTCACTGTAGTGTTCCTCACTGTAGTGTTCTTCACTGTGGTGTTCCTCACTGTGGTGTTCTTCACTGTAGTGTTCCTCACTGTAGTGTTCTTCACTGTGGTGTTCCTCACTGTGGTGTTCTTCACTGTGGTGTTCTTCACTGTGGTGTTCCTCACTGTGGTGTTCTTCACTGTGGTGTTCCTCACTGTGGTGTTCTTCACTGTAGTGTTCTTCACTGTAGTGTTCCTCACTGTAGTGTTCTTCACTGTGGTGTTCTTCACTGTGGTGTTCCTCACTGTGGTGTTCTTCACTGTAGTGTTCTTCACTGTAGTGTTCCTCACTGTGGTGTTCCTCACTGTACTGTTCTTCACTGTGGTGTTCTTCACTGTGGTGTTCCTCACTGTGGTGTTCTTCACTGTGGTGTTCCTCACTGTGGTGTTCTTCACTGTAATGTTCTTCACTATGGTGTTCTTCACTGTAGTGTTCCTCACTGTGGTGTTCCTCACTGTGGTGTTCTTCACTGTGGTGTTCTTCACTGTGGTGTTCCTCACTGTGGTGTTCTTCACTGTGGTGTTCCTCACTGTGGTGTTCCTCACTGCTCTTCCCAGAGATCACCTGTCAATCAAACAGTGTGTCCAGTACTGTGACGTCTTTCTCCTTTGGATTTCCTGTTGATGGAGTTTGAGTTCCTGTAGGTGGCGCTCTTCTCTTTGTCTGTTAAGCCACGGTGGCTATCGCTGCTCATGCTAACTACCCAGTTCTTCTTCTGTTGAAACATAAAACGCATCACTTCCTGTCTCCAGAGGGTTTCTCCCGGTAAAGACCTACCTGACACCAGGTGTTGAGAGCAGCAGATGGAGAAGCTTCATGACCTGGTTGAGGTTGATGATGTTGAGTTGATTGTTTCCAGTATCTTATATCACAAAATTCATTGACCTCTCTGGAAAAGTCAAACTCTTTCTCAGTGTGATAAAATATATGAAGTTTTCCTCAACAATGTTTTATTTGTTAGTCATTTTGTACGAGGAATCAGTTTCCGTCTCTCTGTGGCTCCACGGGGGTTGAAGGGAGTTTGGGGAAGGAAACTCTTCTCTCGTGAGTCTCTGGCTCACGTTGCCGTCGCATTTGGAGCCAATTTTTATCTGCAGCTCTGCAGGTGGTGGGGGTGTTAGTGTGTGTGTGTGTGTGTGTGTGTGTGTGTGTGTGTGTGTGTGTGTGTGTGGGTGGGGGGGGGGTGCATGCATGCTTGCTCGTGTGTGTGTTCAACTGTGAGTGTCTGTCTGTGCCTGGGTGTGTATTTCACTGTGTGTGTGTGTGTTAGTTTGTGTGCTTCACTGTGTGTGACTATCTCACTGTGTGTATATTTGTTAGTGTGTTTTAGTGTGTGTGTGTGTGTGTGTGTGTGTGTGTGTTAGTTTGTGTGTTTACCAAAGTGTGTGTGCAGACAAGCATTCTTTTGTTTCACTCTGTGTGTGTGCACGTGTGTGTGTCATAGTGTGTTTTACTGTTTGTGTGTGTGTGTGTGTGTGTGTGTGTGTAGGGGAGTTATCTCTCACAAGGTGTACAGGGCTGCCTGTCTAACCTTGCTGCTCTGGACCAATCAGCACACAGCGGAGCGTGATGCAGTTCAGGCTCGATAAAGGAAGACAAACACACACACACACAAAGAGGCACTCGAGCATTAATCCTCACATTCATCCGAGGCTCCCTCCCCCCTCCCCTCCTCCCTCCCCCCCCCTCCTCCCTCCTCCCCGTTGAGACGTCCATCTGTTGAATATGAGACCAGAACAGAACTCAGGGATTCAGACTTCCTTCTTTAAAACCACAGAAACACACAGACAGACGCCTCAGGGACCGAACCTGAACGCATCGTCTCTGCCTGTAAACACTGATACAATCGGGTCATCATCAATAAGGAGTATCGGACCTTGTAAGTTAGACGAGATTAAGATCCTTTCAAGTAAATGGATCCCGTATTGATCCACCGCTCCATCACAGCTGAACTATCAACATGGAGTAAAACTCTTCAAACCAACAACACCACCCTTCGGTCTGTTCCACATCGCTGACGCCGTCATCCGCCTGCCGTGACGGAGCCAGCAGGGGGGTGGGGGTGTTGTTCAAGGGCACTCGCACCGGGACGCATGGCCGTTGATAGAGGCAGGCTGGCTGTTCCCAGGGATCAAACCTCAAATCTGTCAGTTACTACAGTCTTTAAACGCGTCGCCGCCGGCGCCGGATGTCCCAGCGGCTCCAAAGGGACCAGATTCTTCAATATGTGGAAATATAGATTTGGTGTTTTTTGTCGCTACGCACAAATGTAAACAAAAGCTGAACTGAAACGAACCACAAGCTACAGCCAGGCACTTTATCATGGTTACAATTACACAACTTGACATTTTGAAAAACATACAGGCCTTTTTTCACCTGAGCATCATGACATCATCACGTGGATTTTATGGTTTACACCAGAAAACAACCATATCAACTCTATCGATCATTGTTTCAATGTTACATGAGGATGAACGGCCACTGAGAATTCAATGTTGCTGATTTTTGAGCTTGGATTCTTCCATTGAACGCAACGCGGCAGTGGAGCGTTTTTCTCTGATTTCACAGGAAGCGTTCCCCGATGGTCGTAGTGCACGTGACCGTGACCACTGGTCCACCCTGCCTAATAACTGTGTTGTTGTTGTTGTTTGCCCCCCCCCTAGGACATTCTCGGAGAATGACTGCACCATGGTGGCGCCGGCGGACCACTGCCTCAGCCCCACCAAGGGAGAACTGGTCTACAGCAAGACAGCCAAGCAGTGCCTGGAGGAGATATCAGGTGGGTCCACACACACACACACACACATACATCCATACAGTGTGTGGACATGCTGTTGTTTAGGTGGTTTAGGTGTTTAGGTGGACTGCTGCAACGAGCCTGACTGACGCTCTGTCTTCTTCTTCTGCATTTAATGAATCCAATCTGCACATTTGCAGCCATTTCATCTGTCAGAACATTTGGTGAAAGAATCGAACATTTATAAGTCAGTAGTGTAAAGACATCGAAGGAGTATCAGTATGTGATTGTTGTGACGCCACTACACGGTACATGGTATCTGTTCGTTCCTCGTCTGAATTTCCTGTAAATTGTTAGCATCCGTTAACTGTCATATACAGACGTAGTATATGTACAGGTTGTACTGCATGCAGTACTGCAGTACTGCTGCACCGGTGCTCTGAGAGGAGTTATTCAGGTTTTGATCCATTTTCAAAGACAGGAATGCAAAGATCGGTTTGGCGAGATTAAGAGATTAGGCTGAGATTAAGTTGTGAAAGACAATTTGAGAACTACTACTACTACTACTATTACTACTACTACTACTACTACTACTAGTACTACTACAGTACTGAGAGATGTTTTTTTTTCATCTAAATTTGGTCTTAGATGTTTATTTTTTGTTTTCTGCATCAGTGTTTTACATTATTGATCTTTATAGTAATTTTTTAAATATATATTTATATATATATATTTATTTTTAAAAGCATCTTCGCTGTACAGATTTTTTTTTTTCCATGCCCCCGAGACTTTTGCACAGTACTGTGTGCTGCAGTGGCTGCTGCAGTGCTGGTGAAGGATAGCTGCAGCACAGATGCAGGATGGGAGACCTTGTTGATGGCTACTACTGTGGGTACTGTGTGTGTGTGTGTGTGTGTGTGTGTGTGGGTGTGTTGACATGTGTGTGGTGTGTTTGCCGGGGGATCCCTGTACGACGCTGGTGTGGTAAAAGGTCAGCGTTGACAGGCGGACACAGGTGGCTCTTTGTTTACGTCCTCGCAGGCTGTCACCCCCCATTACGCTCCCTGCGCCGCATCATGTGACCAGTCATGTGACCAGTCATGTGACCAGTCATGGGGCAGGTCATCAGTACAGACAGTCGCCAGAAGGTTTTTACTGTTTCATCTCACATATTCCAGTTGGGGGACATTTTTCCCCAAAGCGCCTCCCAGTGCCGTGCATGATCCACCGTAAGGCGAGTGGAGCTGCTAACCATGGCAGTGTTAGTCCCTCGCTCTACCCGTCGAGCATCACAGGACCATGAAGGCACAGTAAAGAGTTTCAAGCCTTGAGGCAACAGAAAAATTGTGCAACGGTGGTGGTGTTGGTTGTGGAGGCAGGAGGTGGGATCGCTTCAAGAGAGGAACGTGTCCCTTAGAGTTTCTACACCGTGTATTTGAGTTTAAGGTCCCGTTGAGCCGTTAGCATGACGGGATGCAGCCGACATGCGTTGGTCAAAACATGCATGCATGGAGCGCTCCGTCTGTCCTCATTGTCCTTTAATTATACCGTTGTACATCTGTGCAGAGAGAGTTCAGCATCTGGGACAGGCGGCCAGAAGTCGCTAACCATAGAATCTAACCACAAGCTTATTTTCCCAACAAGGAGCGGGATAAGAGGTCAAACCAACACACCATCACAAGACAAGCCGCCGGCAGGGAGAAACCCCGTGGTCTGGCTCGGACCTCACCTATTACCAATGGACCAAAATGCTGTATGTCCATTTTTGAGATTCAGCAGTGAGGGTCTGGTCTTTAGTTACCAACTATCTTTCACAAATATCCAAAACCTTTTTGGGGATTTTTTCTTTTACCATCAGTCATTTTGCAAGAGTGGGCTTCACTTTTATCTCCTTTTGGAATGAATCTCCTCAAAGGCAAAGAGATCTTCATGTTCGGATAAAATAAGAAACAAACAGTGAACGGTCGGATGAGGAATAAGATATCAAGTTCAAAGTGAATCCAGAAGTCCTGCAGAGCCCGGCGTGCACAAACAACAGTGTGATTACAGGTTTGGGGCTGTCAGGTCCACGATGACATTCCAGACATTTCGCTTCGGTTGTGGTTTTCCCAAAGGCTGTCATTTGAAGGACAAAATTAGATTGCAGCAGCGACCGTTCTCTTTGTTCTGGATCCATTTCAAACACTTGTTGTCACATGTTTCATGGTCATTTTGCATCCTTCGTTTTCTGACTCTTTTTCTGAAACGGCTCTTTCAGAAGGAAACCCAAGCGCACCACGAAGACCACATGACAAGCGTGCTCGTCTTACATTAGCCCGACGTTAGTAGTAACGATACCCAAACATCAAAGCGGCACAAATAGAAAATCATTTGTGCACTCGTCCATTCATGCATCCATCATGACATTGTGATCTGCTATTTAAGAGTGTTGGGGTTTGTTTAATGGCTGCCGCTGCGTTTCCTCTGCAAGGAACGACTTCCACCGCTACCAACGCTAGCATGCTGCAGAACAGCTGTTTAGACGTTGCAAGTTCTCCAATCTGGCTGTTACCAGGCGTTCACACTGCGGGCGACACGATCAACAAGTCGCAACACGTCATCGATAGCCAATCAGATTCCCATGCTTGCTTGTTTCCCTACCGATGTGGTTTTGTTTCATGACCCAGCTTTTATTTGAACGACTGCAGGAATAAACGTCTCAAAAACGGCTACGTGCACCGTCGAGGTCGATGGTGAACTGAAGTAGTTTTATTGACTTCCTTTGTTTATCGCTTTGTAGCTAGCTAGTGAAAGACGACGCCAAAGCAGCAGGGGAAAAAATACAGGTTTTGCTCGTTCAAAACTTCGTAGCTGCAGACATAGTGACGCATCGACCACGTGAGCACGCGGTTAGCATCGCCTTCACCTTCACGTCGCCGGTAACCTGGATCGTGGAATGCTTGACGGCGGATCACAGCTGCAGCTAATAGCGGCGGGGCTAACAAAGCCTGTCTTGATGGATGTGAAGATGTTGGTTGAGGAGAAGCTGCAGGTTTTCTCCTCAACGCGGCTTTTAATTAAGCCGGGCCGCCGGTGCAGTGCAGCAGGGGCTGCAGGCTTACAGGTGCACTGTCCAAACAACTCACTGTCACACTGAGATAGAGAGAGAAGAGATGAGAGAAAAGAAAGAGGAGGAGGAGGAGGGTGGGAAATTGAAGGATAAACGGAGAGAGAGAGAGAGAGAGAGAGAGAGAGAGAGCGAGAGCGAGCATTGCAGGCTGCATGCTGGAATGAGCAGACCCAGAGCGATGTGAGTCTGTTCGCCGGCTCCACCACCCGTTCATTCTCCGCTGTGAGGAGAGAGGGAAAAGAGCGAGAGAGATAAAGAGAGACATAGAGAGAGAGAGAGAGAGAGAGAGACGGGAGGAGGCGCGAGAAGTACACCGGCGAGGTGGTAATTAAAACAGAGACAGGAGGTGGAAGGGGAGAAAAAAAAGAGATAGACGAGGGTGAATGGAAATAGACCCTCCTTTAATGGGGAAAAGATAAAGTGTTGAGCGCAGGAGAGAGAGAGCAAGAGAGAGCTTGTCAGCGAGGGAGAGAGAGAGATGTAGCGACTCGTTCATCCACGCCCCTGTGGTGAGGGAGGAGGAAGGAGCTGAGAAGACACAGAGAGGGAGAGGGAGAGGGAGAGAGAGGGAGAAGGCATGAAGACAGGAGAAGGAAAACGAGTGTTTGTGCGTATGTCTGGCTCAACGTCTGACGGTGAGTATGGGCCGGCTCAAGGATGACGGATCTGGATTCTACCTGAGAGGGAGGTTTTCTCTCTGCCGGTTCCCTCCAGCCCTCTGAAGCCCGGACACCCCCCCCCCCACCCCCGTCGGGAGGCGTGGGACGTGGGGACGCATCTCGCCGCCTCCACCATCCTCCAGTTCCTCCCTCCCTCCAGCCGCCGCTCTCCCATCTCGCGGCCAACATGTAAAGCAAAAGGCGAACAGGTGGATTCCCTCGCAACACACACACAGTTCTCCACGCCGAGTCACGGAGGAGGTAAGAGGGAGGGCGAGCGGAGATGAAGAGGGGAGCAGAGTTCTCGGTGTACCAGGGAGGCAGCCCGGCTCGGCGGCCTGCCCAGCCCCTCCCCGACAACCTCAACCTGCGGATCAAGCAGCGCTCGCTCACCAACCTGACGCTGCTCAGCGACGGCGAGCAGCGGGTCTACTCCTTCGAGCTGGACGAGCCGCCGCCGCCGCGTCCTCCTCAGCCTCACCATTCACCGCCGTACTCCTCGTCCTCCTCCTCCTGCCAGCGGGCGGGAGGCAGCCTGCAGGGGAGCCCCAGGAAGGAGGCGGTCCCCAGGGGCGGAGGGGCGCGGGGCACCAGGGCGCGATCCCTGTCCCTGTCCCTCACCAAGATGCTCTCCCAGTCGGAGCACTCCCTCATCCCCGTCCCCTGGCGGTGCACGGCCGCGGGCGGGCGGGCGCAGCGGGCGTCGTACGGCGGCCACCCGCGGGCGGAGCCGCCGCCGGCGCCGAAGGAGGAGGCGGGAACAGACGAGGAGGGCAGCAGCGGGCGTTCGGACGAGGAGTCGGCGGGCAGGGGCGCCGGGCAGCGGGGGAGCAGGGAGAGAGACGGGGGTTACTGGGCGGAGGAGGAGGCGTCGGAGGGAGGCCCCCGCGAGGGAGCAGCTCAGCTGGACAAGGAGGTGATCCTCACCATGCTGGGCGACCTGGAGCAGGTGCTGCACACACACCCTCGCCCACGTAAGTCGTACACGCCTCGCACGAACTCGCAGTTCACGTGTTTCGCAGTTGTACGTTTTAAGATCGTTCCGGTTTCACATGCAAGGTCACGTTACGTTTAGGCAACAGCTGTGGTTACGGTTCGGTTCGTGGTTAGACGGGAAACATCTGCTGAAAATGAAAACTCACTGTAGAAACTTGAGTTGGGATTCGACCCCAGGGTGGCGTCTCCGCCCAATGTCAGAGTACTTCCTGTTTCTGTCTTCCTCCACATTATCCTGTCATAGCTGGGAACGCATCTCTCACTTTTCATGCACGTTGCACATTATTCACATTTAAGACATTTTGTGAGGCTGGACTGTACACACACACACACACACACACACACACACACACACACACTCTTTCGCGTCATTGTTGTAAATGCAGTGCTGCGTGCTGCGTTGTGGCTAGACTCCAGCCTTCAGGACTACTGACAGCAGCTCTGAGGAACTTCTTGGAAAGGTGAAATCCGGTGTAACTATCGGTTCTGCGTCTGCGCCCACGTAGAAACGTAGAAAATGTCTGCGTAGTTGTGACAGCGGAGACGGTTGTTGTGAGTCCACAGATAGAGCGAGGTAAGGCGAGGCGAGGCGAGCGTAGTGCCGATTTCCATCGCATTCCCTGAAGCAGGTTGAGGCACGATGCAGCAGACGGCAAGAAACGCCTCGAGGTGCAGACGGCAGAGAGACCGACGAGCCAGGAGACGCCTTCAGAGCACATATCATCAATTAGTTCAGTTTCACCCCTTCTGTGTGTGTGCACGCGTGCATGCATGCATGTGTGTGTGTGTGTGTGTGCGTGCATGCACCTTCTTAAGTACTCCTTTAAGTAAGTTGGCGTTAAAAGTGTTCAGCTGTCGTGGCGGTTTGTGGTCCTCGGGGAGGAAAGTCGCTGATACGTATTAACAAGCATTCAATGCGCTGCAACGCCTGTTAGGGAACACATTCCTGCACGCAGCAGGGCGGCGGGGTTGCGTGCACACGTCTATGTGTAGATAATACTAGGGGCAGTCGCCGTGGTGACAGACCGATGACTGACAGCCAGCGCTTCGTTAAGGCTGATTGTGTGTGTGACAAAACTCT
This sequence comes from Hoplostethus atlanticus, assembly GCA_034670405.1. NCBI lineage: Eukaryota > Metazoa > Chordata > Actinopteri > Trachichthyiformes > Trachichthyidae > Hoplostethus > Hoplostethus atlanticus. The sequence continues at coordinate 827,300 of JAXDDX010000149.1, read as the reverse complement.
GCAACATTTTGGATATTTTTAGGTTTTGACAACAGAGCTAGCCTACGGTTATGCCCAGAGTGTCACAGTTGTGTGTGTGTGTGTGGGTTTGCATGCATGTGTGTTGCATGTTGCCTGTGTATCACGATGAGACTTTCCTCACATCGGAGGCTAGTGGCTTCATAGTACTCGGCATCAGTACCAGCTAACATGCATTATTAAGAGACAGCGAGAGAGAACTGGCACTGTGGCACTCGGTGTGTGTGTGTGTGTGTGTGTGTGTGTGTGTGTGTGTGTGTGTGTGTGTGTGTGTTGGCCTGTAAATGTGTCAGTCCCAGCCAGCGGTCATTTCTTCTGTCAACTCTATCTGGAATAGTGGTATTCTATGTACCATATGTGTGTGATTTTGTGTGTGTGTGTGTGTGTGTGTGTGTGTGTGTGTGTGTGTGTGTGTGAGGCCTGGCTCGGTCTCATTTTGGCTGCTTTACAGCCTCACCGGTGGCCGAGAGCCTGACAGCAACTTGAATCCAAAACAATGCGCTTCCTCGTCCGGCGGCTCACCTCCCGGCGGCGCTGCATGCCGGCGTGGAGGCGCAGCAGCTACACGTTCACCGCAGGCGGCCGAGTGTGTGAGCTCTGAGTGAGGTTGGAGGGATCGGGCTGTATGCACGCCTCGCCGTTTGATCCGCACACGGCGCTGCTCGTCATTTGTGCTGGAAGATTGCTTACTGTTGTGTTCATGAAATGTTAGCTTTTAATTCCAAGAGGTTCCTGAGTCTGCACCGGTTCGTGTTTGTCTGTGTTTGTGTAATATGTCTGCTTGCTTTACCCTCTGCTCCATTACCTCAGTGAATTGCTTACACACACACACACACACACACACACACACACACACACACACACACGCAGAAAACACAATGAATGCACACACATGCCCTGGGCTGCCTCTCAAACGTGTCCGTCCATGATGGAGGCTGCAGGGCCAAATCTCCTCGTGTCACTTTATAATGGGATTGTAATTGGGTCTTTCTAGAAGTGGCCACGGTGAGGAGAGGAGGGGAGGGGAGGGGAGGGGAGGGGAGGGGAGAGGAGAGGAGAGGAGAGGAGGGGAGAGGAGGGGAGGGGAGGGGAGAGGAGAGGAGAGGAGAGGAAGGAGGAGAGGAGGAAGAGGAGAGGTAGGATGAGGGAGACAAGCGACCAGTCAGACATGGAGATGCTGTGCCCAGACAGTAGCATGCAGCAAAACCATGCATCACTCCTGCCTATGGAAGGATGTTTGACATGGTGAGGGATGTGTGGCAGGTCCACGACCTCACATGACCTTCGGGCCGGGCGCTCTGCCACGGCCAAACACGACCTCAATGACACCGTTCATTACCCAACAGAGTCACGGCGCGGTGCGGCGCAGGGCAACTCAGGTCGAGTCTCGCCTTCGTCTTCGTTTCAGATGGTCGTATTAAACTGACTGTACATGGAGAGTGACAGTCTGCTGTCTGTCGGACTGGAAGTCATTGTGTTCGTCACCGAGGCAATTTCCTGTGTCTGTTGACTCAAGTGATTCTAGCGATACGCGGCGTCGCCCATCCTACGAACATATCAGGAAGATCAACCAAACACACTGAAAGACTTTGACTCTGTTCAGTCTGAATCCTTCAGGTCAGCGTTGAGATGGATTTCTTTAACCAATGAAAATTCACCGAGCATGTACCTGCTTCACATTCACGTCTGGTCTGCCCGGTGCAACCACAGTCTTTTAGTCGTGGCCACTGAGCAGCTCCACTGGAGTCGGTGGGGTTGGGAGCCCCTCGGTGGTCCCACCATCCCTCTGGGTCCAGGGATCCAAACCTCGAACCTTCTGGTCTGGTCAGATGCTCCCATTTACAGTAATCACAGAAACACAGGTGGTGCTTCTGCTTCTTCTTCTTCTTCTGCTTCTTCTTCTTCTGCTTCTTCTTCTTCTTCTTCTTCTGCTTCTTCTTCTTCTTCTTCTTCTGCTTCTTCTTCTTCTGCTTCTTCTTCTTCTTCTGCTTCCTCTTCTTCTTCTTCTGCTTCTTCTTCTGCTTCTTCTTCTTCTGCTTCCTCTTCTTCTTCTTCTTCTGCTTCTTCTTCTTCTGCTTCTTCTTCTTCTTCTGCTTCCTCTTCTTCTTCTTCTTCTTCTTCTTCTGCTTCTTCTTCTTCTTCCTGGAGTATCTAAACTCTAAACTCCGATCCTGTTTCTCTGATGAACTCTGAGAATATCCTACTGCGTGGAAAATCTTCTCCAAATGAAACTCTTGCACTCCAACCTCTCTCAACTCTGTTTCCATCACTTCTCATATTCCTCACGGTGAACGATACCCACCGTCTCCTCCACCTGCAGGGTGTTTCCTCTCCCTCGTCTTGCTCATCACGCTGCATTATCCCCTCATTGTGCGAGACATCCCCGGCTCATTCATCCCCGCCACGGAGGCAGCTTCCCTCTGAAAGCACCTTAAAACTGGAGACCGGCGTGACCAGCATCCACGGCGTGTGTCATGCCACTTGTTAATTACCCTTTCTGTGGCGCACGCCTGCGGATATGGGCTAGCTTGACAGGCTCACAGAGAGGCTTAATTGGAGCAGACAAGCAGATCCTCTCGTCTGCGCCCACAGCTCGCCGCTCTGAAACGCTGCCCACCCAGGCTTATTAGCAGCTCTCCTTCAGAATGGGCCTGATGCCTCCGTTAAAACCAGCACTTCATCTGCAAATGAGGCACAGCCAAGTGCATAAAACACAAGGAGGGCTTTCATAGCGGGAGGAGGGGGGAGGAGGGGGGAGGAGGGGGTGGGAGGACGCCTGACAGAGACGGAGAGCAGCTCTGACAGACTTTGCTTTCGCAGGCATGATTTTGTCCCGAGCTAACTGACGGAGTGCGCGGTGTCATGGCATGACATTTCTGGGTTTGCCTGGAGAAAGAAATGTCAATACGGCAAAAAAAAACCAAAAAAAAACCCCGTTCCACTTCCTCCAGCGAGCCGAGATGCATCTGATTCACCGGATGGGTTTCAGACTGTCAGCGCGGTGTTGTGGGATGTGAACCCATGCTGGCTGTCACATCCTCCACCCCCCCCTGCTGGTCACGCAGACATCCAGTGACGTCCAATGAAATATGTCAGATGTCCTCATGTGTGTGTGTGTGTGTGTGTGTGTGTGTGTGTCCCAACAAGCCAGTAAACCCTATGAAATGTGTGTTTGCAGGAGAGGACCCCGAGACGAGACGCATGCGGACGGTGAAGAACATCGCCGACCTGCGGCAGAACCTGGAAGAAACCATGTCCAGCCTGCGGGGGACACAGATCAGCCACAGGTTGGTACGGTCCACTGTGAGGTGGTCTGGTTTAAGTCTAGTCTGGTCCTGGAACAGCCTGGAGCCGTCAGTCAGCTCCACCAATCAGAAGGTTGAAGGTTGTTGCCTGACTGAATCCACTGCAGGTGATTTAGTGCTCATAGGACCGTTAGGTTAGCATCAGGTTAGCATCTTCAAGACTCGACCCCGCCTCCTGGCCCCGACTGAAGAGCCAATCAGACGATGTTTTAGAAGGAAACCGGCGGTCCAGTGCAGCTCTGACTCAGCTGGTCCTCCTGAGACCTCCTTACCTGTCGCTGTGATGGTCAATTTGAAGTGACTCGTGATCCGATGGTGCCGTCGCCTCTCACTACCGTTACCAGCCGTGTCAATGCTGCTGCAGCACTGGAGCAACTCCTTGGTGTTGAACGGTCCTAGTGCCTTTGTGTTTAGTCTGCTGCAGTATGTCTTGTCTGTCTGTGAGGTCCTGCTGGATCTGTCTTGTAAGGCCGAGATCACAGAGGACCCTTTTTCTCCTGCTCATTGCCAAAGCTCAGCTGTAGCTAGTAACACAGAGCTAATTAGCACTAGCTAGCTCACCTCAGATCACAAAGGGCATAATAGAAGAGAGAGCAAGCCCGAGGATGTGGGTACACGGCGTCCTCCCAAGGAGAGCCGAGCAGGCGGAGATGCATCGTCTCACCAGAGAGCTCCTAGACGGCGTTCTGCATCGCTGCAATGTGCTGATGTTGAGACTTGTTCGACTTGGAGCGCAAGACGAGCTGTCCTCTGCTTCCCCGTCCGCCCAGCTGGCGGCATGACACATGTCATGATATTCAGGAGTGACGGACAGGCAGCACCTATAAAGACTGTCCCGTCTGTGAACCGTCGCTAGCATCAGCGACCCGGCGGCGCTCGGCGTAGCGTCTGCGGCTCGGGCGAAGACAAAATGATAACCGCTGGTTTGCGTCAACGCCTCCTCCTCGTCCCTCAGTCTATTATTTTGTGTGTTTTGCCCCATTTACAGGGGAAGATGGTGGCCAGGCTGTCAACAGGCCATGACAGATGGCGGCCTGTGTGTGTGTGTGTGTGTGTGTGTGTGTGTGTGTGTGTGTGTGTGTCTCAGCTAGGCACGATCAATAGAGCGCTATTGTCTTTCCACCACATTTAATCCAATAGGACCCACGGGGTTGGGGTGTGTGTGTGTGTGTGTGTGTGGGGGGGGGGGGCACCAGGACAGTCGGCATGGAATAAATGGAAATTGCATCATGGGAACTTCGTCATGTAGCGTGAACCTGCAGCAAGCATCGGTCCAAGATGGCAGCAGCCCCGGTGAATTATGGGATACTGCCCATAATGAACCATTAGATTTAATAGAAAGGTGAAGTCAGCTCCTGTGTGTGTGTGTGTGTGTGTGTGTGTGTGTGTGTGTCTCTCTCTCTCTCCTCCACCTTCAGAGTAATTAATCACTGTTCCACTCGGGCGGACACGACGGTCATCCTCATCACTCCTTCTTTTCTCCCTGCTCCCTCTTTGGGATTCTCCATCTCCTCCCACACCTTCCTGCATCCCCCCATCCCAGGTCAACTCAACACATCCTGCATCGACTCCGCCGCCGCAGCCTCGTCTAGCGGTGGAGCTGATAGACGTGTTGTGAGAGGTGCAGCGAGCGTTCAGTAACATACTCGGTCAGGAATAATCCTCTCCCTCAACGTCAGGACGCCATCGCTAAAAATCCTTTCCAACTTTGAACCCGTCTGCAACGTGATCTCCCTCCAGAAGGAAAAACTACTCTGAATTACAACTGAGCGTGAACGTCTCGCTGATTGGAGCTTTTCTTCTGGCGTCAGGCGAGTGTTTTGGCTTGGGTCTGGTTTGGCGCTGCAGTGCATTGTGGTCCGCTGGCCAGATTAAAATGACCTGAAAAGGATCAAATCTAAATGTTGTTACCGAATCTACCAAAACCACTAAACCAAGACGAGTAGCTCACTGATGTCTGGGTCTAGACGTCCCCCCCCCGACATGCAACGTCCAATGGAAACCGACTGAAAGTGAAGAACCATCCAGAAGAGTGGTGCAGCTTCCTGTCCACGCTGCACCACTGTGCTGCGGTCGCTTCAGTTCGTCCTCCTCAGAGAGACGGACATGTTGGTAATCTGTATTGATCCAAAAAAAAAAAACACCTTTAATTTCCTTCTACCTTTTTGTTCTTTTCAATCCGGGCGATGAAAAATGGTATCGACTGACAAGAAACGACTCCTGGCGCGGAGCAACGGCGTGGCGTTCAAGGGCGAACCTGGCACGGCGAGCAGACGCAGGGAAAAGTCCTCTTCCCTTCCCTGCTGGGGGCCTGAGGGATCCCCGTCCGGCCCCGCGGGGATCCAGGGAGCACCGGGTGACGTTTTAAGCGTAACGGCGCCACCCGGTCGGGTTCGTTTACGTCGTTTCTTTACACTTTGCGGTACAGAGAAAATGGAGACCGGCTAAATGATTCATGGCTTTGTAATGGAGGAGGTAGCCGGCGGTCCAGTCCAGGGAGAGTCTGAGGCGAGGAGGTCGTTTTTATGTTTCACTTTTTCTTCAGCTGACACTTTTGTTTACAGCCACTTGCCATGAGTGCAACAGTAGAAGAACTAAATCAACCAGCGTAGTGAATGCAGGTCAGCAATTAGACTCATGTGGGGCGGCGGTGGCTCAGCGGTAGAGCAGCTCTGACCACAAGGTTGGCGGTTTGATCCCCGGCTCCTCCTGTCCACATGTCGAAGTGTCCTTGGGCAAGACACTGAACCCCAAATTGCTCCCGATGGTCAGACCAGCACCCTGCATGGTAGCTCACTGCCATCGGTGTGTGAGTGTGTGTGTGAGAGGCATATGTTGTAAAGCACTTTGGATGGAAGCTCTCTATATATTAATGCAGCCGTTTACCGTCAGACTTCACCTCCCGTCCCGACTGAAGGACGACTGGTACCAAACTGACCTGCAGGTCTTTTAAAACCGTTCATGTGTTTCGTTTTCCGATATGAAATCTAAACTCTACACTATTGACGCGCAAAACGTCGTACGCTTCCAAAGAAAATAGTTATCTGAGGTGTGTTCAGGACAGAATCACAGCTCGCCTCCTGCTGAGTCTCCCGGTCGATTTTAAGATCTATTTTTACTGTAGTTTATTTTTCCAAACACCTGTCTTCCTTTGTTTCAAACAAGCTGCACACATGTTGAACATATTGACCCAAAGCATTTCTTTCTCGCTTCGACACCCACACACACACACCCACACACACACACACACACACACACACACACACACACCGTCTCTCCCATCTCTCTTTGTTCGTTTCTCCTGCTTGGAGATGAAGAGGAGATAAATTATCGAGCCGCGTCGAACATGAACGGTTCAATAATTTAGATTTGTTTCACATATTTCTGAAGAAAAATGGATTTTATCGTCTCATATTCACATGTGATCATCTGCCTGATAACAAGGTTCATTTGGCTTCTTGACACTAATACTGCACTGGGTGTGTGTGTGTGTGTGTGTGTGTGTGTGTGTGTGTGTGTTGGTCTCAGGAGGTGTTGATAATGATGTGTCATGACTGGCTGGCATCAGTGCCCTTCTCACACACACACACACACACACACACACACACACCTAGCTGTTCTCACACCTTTCCTATTGCCATGTGTGAGACACTGGTTAGAGGTGGCGTTGCTGTCTCACGGCAGCCATCAAAACAAGCCCCTCCTCCTGTATCTGAGCTCCAGCTACCCTCCTTTCTCAGCGTCTCCAAACACTTCCTGTCAGAGGGGGAGCAGCACTGCAGCACTGCAGCACTGCAGCAGCATTGCAGCAAGCATGCAACAACAAAAATGCGAGTGTAAGAGCGTGGCCACATCAGATGCTGGTCATTTGAAACCTGAGTGCGACAGCCGGTCTGTGCCGCCATCAGCAGGGACCCCGAGGCATCTAAACACCTTGTTTACTATGAAGCTTTGCTGTGTGTTTCCATGGTAACGCACATTATATATAATGGAACAGCCCATTATGTCATGCATGCAGGGGTGTGTCTGTGGGGAGAACGCGTGTCAACATCTCACCCTGAAAGACAAACAGCTGTCGGGTTTCATGTCGGTGTCGGTTTGTCTAGACGCAGTGCCCTGTTCCCCCCAGCAGAGAGCGCTCCAGCTAGGGGGCGCCGCCGCCCCGTGCTGCGGCGTGGTTAGTCTCACGGCTGCAGCGCTGCGTCTGTGCATGGGCTGCGTCTGCACTCACAAGCTGCAGATGTAGATGACTGTAAATAACATCCTGGTGAGGAGCTGGGAGAGGTGAGAGGTGTTGGGGAGGTCTGTTCTCTCTCTCTCTCTCTCTCTCTCTCTCTCTCTCTCTTCATTCTCTGTCTGTCTCTCTCTCTCTCTCGCTCTCGCTCGCTCTCTCTCTCTCTCTCTCTCGCTCTCTCTCTCTCTTCATTCTCTGTCTGTCTCTCTCTCTCTCGCTCTCTCTCTCTCTTCATTCTCTGTCTGTCTCTCTCTCTCTCGCTCTCTCTCTCTCTCGCTCTCTCTCTCTCTCTCTCGCTCTCTCTCTCTCTTCATTCTCTGTCTGTCTCTCTCTCTCTCGCTCTCTCTCTCTCTTCATTCTCTGTCTGTCTCTCTCTCTCTCTCTCTCTCTCTCTCTTCATTCTCTGTCTGGGCTCCTTTTATTTGCTCAGGATGTTAATTTGCTTATTCTCTCTTTCTGCCTCGCTCTCTTCAATTCAATTCAATTTGATTCAATTAAATCAATCAGTTCAAGCTTTATTGGCATGAATGTTTTTAACAATACAGCCAAAGCCATCAATGTAAATGATAGAAGGTTCTGTCTCTGTCTGGGTTTCCAGGTATTTGTGGTGTATTGGATTAGAAAAGCAAAATTCAATAAAACTTTTCAGCTTGAAGCAGAATTTTTTTTTTTGTCGATAAAGAGTTGATGCAGTAAATATGATATGGACGTGATTGTTTGGACGTTCTGCCAGAAATGTCATCAGCATTCCCACATGTTATTCCCATGTATAATAACATGTAGGAATGTTGTCCATGGTTTCTTAATGGCCATTTGTTGTATTACACATGTTGTCATATTGTCAAGTATGAAATATAGACGACACTAAAAACAACTTTAGACTCTTTCCATTGTTCTTGTGGATGTTCTCTCTATTTGTTGCTGATGGAAACCGATAATTCAGATTTTATTTTTTGCAGCATTTCAAAAATGTGCGTAAAATTCACCTGACACTACTGACATAGCAACTGTCTGTCTGTCTGTCTGTCTGTCTCTCTTCCTTTCCGTCACACTCTCTCTCTCTCTCTCCATCCTGGGAGCCTTCATGTTCTTCATCTTCTTCTCGCCCTTCAAGTTAACACACTTGAAGAAGCAGCACTTTAGGAAGGTCACACACACTTAGAGCAAAGTTGGAAGCGACAGCGTATGATTTAGAGGGAGTGGCGTCCGCCTGATGTAGACAGACGTGTTGTGGCAACATCGGTGATCTTTCTGCCTGAGTGACTCGCCCTTCGCACAGCAAAGCACTGATGGGAGTTCGTCTGAGGTCGAGGCGTCTAGAGAGTTCAAATGTGATGTGATGATTTGCTGTCATGTTGAAGACAAAGTAATTCTCATTCTCTCTCCCTCTCTGTCTCCACAGTACTCTAGAAACGACCTTTGACACCACAGGTAACCACTGAGGTCAATGGGCGGAGTCTCCCAGCCCTCGCCACGCGCTCCTCCCCCATGGCCTGGCGTCTGGGCCAGCAATCACAAACCCCTCGTCTCCAGGCAGGCGACGCCCCCTCGATGCCTAGCAGCTACGCTGCGCCCAGGGCGGGCTCCACGGGTGCTGGCACCGCCGCAGGGCGCTACAGCGGGCACTCGGACCCCTCCAGGTTTGTGTTCAGCGCCCCCCTGAGGCGAACAGCGGCAGCGGCAGGGGCGAGGGGGGCGGAGCAGGGGGAGAAGGGAGGAGGGCCCGAAGGAGAGATGGAGGTGGCAGGGTACATGAGTGATGGGGACATCCTGGGGAGGAACGCCCGGACGGATGACATCACCAGCGGGTACGATGACTAGCTACACCAGGCTGCTAGTGCTAGCCTGTTAGCTTCTTCTGAAACATCATTCTGAGTTCCTACTGTCAGTCTACACTAGTGACACCTGAAGGCAACACGGTCTCACCAAGAATACAGATGTATTGTGAAGTTTCTGTTCCTCCACCATGACAGGATTATGGACACGTGTTCGTCTTGTGAAAATGATTATGTTTTGGCAGCTAAAACAATTACAGTTGAGGTTAGGATTAAGAATAGAGTCAAACTACTTCCTGTTTCTGGCCGTGTCTCCATGTAATCCTTTTCTGCTGGGGAAACTTATTTCTCTCCTTTTTTTTGCACTTTAACAACATTTGGTGAGACCATGCTGCCTATGCCTGTGTCATGATTGTCCTCATGCTTGATTCCAGGCCATTTGTCACGTAAAGGACAGCGTCTGTTGAATCAAACGTGAGGAATTTCCTTTCACTGTCACAATGTATATTCATTCCAAAAGCAAAGACGTGTTTTTTAAAGCCACCAAGGCCTCATGCATTTTTCTACGTGAATGGTGCGCATTGAGACAAACGGCTTCCTGACAGCCACCAAGGCCTCCATAGTCACGCCATGAATGAAAGGCTCATATAATGCAGCCATGCGAACCTTGAGCACGCTTACCACGCCGACGGACTTCCTGCACGGGAAAACAAACACGACGATCTTCCATTAAACATCACAACGTCGCCACGCGTGTTCGCTTCTGACCTTCGTCCGCTCGAAATGCCGTTCCGCCTTGAGCGAGAGCGACGTGTTAAAAAAGCAATTGGCTGTACACGTGCACACACACCCACGTGCACGCGCCCCACACTTACTGGCTACCCGTGCATTTAGACTGTAAAAGAAGGTTTCTGATCGTCGGGCGAAGCATCCGTAGGATTAAGGATGTGACAGAGCGGAAAATGTAGCAGCATGTCGGGAGGGGAAAAATGATGAGCTGAATTATGAGGCCAATTAGCTCAACGCTAATGATCCTCATGTCCTATCAGCTGTATCTGATGGCACCTGGCAATACCACCTACTACTACCACACACACACACACACAGTCTAAACAGTGCTTGCGCTGCATTCTACATATTTCGCTCACATGCCAGTTGTGTCCGTCAATCAAGCAGGTCGCTGTCTTTCCTCCGCTGGTTAAGTTCGATTCATCAGCCTGACGAGGTCGGGTCTCTTTCCTCCTCTGATGAACTGTCCTCTAACAGATACCTCACAGACGGCGGCCTCCATCTGTACACCCGGATGGCGGGCCGAACCTCGGACATCGCCTCGTCCCGAGAAATATCCCAGAGAGGAGGCAAAGACGTGCAGGGCGACATAGACAGGTAAGAGTCCAAACCAATCAAACGGGGCTTCCCGCTGGGCTGATGGCGAGATCCGGTTGAAAGGTCTGCGGTGCTCCTGTCCAGAGCGACTTGCAACGAGTGCAACGGTAGAATAAGCTTCACTCCTCAAGGTGCTTTCAGGTGCAGCAGTGCATTTGCTGGTTGCCATTCACTTTCATCCATAGCGAGGTGGAGGTTTGTTGGGCAAATCCACCCGATTGGGCAGCCAGTGCAGCCAATCTGCTCAGCCGTGGTGGAAAGGTTGAAAATTGAGCGTCACATAGGGGGTTGACACAACTTCCCGCTAAAACAAGGCAATAAAAAGCAATATCTGCGACTGTATCAATTTTTTATCTTTTCTTTCCATTGTGAAGAAATCGATTTAGCAATTGCACAGTTTTGTCTGCATTGCGGCGGTGACTCGACACCCATGAACGTAGAAGGATATCACCCGCCTGCCGTCTTGTGAAAAGCACTTTACGAAGACCGGCCGCTCCGCCTGAAAGCATCTTCACATCACTCACGTTAAAAGCAACCAATAGAGAGAGGAGAGCAAGGGGTCAGCGGTGATGTTCCTGTGGCAGGAGAAGAAATGAGGTTGAGGTAGAACGTCTGACAGGAAGGGAAATGATTCGGTGGCGAGAGGGTGACGTGAGGTACTTCTTGAACAGCCTGTCAGAATAGGAAGCACTCTACAGATCTGCTGTGTACCGAACATCTCCGGTGGAAGAGGAAAATAATACAAATAATGAGTCGATGGAACAGAAAGGAAGGAAGTGAGGAAATGTCCTTCTGCAGAGGTGATCCGCAGGGTGCCGCCCTACTGCAGCGACCGCCGTGGCTAAATGAGATGAAAAGGAAAGATGTGCTATTGATTTAAAGCTGTCAGGCTGTGATTGTGATGACAGGCTGGCGGCGAGACATCCCAGCATCACAACTTCAAATAGTGACGGGACTTTAATGAGCGGTGCTTTCCGGTGCAGCGGGAGGCTTGAAGGGCGTCCAGGTACCGGCTCTCGAGGCAGCCGGTTGATGATGTGGGATGTGGTGCAATTCAGTTTTAATGACGGCGATAGTAGAAAGCAGAAGTACGCAAAAACATCAAAATGAAAGAATCCAGGTGCAGAACTTCGTCATTTAGGATAAACGTGCCGATTGTCGTTTGGATGCTTTGGTCTTCAGACGGTCTTGGCAGCTTTGTGTTGTTGAACAAGCAGGGCATGCTCGTCTGGCCGTCTTCCCCTTCCTGCTGTGTCTGTGTGCACGACCAGCCTGGCTAATCCAATTGTTTCACAGCCCAGATCATCCAGTTGTTTCTGGGTTATGCGTTTGGTCTCACCGGCTTGTTCCTCCGCCCCGGGCAGCCAGGGGTGAGTCCGATCATATCTGTGGATCGGCCAAGCGTCAAAACATGCCAGAGTCAACCGGGGCTTCAGCGTTCCCTCTCAACCTGCCTGTCAGTCACAGGCTGATCTGCCTGTCAGTCACATGGATGGGCAGGAGTGTGAATGCATTCTGTTCCTGTATTTGAATGTTTTTCCTTCATCTCTCACCTGGCCCAAACATGGAGCCAAAAAATGTCAGCTTTTTCTCATCTGAAGCGTGTGTTGGCGGTGTTGGTGTTGGTGGTATTGGCGGTGTTGGCGGTGTTGGTGGTGTTGGTGGTGTTGGCGGCGTTGGCGGCGTTGGCGGTGTTGGCGGTGTTGGTGGTATTGGCGGTGTCGGCCTCGGGGGCGACGAGGAAACATCGATGCCTGCTTCCCCTTAAGATGCCTGCAAGCCAGAAAGCCCCAATACGATCAGGATTGAACTCTGGAAGTCTTCCTTCCTTCCTTCCTTCCTTCCTCTTTTTCCCCCTAGGAAACCATGTGAATACACACACACACACACACACAAATACACACAGCCCTAATGCTACCCTGCCTCCCTCTGACAGTGTGTGATTGTCGAAAGCTGAGCTGTCGCTTCCCGCTGACATATGACAAAGCTCAGGGGGAAAATTCATTTCCGAGGCGTTCGCTCACACCTGAGCCCGGCTTTAGCTGCCTCCCTAGGACAGGATCTGGCCTCCGTGATTGGTTCCCTCTTTATCGCAAACCAATCATCTTCCCTTCCAAATAAACCCCTTGGCTTTAAAGGAAAACGAGGGGAGGACGAGTCCAACTTTCTGTTCTCTGACTTTGCAGAACGTTTTATTTCCTCCAAATCAAACGTTGGCGTTGAAGCAACAACAGATGCACACAGAGAGGCGGAGCTAGGCACATGTAATCATCAAATCTAAAAAAAGACTTCCATCCAAACGCTTTACTCTAGTCTGCCAGGGAACCAAACCCAAACCTTTATTTTGTAGTTCTGCCTCTCCTGACTAAGGTCTAATGAACAGGCATGAAGAGATACTGTTAGCATTGCTAGCAAGCTACCCAGAAGGCCTTGTGTGTGTATATGGCTCTGGATGACCTTTCACACGATGGCTTAAGTCAATAACGGTCAATAACACAGATAGAGCCGTTGTAGAAGTCCTGCTTCTTATTGCATGTCTGCTTTGGTTCAGTTCTGCTGTCCAACATTCAAGGAAGAATCATCTGCAGCACCGATGCAGAACAAATGCGTGAAGGAGGATTTCTGAGGTCCAGCAGCCGATTCAGAAGAGACCTGGCGCGAGGCTTGTTGTTGATCTCCTCCTCGGGCGACCGGTCACGGCGGCGTTGTGACTGAAAGTGACTGTGCAGAGCAGAGGAGTCAGGTTGGCTGTGGGGGATGGAGTCATAATATACCTAGCTACCTTTGGTTCAGGTCAGGATTAGCGTTGGCAACTACAGCTGATTGGTTGAGGTCGGGTCAGGGTTTTGGTCGTGGTTAAATAAGAAGAACTTTCGCTGAACATGAAAACTGTATGCTGAGTCAGGACTTGAACCGGAGAGAACAGGAGCTTAAAATGTTGAAAACCAAAATCTACACACACTTTCTTTCTAACACACAACCTCAAACAAGTAGAAACCAAACACACATGCGAACACACATGCGAACACACAGCTCGCTGGCAGGCTGGCAGCAGCAGAGAGAGTTCCTGGGAGGCAGAGTAGCGGGAATCGGAGCTGTGGACATAAACCGAGTTCCCCCGCGGGGCTCGTTAAGCGTCACGGTCTCCTCGGTCCGTCACGACTCCCCTGGCTGCTGCCCAGCTTCGTCCCCGACCGACAGGAAGCTCATCTGAACTCCTCGTCAGATGGAGACTCGTGGCCAGCAGGTGCTAGAAGACCATCTGGGGCCGGAACAGTGGGCAGTACCGGAGCAGTCAGGGGTTCGGTGCCTTGCTCAGGGGCACGTTGACAGCTTGACTGGCGTCCCTCCGGCTGCAAGCTCACTTTTCTCGTCGGTAGAGAACGCCTTAAATAGTTTTTTCCATCCTTTGCATTAAACCAAAACCGATTCATGGCGCGGTCCAGAAGTGACCACAGAACTTGATGAAAGATGTTTTGTCAGATTCTGTACTTGGAGGTAGATGGTAGATGTCTGCCCTCCCAGATCAAAGGGTTTCACCAAGAACAATGGGCGGGTTCAGCCTCGGCTAAAAGCCCCTCTTCTAAAAATACAACCTAGTCATGCAACATAGATGAGTGCACGCTCGTGGCGCTACCTGTCAAGAAAAGCCGGCGAGGCGCCCGAGGAGAGTGTTGTGACACCGACAGCCTCCCACTCTGCACAGACATCAATAAGTAAAAGGGCCTCGCTTTTAGCATCCCGAGGTCTCTCTCTTTCTCCCTCTCTCTCTCTCTCCCTCTCCCTCTCTCTCTCTCCCTCTCTCCCTCTCTCTCTCTCTCTCTCTCTCCTCTCCCCCCTCCCCTCCCTCTCCCCCTCACCAATCCAAGTGAGCTGTTTGAGGGCTGGACTAGTGATGGCAGCTGGCTCTGCATTTTTTTGATGTTTTAAGTAAGCTTTGGGGGATTGGAGTGTGTGTGTGTGTGTGTGTGTGTGTGTGTGTGTGTGTGTGTGTGCGGCTCCTCAGTGCTGCCATAAGCAGCGAGGAGATTTGAAGAAGGTTTTCAGTCGGCGACAAAGCCGGTCGTTATGTAAGTTCCTGTGCGGTTCGTCTCCGCCGCCGGCGCCGCTTAGCAGGAACGCCTCGTCTCTGTGGTACCTGGAGTTTCAGCCCCGAAACGCTTTCGCTTTCTAGTGTCGCAAAGTTTTCCGGCAGCGCTCCGTCTCTCTCTCCGACAGCTTCCCAAACTTTTGTTTTTTCTCCCGGTGTCTCTTAATGAAGAGCTTCCCGCCGTACAGGCTAAATTTAGAGAACCGTGTTGGTAATTGGAAGGAATGTCTTTGTAGATATGAATACCCAGCTGTGTCTGGTGTGTGTGTGTGTGTGTCTTGTGCAGGTGCATGGATACAGATATCTTCCCTCTCTTTAAAGCACCCCCCCCCCCCCCACCACCACCACAGACACACTAATTAACTCAATCTTTTCTTCTGCATTATTTGGAGGCTCAGCTCTCCTCACTTCTTCTTCGCTGGTATTAATCTAAGTACGTAGATTATTACCCATATTTCTCATGAATCTGAATCTGTCTCGTACCTTCCTCACTAATGACTCACTGAATGATGTAGAGTCAAGGGGGTAAAGGAGGGGCAGTGGACGTCCTGCTTCATATTGTAGAGCGTGGGGTCGCGATGCTGTTGTCGATCTACGACATGATATTATCACGTTTGTGTTTGGGGCTGCAGAGGGCGCCGTGTGGAGACGAAGGTCCGACGTTTGGCTGTAAACTTTGGTTTGAATAGTTGGAGGTGTGCTGCCGGCGTCTTGTTTACGGCACCTTGTGGGGAGCAGGGTTCCTCCACTGGTCTGGAGAGTCTTGGAAAGTATGGAGGATTTATTTGATCATTTCCAGGTCTTGAAAAGTTTGTAAACTACGCAAAAAGTATAGAAAAGTGTTGAGAGAGAGAGTAAGCAAGTAGCAGCATCCTCTTTCCAACAGGAAGCAACAAGGTTTATGGGAAACATGATCAATACCACAATATATTTGACGATGATGTATTGACCCAGATCTCTTGCAGTTTGACGTTCTCTCCCATCCGAAGAGAGAACAGCAGGTATTGAGGCTCTGATCAGGACCTGGACCGTATGGGAGCCGTCATCAGTCTGTCTGACCCCCCGGCCCCGTCACCCCCGGGGGGGTAGATCAGTGTCAACCAGGCCATATCACTCTGTAGCTGAAGGTTATTTTCCACAACAACATGCAACACAACAGTCGTCCTACAACTACATCAACTGTGTTGTCGAGCATTTTGTGTGTCAAAATGAAGACCACATTTCCCATAATCCCTGTTGCTTCCTGTTGTGAAGAGGATGTTGGTAGTTGTTGGTAGAGTGTGAAGAAGAAGAAGAGCCGATAACAGACAGAATGCATTCTGGGTTAAGATGATGTGAAGTTGAAACCATGAAGTGAGAATAGTTTTTTTTACCTTCTGCTCATTTCCCAAGACAAAATGAGGTCAGGACCGTTTCTCCGTCTCAGTGTTTTAGATTAATGGGAAATGGTGACGGTGATGATGGTGACTCACCCTAAGGTGACACAAGGGTGAGCTAACGGGGTGATAAATGTTCATTTCGTCCCCTAGTGTATTCTGTGTGTGCTGCAGGGGGTCATACATGAAGAACCATACACTTGTTGGAAGACACCGTGTGGTGTTTTTACCCAAAGAGCAGACAGGGAATTTAAGTTAAGATTCATGGGAAACAGTGATGGCATGTTGGTGACTCACAAGGTGACACAAGGGTGAGGTAAGATGCTCAGACCCCCTTCAGCTTAGATCCTCTACCAGCTATACATCCAGTCTGTCATGTTCAATACATCCCAGGAGGTATTTTGTGATGAAGTGATGTGATTTATCTTTTCATTGTCCTGTTTTCCCTAAACTTGCCTCGTCTACTTGAGTGGAGAGATCAATAGTGATACCAATAGTGCAGTAAGAGCGAGTTTTTCCAGTTGAGAAAAGAGAGACACACCCCTCACTCAAAACTGCATTGCATTCTGGTCTATTGAGGCTGCTGCATTGCATTCTGGTCTATTGAGGCTGCTGTCGGTGGAGAAACTGGCGTCTCTTCCTCTTCTACAATGGATTTCTCCCTGGAAGTATCTGTCATCGTCTAGATTTGACCGTTAATCTACAGGAATAAGATGTAAAGCACGTCACCAACAGCAGTGACAAAGTGTTTTAGGGTGGACTCTTCCTTCTACATGCATCCTGGGTGTGAGGAGCTTTATGCTAAAAGGCACCCAAGATGCATTAACGATCCAAACAGCCGAACCGACTCCAGAGGGGGTCGCAGATGCATCGGGCCACATTAATAACGAAGCATTAATGCAATCCACATTCAGCTAAATAAATAGAAACAGGTGGCGGCTAGCTTGGATATTAGTTTAAACCATCGAGGAGAACGGAAAATAGGAACTTAATCAAATCAGGGAGGAAAACAAGGGAGACCAGGTGTCTGGTTAATTCCAGGTATTCCAGGGGGCCTTGAACACAACACAACCCCATCCTCTTCCAGACATAATGTGATTCAGTGCTAACCGTGTTGCCCATAGATCTGATTTGTGTTCAGTGCAGCGGTGTGTTCACAGGAGAGCGACTCAGCGGTTCAATACATCTTGATTCCCAATGCTCTGGAGATTTACAACTTCCACTCCAATACGTTTGTCTCGTTTGGTACGGAGCTTAAAAAGAGTTCATGGTAAGCTGGTGAGTTTATTTGAGTCCAGAGCCGAGCTGGAAATGGTTTCCCCCCGAGAGTCTGCTGGGAGGGGGAACTATTTTGGGTTGGTCTGCTGTTTGCTCTGCGGTGGACAACAACACAAACTAAACCCCCAGACACTCTGGAGATCTCCAAGAGCGTCTTTGTTTGAACCGAACTGAATAAGATCATAGGAGTGAAGTCTGTTTTAGGGAATTGTCCCTTTCAGAGTTATCGCAGCTTGTCGACTGAATTCTTGCTGGTCTGCCTGTCGCCTTGGGAATAGTCTGGTAACTAGCTGGTCGAGAGACTAGAGGACTAGAGAGTCAGCAGGAGGGGCTTCTACCTCGGGCGCCACTGTACCCATGCAGGATAGATACAGGATAAATGAAGGGGGGCGTCGGCCAGGCTGCCTCTGTGTACGGTGGTTTTGTCCGATATGACACAGGGTATTACTGACCGAGGCCTGATGACTTTCTGAAGATAAGAATCGACGACGAAGCTCCTATAATTCAGTTAACTGCCATGGAGCTCGACTCTGTTGTGGATTATGAAAATGTAATCCTGTTAAATGGCGCGTGTTGTGCCGTAATTAGGGCAGTAAAACTTTATGAAGCAGTTTTTTTTTTGTTCAATAAACAAAGAGGAAAGACCTGCGATGAACCTGTGATGTCAAACAGCATCAAGGGTTTCCTGGCAGTCAAGGCCCAGACTGGAGATACATACAGCCTGATCCTGATCCTGATGGTCAGTGCTGTTGTCTTCAGGGCTTTTGTGATCCACTGGTGTAGATTCAGCAGGTTCAGGTGTCAGGACGTACGCAGCCCGTTGGTCGTGGGAAACCTGGCGAGGCTTCTTGTCTGAACACACTGAGAGGTCAGTTGTTAATCAATGATTCTGGGCACCAGCCAAGATCACCGGCGCTCGTATTCACCCCTCCACCGAGGGCCTGGGAGAGCTGCCACTGTGGGGGGGTGACCCTCTGACGCCACCCTCCCCACCCATGCCAGGCTGGATGCCAAAGCTTTGTGGCAAGGAAAACTAAGCCATGGCCAATGGGTTTGCCCACACTCGAGGCTAGGGATAATCCAGTGTCTTCTAAAACACACTTTAATAGACATGCTTTATGTATTGTATTTTAAAACATTAAACCCTGCCTGGTTTTTTCATCTTTTATCTTTTTTTTTTAATGTGTTTTACTAATCTTGTTTTAATGTCTTTCTGTACAGAACTCTGCTTTTAGAGTTCATTATTATTAGTGGTAGTAGTGATAGTATTTGTACATCTGTACATCAGCTTGTCTTGAGGTCTTGTGACTCCAGAGGAGGAGCTTGGTGGTCGTGGTCGTCATCTGGGCTGTTTGTTTGCACGTTTGCCAGCAGCTTGCCGTGGCAGGTTGTGTTGGGCCGCTCTGCCGCTGTTCCACTGCATTGCAGCAGGGAGCCGGCCTCCTCCACCGGCCCGGCCAGGCGCCGACGTCCTGCTGGCAACAGACTCTCTTCAGCCTGCTCCTCCCAGGTCACTCTGCCTCTCTTTAATTGAGTTGTCCTGGGATGGAGGAGAGTCAGATTCATTCTTCCTCAACATGCAAAAGATTTTTCTTTTCCTTTGAAACCACAAATTAAAGTAATAATTGTTGTTGGTCATGTAAATGAATCCGTTGTTTCTCTCTATCACCGATTGATAAAACACAACAGTGATCCAACCAGTTCATGAAAGCTTTTATGTTTGCTGTTCTACACAGTTAGAGAAACAAAAGGTTCAAATCCCTGGATCGGCTGACCACTACCGTCAAGGTGCCCTTAAGCAAGGCATCTAACCCCCAGCTGCTCCAGTGGAGCTACTCAGAGGCCAGACTGGTCGTACTGGGAAGCTCCCAGGTGGGGATGTGAAGTAGGGCAGCGCTGAAAAACGGCCGTGGATAAATAAAACACCGTTTTCAAACTGAAGCTCGTCCCTTCTGGTTGTGAGAGCAGCTTCATGAATTATGTCCCAGCATCAGGACCTGCCTGGGCTGGCTCGCCCATAATGCATGAGATCATTTCCAGTCAGTGGCATTCGGCAAAGACGAGGCACAGTCGGTCGGCGTAGAGCTTCCTCCCCTCTTTGGGTTGATTCTGCATTGTCATCCTCCTGTGATTAACCCTCGCTAACCCGCCGCTGACAACATGTCTGATTGCGTCTCCAAGGGCTGACAGGCCCACCCGGGAGGGGAGGGGGAGCCGGGAGCAGCAGCAGCAGGGGGTGGGGGGAATGGACGAGTGAGGTAGTCCTCTCTCTCTCTCTCTCTCTCTCTCTCTCTCTCTCTCTCTCTCTCTCATTCCCTGTTTCTGTCTGGGCTCCCAGTCGTGTCTCGGCTAGCTTCTCACAGCCAGGTGGGGCTTCGCTTTGCCTCCTGTTGTGGTGTGGTAGTAGTACGAGGTAGAAACGCTGCCACAGCCAGACTGACCGAACCAAGACGACGGGCAGCGTCCATCCCACAGCAGGTGAGTTGAAGCTAGCTATTACTACACACAGACACAACTCCTCCTCTGGAAGCCTGTAAATACTGACGGATGCTTTGTGCTGTTTGAGACTGATGGGACGGTTCTCAGCTCGGCTCTTTGTGGACTCAGTCAGTTAAGGAGGAAGTTTGCCTCTCACAAGCCAGCTGACAAAGAGGCAGGAGAAGAAGAGTGAGGTCATTCATTGGGGCTCGATAGCATTAACTAGGATTACGCTGCAGGCAAGTGAGCACGAGCGCTCGCCAGTTACTTTACAACGCCCGGCTTTATGTGTCGTATGTGTTGGAGAGGAAGAGAGACGGACACTTTCTGAAGCCAGTTTCACACTTTGGTGTTGGAGAGAGAGTTGTGATGGCGTTGTTGACTTGAAAGAGGATGTCTTTGCTTTTGGCTTTGCTGTTATCTCCTCCAAACATTTCAGCTGCTCGTGATTAATAATAATACATCCACCAAGAGACAGAAGAGACATTTTTACGTTTGGGTTTTGGGCCTTTAGCTGAAACTCCTACGCAGGATGGCTCACATCTACATCACCAACATAACAAGCAACGAATGGGAGTGCCGAGGGTCAGAGCCGTAGTGCCCAGACAACTTTCCCCTACAAAATAAAAGCGCAAAGGAAAGCAAATTGTTGTGATCTATGTTACAGTTGTTGTGTTTCTTCCATTAACGTTCATGTTTATTGAGGTCACTGATCAGTGTTGTAGTGGGTAGGTAGTTAAATGTTGAGCACCATAGCTGAGTTGTCACCGGGATAGAGGACCCTGGGGTTTTACCATGTGGGGGCCTTTTGATTACTGTTCTGTAGTCTTGTTCAAGACTAACGGAAGTGCAAGTGCTTCAATAAATGCCTATCTGAGCTCCAGCTGAGTCTCATCTCGCTACACTAGTTTTGTGATTAGATTAAATCAGACTACAGGGCATATTTTAGTGCAGAGAGGGTGATAGAGGTACTTAATCAGAAGATGAGTTTACAGCTTCTGATTAATACTGTGGACACCGTGACGGGGAGGGAGCTTTAGCTAGTAGCGCTGCTCGTTCGTTCACAGCCCACAAAGTCGGCCTCCCATTCACTGTCAATCAAGCAGCTGTAAAAGACTCTCTGCTTTCAGGCTTTGGGAAAGAGTTGTTCACGATCACAAACACCGGGTTAACCGTCCGCTACCGAGGAGGAGGACGGGTGAATTCTGTCGGACGGCCGCTTTAAATGCCTCAGTTAAAGGACAGATCGTCATGAGACCTTCGGATGCCGTTCCTTTCTCGTTATGCAGCGAATGGGATCGGTGAGACTGTTTATTCTGCAGCTGTAGCTTCTTTCTTTTTGGTGCGTGGGAGTTGTTATGTAAGAGGTCCTGGTGAAGAAGGGCCACCAGTCCCACCTCTCCACCCCCGATGGGATCCCTTCCAAATAAACCACTAAACTACCTCCTCAAACTATCCTCTCTCTCTCTCTCTCTCTCTCTCTCTCTCTCTCTCTCTCTCTCTCTCTCTCTCTCTCTACGATGTTGTGTAATCAACGTCGTTTCCCTGCTAATAGCGTCGTCTTCCCTCTACGCCATTTGAAGAGCAAGACCTCGTCTATTGAATATTGCATGAGACCATGTTTGCACGGTTGAGCGGCGCCACAGCTGCATTCAATAGTATGGGAGTAGCGATGTGCTGCACCGCCCCAGACAAAGCACACGGATTTAATAAGATAAAACATATTTGGAATAGTAGACCCCCCCCATCCTATACACATTGGCTTTACCGTTTCTGCTGACAGTATTGTGCAAGGCTTGATATGTTTTTTTACCTTTTATTTATCCCGTCAAGGGTTTCACATTGATCTGTGTCTCTTTTCAGCACCACACATTCCCAGCCTCGCTCTACTGGGCGGTGAGCAGCTGTACTGGGGCGCTTGGTGGTTCATTGTCTTGCTAAATGGCACCTAGACAGCAGATGAAGGGACAGCAGGGTGTTTCTGGTTTCCCAGCTGGTCCAGGGATTTGAAATCCTCCGGTCACAAGTCACTTCTCTAACCTTAAAACCGACGCTGTCTTTAGGCTGCGCAGGTTATCACGTGGCTCCACGCCGCCACGGCTGCAGGCTGGCTGGTCGGAGAGATACGGTGTTAAGGCTTTACAGGTGTTTGTCTAACAAGCAGAGTCACAAGGGAAATAAACTGTGTTTTCAGATGGACTCCCACTTAGGGATTCTGCGGAGGAGACTATGATGCGGTTCGCCATCTGCCCATTTCAGTGCTTGACTTATGAAACGTGGAGGGAAGCCAATATCCTCTGCAACTGGCTCCTCTCAAGCATCTCGCTCTGCACATTGCTGCCCATTGTTAATTTAAGAAGTTATGACACAAAACGGGGGCTCACCCGCCCTCGCCGAGCGGTTATTGAGTTCGGCTGTACCAGGACGGACCCACCCCTCCCCCCCCGGTGACGTGCAGGTCTGAGGGGAGGAGCTTGGCCAGCCGTCGTGCTGTCAGAGCCATCAGAGCTGATTCAGTCAGCTGGCGTCCAGGGAGACGACCTGATGAAATATTCAGCCCCTTGCAGTCAGGCAGGCTCTCAGGGCGGCCCTGGAGGACCAGGTTTTATTTATTTATTTATTTTTAACTCCTAATTTAAAGCATGCATGCTCTTTTTCAGCAATGTCTTCACACATTCATGCTGTTATCATGTTCACACCTGGGAGATGCCCAGTACAGCCAGTCTTCTACTGCTGGCCACTGAGCAGCTCCAATGAGTTTCCTACTGGCCCATAGTGCAAAATGACCATAAAATATCTATAGGGGATTGATAAGGTTGTTGATCAATACCAGTGACTCAACGATTACTTGGTGCTGAGACGTCTCTCACTGTCAGTGCTGGTGTGTTTTGGACCATGAACTCCCCACCCATTGGACTGGACTGGTCTTACTGGTCTCACCTCTAGACCGCTGCCACCAGGTTCAGTAGCTCGTTGTCCCAGTCTGGATATAGTCTGTGAACGCAACAAGTCCACATGTATTTCACCTTCAGTTGTTTTCTTGTGTTACATGATGCTGTATTTGGGGTTGAGACTGCCTTTCTTCTTATTGTGCTCCATTATTTTCAGTCACTTAACATGATTAGAGTCACGAAGCCAAAGGGTGTGTTGACTCTGGTGATGAATCCAAGAGCCACGCCGTGTGACTCGCGGTGTTAATTAAGCAGGAATTGCTCAGGAAAACGTCCTAATCCTGTTACCCTCAGTTGGGACTCAGTAATGTGGGGGGGGGGGGGTTTCTGCAGGAAGAAGATTGTCAGTATTGTGTTAGAGACCACCGTAGGAGGGACGGGCGATATGTCACCGCCGGGGGAAACGCAGGGAAATTATTCTCATGTTTAGATAAGAATTTGAAGGCAATGAGCTTTTGAACAGCCATCTGCTTCCCTGCTACACATCAGCACCGCAGTTCCCTCCTCTCGCCGCTTTCCTTCCCTTTTTTGTATTACCCAAGTCAACGCGCACCAGTTGGCGTTATCGAGTTCAATTCGTCTCAGTTTGGAGGAAATTGACAATGAATCCGATAAAAATAAAGAAAAAAAGAACCATTTCTCGCTTTCAAAGAAGCTGCACATGATAGACGGGGAGACGAGGAGCTTGGTGTGATATTTGAAGTGCGATTAGACTCCTGAAGGACCATCTGTGTCTCCGATGCCCTCTGAATTTCCTCTTTAAAGCATGTGTCTTTCTGAGGATGCTCGACCTCGTGTGTTCCCTGACTCCACATAAATATATACATGTACAGAGTCTGTCTGTCTGTCTGTCTGTCTGTCTGTCTGCTGGCAACGACGGCCTGTCGGACTGCAGCCACATCACCTCAGACGGGTTCATTTTGTCGGGAGCATCACATTTGGCTCCGTCTGCCCCCGCCGCTGTCTGTCAGGCCGGTCTCTGGGGAAGCGATGGCAGGGAAACTGAGGACGAGGCAACTCCCTCGTTGCTTTTGACACGTTGACAACTTTAAATCAGACTGTCAAGGTGACCTGGAGGACGGCCCCCCTGACGCCGCCGAGGGCTAGAAGGCCCCGCCCAGTGGGGGGGAAGCAGTCGCTCGCTGTCAAAACACCCAGCCGACGTGTCCACACAAAGTCACAGTATCAGCAAAAGGCTTAAGTGCAGATAAGAGGAAATGATTAAAGGAAAACAAGCCGGGCGTGTTGCGAAAGCCCTTCCACTTCCACAGGCTTTGTTCTCAACAGCCTGTTGTGAGTAGAAATCCACTCAGTCAAAGAGCCGCTTCAACTGCTGCCTGATATCGGAGCTCCAATCGCATCGCAGCACAGCAGTCTCTCGTTGGTCAGGAGTCACACCGACTGCTGCTCGGTTCACACATGAAGCCTCAGGACGCTGTAACATCTGCACATGGGTCCAAAGCTTTCAATGGCAGCAGAAGATTGACAGCCGGGGTGCCATTTATTCTCTTACATGACGAGTGACTCAGTCTGCGTAACATCCATCGCTGAGACTTCCTCCCACTAATGGCGTTGAATTGGGTGGAAATGAAAAAGCAGAAAGACAGATTAAGAATGGCAAAATGGGAAATTGCCTATCAGTATTGTCCAGTAAGAAAAAAGCCAATTCCCAATGTCCTTGGCTGTTGTCGTCACGCTGAAGAGACTAAAACACGTTGGAAGATCATTTTCTATTTCTCATCTTGAACTTCTGCATCGTGTAACATGAAGTAGACCGACTGCTGCTGCTCCAGTTCACCTGGTCACATTTCGTCCGTTCAGATCCATGCAGCTTCATCTCTCCTGACAGCAGGATCCATTTTGCACTGCACCAGTGGACAACTGGGTTGCGAGGCTGCAATACATTCATCGCTAATCTTTCCCGGGTGTCAAGTAAACGTAGACGACATATTCATCTCCTCCAGTATGGGATGCTTCATGCCCTCTGATGGAGAGAGTTGAGGCTGTTGAGTATTTATTAGACGGATATCATCAAGCTGATGAATCTGTTTCATTATTATTGGTTTTCTGAACTTAATAAAATCAATAACTCCATTATCTCCCTGTGCCTTATCAAAACGAGTCGTCATGCTCTCGTTTCCAGCCGCCTTCGGGTTTTCATCTTTGTCTTCGATGAATTATAGATGGCGTGTGTGTGTGTGTGTGTGTGTGTGTGTGTGTGTGTGTGTGTGTGTGTGTGTGTGTGTGGATTGATGCTCCCCGGTTGGAAAAGTGTTATTAGCAAGTTTGTTTTTTTCCTTTGTAATTTAAGAAAATGATGCAGAGCAGGTTTGGGATTAGGAGGCACAACATTCAGATGGTTTTTTGAAATGTTGATAAAGTCAAACTGTTGGATGGAAGTGATAAAACTGTTAGTATTGATTCTCTCTCTCTCTCTCTCTCTCTCTCTCTCTCTCTCTCTCTCTCTCTCTTCCCCCCCCTCTCTCTCTCTTCCCTCTCTCTCTCTCTCTCTCTCTCTCTCTCTCTGCTGCTGGTCAATTCATTTCTCCTGGCCCAAGATTTCAAGTCGAAAGATGTTTGCTAATGTTAATTAAGGGCTGGGAACACACACACACACACACACACGCACACACACACACACAGATGAGACCTGGTATGTTGGCATGGAAACCAGTGTGTAGCTGTGAAGAGGTGCTGGGTGACTGATGTCAGGCTGACTGTGTGTGTGTGTGTGTGTGTGTGTGAGAGAGAGAGAGAGAGGACAATGATAGAGGAAGAGGGCGAGATTGCTCATACATTATTATTGAAGGTGATTTATTGCGGGTGATGGGAGAAAATGGGTTTTCAGATGACTGCAACATATTGCTGGAGTCTCTGTTGTAATCAGACCGACTGAATGGATCCCTCTCGATCCACACGGCCCGGTTCAGTTCAGGGATCCTCCTGTCAGCTAACGGAGCACACAGCTGAGCTAGACACCCTTCTGGTGAAAGAACTCAAATACCCACAAGTCAATGGGTCCAAAAGGAGGATTAAAAATGAGGCGCAGCTGTTGGATTAGATGAACGAGACCAGCGACCTGCAGGTCCGCTGGTCTGCAGGTCTGCAGGTCCGCTGGTCTGCAGGTCCGCTGGTCCGCTGGTCCGCTGGTCTGCAGGTCCGCTGGTCCGCTGGTCTGCAGGTCCGCTGGTCCGCAGGTCCGCTGGTCCGCTGGTCCGCTGGTCCGCAGACTTTCACCTTCTTCAGTGATGTGCTAAGTGGAGCGTC
Source organism: Hoplostethus atlanticus (assembly GCA_034670405.1). Taxonomy (NCBI): domain Eukaryota; kingdom Metazoa; phylum Chordata; class Actinopteri; order Trachichthyiformes; family Trachichthyidae; genus Hoplostethus; species Hoplostethus atlanticus. Next base: position 801,142 of record JAXDDX010000149.1, on the reverse strand, counting down.
GTATCCTGCAGCAGGAAGTTAGTGAACATCTGAGACTGTGTCGTTTCCTCTGAAGGGTCAGGTCACCATGGCTGTGACCTTTGACCTCCTTACTAGTGGTTGGTGACGTACGGATTGAAGCTTGTTCTGCTGTTGCAGTGATTGGAAGTTGCTCTGGATGAGACCATCAGCTAAATACTACTACCACTACTATTAGTACTACTACTAGTACTACTGCTACTGCTTGTACCTGTATTACTACTATTGCTTCTTTTATGACAACTAATAAAAGAATAAAATTTGGCAACAACATTTTCCTCCCTCCTCCCCTCCTCACCCTGTCATCCAATCTGTTCTCCCCCCTCTGGTCTCTCTCCCCCCCCCCCCCCTCCCCCCCGCCCCCTGCAGTTGGGACGACAGCAGCTCGGTGAGCAGCGGCCTGAGTGACACTCTGGACAACATCAGCACCGATGATCTGAACACGCCCGCCTACACTGCCGTCGGATCCTCGTCGTCACGCAAAAACAAGGGAGCGCAGGTAAACACCAGGGATCTGCTGCTGATGGGAATCTGACATTTTCCTGACATAGTTGTTAGTTGGAGTTGATCCTGAGAATAAATCTGTATCAAAATGGATTCTAGGGAACCAAGTAGGATTTTCACTGCCCCAAAATATATCTGCAGGGATTTTATGGTGTTGTTGATCAATGACTCAATCAATGACTCAATCAATGACTCAGCGATTTCTGGCTTTCAAAACTCACTTTACAGCCCACACACACACACACACACACACACACACACGTCACAAGCAACCAACGTCTTGACATTTTGTTGAGCCATCAGGGACCAAGCGGTCTTATTGTCCCAGTATCAGCATGGTGATGTTTCACCTCTTCTCTCGACGTTTCTGTTGGTCCTCTGTTCTCTTACTGGTTTCTATTGTGAACATGTGACTTCAATTACAATCCACCATAGCCCAAGGAGCCCAGTGAGCATCAATGCTGCTGCCGCCCACTGACAGAGGTCGATAAAGGTCATAGATTACTTAATGCCCCTTGAAGCATCTCATTTCGTTTGGCTTATTTGCAGTGAAGTGCTGAAGATAATACTACAAATAAACACTACAGGAGAGACTAAAAAACCTGCAGTCAAACAAGTTAAATGACTGAATCACCGTTCCAAGCATGTTGGTGAGCTTCAGATGGAGGCCAGTTAGCTGCAGAGTGACGGACGCTGCCTGGCTCTCCGCTGAGGCTTGGCTAGATTTTGGCCCCTCATGAAAAAACTCAACAGACTGGGCTCTTAAGAGACTCTGGTGTTGCTAGGGAGACAGGCCATCTGTCAAGGTAGGGCAGTTATCACTGGGTGTGTGTGTGTGTGTGTGTCACTTCTTATCACTTCGTATCAAGTGTTGCAAAATAAAAATGAACAAACACCACCCCCTCCATGTATTCAGCCCTCCATTTGCAAAATCCTTGTATTTTACTCTCAGTGGTTCAAATTTGATTTTCCTCTCCATCCATTCTCCATTCTGAGCGCTTTCTGCAGAGATGAGCCTGCAGCACAATCATGAAGGGAAGACTTGCACTTCTTTTAAAATATTATTTTTTGGGCTATTATTGGTTAGTTAATAATAGAGAGAGACAGGAAAAATGGGCGAGAGAGGTCCTAGCCCAGACCTGAACCCAGCATGTCGTGGTTACGTGGTAGCTAGCCCGTTAGCCGAATGAACCACCCGCAGATTTCTGTGTTTGTGTGCTTGTGTTGATGTGCGCTCGCCCACCTCCTCTTCTTCTTCTTCTTCTTCTTCCCTCCAGTCCCAGAGAGGAAGCAGGTCTAAGCATGCAGAGCAGGAGGTGAGCAGCAGCTGGGCCGGAGCTGAGGACCTGAAGAAGGTGGAGGAGGAGCTGGAAGCAAGCATGGACCCTAGCGGTGCCTCCTCCCGCTGGAAACCTTCCTCATCCTCCTCATCCTCCTCTTCCTCACAGCCCCAGGGCCAGTATGAGGACACTGGTCAGAAGACCTGCCGCGCTGGCCCAGATATCCCAGACGGGCTCGTGGAGGAGGGGCATGACGGCCCAAGTGGGCATCACGCCCCCCAGGACCAAGGGTACCTCAGCCACCCTCAAAACGCCTGGTAGGACGTTCTTATAACCTCATGAGAATCACTTCTTCTAACCTCTCCATCACACGTGGGTCAAAAACAGTGGAAATGTATTAATTTCAAAGACAATCTGTTACAGCCGCATCAGTCTTCACTGGCCACAATGGTTAAACAGCTAAACCATCTCAGAGAAACCCATGGGTGACATTGCTCCAGCACTATTAACATGATCCTTGTGGAAAACTAGGTGCACATAGCTACTGCACATAACTGCTGCACATAGTTTGCAGCAGCATAAAAGCATTATGGCGTTCAAGGAAAAATTTAAAATCAATTCTGGTATAACTTAGTGTTTCATTTCAAAATTCTTCAGTTGCATGCTTAGTTGACTTGGCAGTATTTTCTGGACCTGTCTCTCAGATGGACTCGATCAGAGAGACAGGTCAGCTGAGTTGCAATGGATTTGTTGCCTCTGCCCAAAAACTATATTTGGCTTTTCAAGTATATTCAATGACACCTGTGCTTTGAGACTTTGCAGTTGCTGTTAAGTTTTCGGTCCACTCAGCAGGTTCAACGGGTTTGCTCAGGATAAGTATCGTTTTTCAATTTAGCTGAGTCGTGAGAAATGGGCTCTGGGAATTTACAGTAATTTGGCTCTGCTCTGTGGCACCACATGTGATGAGAACAAGTGGAGGTGAATTCTGCAGGGCCAAGCACTCTGCTGAGAGCCAGGGCTTTGCCTTTGTGTTAATGAGTGTTTTTGCAAATTGACAGGCAAAACTGATGATGCTAAGGCCTCGGAGAAGGGCAAGGCCCCGTCCAAGAGTTCAGCTGGCATCCAGCGCTCACCCTCAGATGCCGGCAAGAGCAGTGGGGACGAGGGCAAGAAACCACCCTCTGGCATTGCGCGCCCACCCACCACAGCCTCCTTCGGATACAAGAAGATCCCTGGCCCCACGGGAACCCTCATCACCTCCAGTGGTGCAACTCTGACCAGTGGCTCCGCCACCCTGGGCAAGGTGCCCAAATCCTCAGCTGCCCTTGGCAAAGGCACCGGAATCGGCGGTGTCCGTAAGACCAGCCTGGATGGCTCACAGCCCCAGGATGATGGCATTCTGCTCGGCTGTGGAGGGTCCAAAGTGCCCCTCCAGTACCGTTCTCTACCCAGACCAGCCAAATCCTCCAGTGGGACGGCGGCAGGGCGCAGTGGGCACCGCTCCAGCTCCAGCAGCATCGACTCAAATGTCAGCGGCAAGTCAGCTGGAGGGGCAGCAGCTCCAGCGGGGGCCAAACGCAGAGAGGCTGGGAAGGTGAGCTCAGACCGCTCCAGCCCCATCACCATCAACCAGACGGACAAGGAGAAGGTGGCGGTGTCAGACCAGGACCCAGCAGCCGGACTGTCCACCTCCCCCAAGTCCAGCCCTACCTCCAGCTCCACGGGCCAGTCAGGCCTCAGGCAGCCCGGCTCCAAGTACCCCGATATTGCTTCACCTACCTTCCGCAGGTCAGACACACCAAACATGCCAACCTCTTCCGTTCTGTCTTTGTCCCTCACCCTTTGTTGTTTTGAGCGATTCAGGCATTTCATCACGTTATCGGTCCCCTGATTGTTAACAAGAAGCGATTGCTTTTACAGTATATCCTTGAAACGAAAGGTTCAGGCCTTTAAAGGGTTCAGCAGACACTCCTGTTTCAGAAAGGTGTTTTCCTTCGTACTATTGAACTGATGTTTGTGGTGCTCAGTAATGTTGTCCTGGTGCAGGCTCTTCCCCAGTCTCCTACAGCAGATAGGGCTGTTTATTGAAGATGTCATCCTGAGCGGCCATGGGATGAAAGATACTCTATCATCTCTAGATGTTTGGATGCACAAAATTGATATTAGACACTTAATAAATCATATTTCAGCGTCAGCATAGAAAGTAATTGATTGAATAGGTTTTTACCCGGCTGCACAGCCGAGGGGGATGCCATTACGGAGAGTGTTCCCTGGCGTACAGGGTAAGCCACAGCAGATGAAACATATCTTTACCCTGAAGATGAAGGTCTGATGGCTTTTCATTCAGGTCAGGCGAATCCAGTTTACCAGCCGTGATCAGAACAGACAGGAGACAAGAGTTCCTCAGCGCACAAATCCCTGAGTCATTAGGAGCCTGCATTCGCCAGGCGTGTCCAAACATCCGTCCCATCCGATCTGTCGAGACGTCGGGTTTCATCTGTGTGTCTTCTACTGAGAGAGAGAGAGAGTCATCTATAAATTCTGTGTGATTGCGATGACAGACTGAGACAGACGCAAGTGGAGCAGCAGGCTGTCTGAACATATGTGGGAGGCAAACCGGGTTGAATGGCCTCACAGATACAGATTGGGTTATTGAAAGTCGCGGGGTTGAAACGGGCGAAGCTGTGAAAGCAGATGTGGTGATGCACATTACCGAGAGATCACAGCTGAAAGAGGAGGCTTGCTGCCGGGCTCGGTGTTTTATCTGCAGGCAGGAAGTTGCAGTTGAATGACATGATATTTGTGACTGGTGATTGTTATGATGAAGAGGTGGTGATGAAGAGGCGGCTTCTTGACGCTTCCTACCAATGCAGTAATACAGTGTAATTTCATGTGTAATATAAGTCACTTGGAGGAGGAAGCTCAACCCCACAGCACTGAAGTCCTTGTAAATGATTACTCAGCAGTTTTCAGACCCATTGAGCATTTCTGAATGACTGCCCCCCCCCCCTCTCTACCCCCAGATTGTTTGGCACCAAAGCCAGCAGCAAGGCCAGCTCCCCAGGCACGCCCGACTCTGGCAAGTGCCCGTCATTGCTGGGCAGCCCCCACGGCACATTGGCAAGGCAGGCCAGCCTGGACTCGCCCTCCTCCGGCACGGGGAGCCTGGGCAGCGCCGGTGGCCAGAGCGGCGGCAGCAGCCCGCTGTACGGTAAAACCCCAGACCTGTGCACCGACTCCCCGGCCTCCAGCCCGGCCTCTGGCCTCTCCCTGCCCTCCAACGCCCGGCCCTGGCCTGCCTGTAGCTCCTCAGCTGGCAGCAAGGACACACTGAGCTGCCAAAGCATGACCAGTCTGCACACCAGCTCTGAGTCCATTGATTTGCCGTTGGGCCACCACGGGCCCAAGATTACACGAACCGGCAGTGTCAAGTCCACCCTGTCTGAGGGGTGAGTACTCAGGGAATACGATTGATCGTATTCATTGTTTCATTGGCCAAACATCTACATCTCCCTCTCCTAAGGCATGGACATGCTGTACAGAGTACCGTCCAAAACAATGGAACCACCAACACAAAATATTTAGTGGTCAGTTTCTTTATCTGGCATGGTTTGGGCTTAAATAAATACTATCCTAAGACTGTAAGTGATCCTCACCCGTGATGCATTTCTTTTCTGATGGGAGCTTTTGAGGATGACATTGCCCATGTGAGTGATTACCCAATAGTCTGAGACAAATATGTGTATATATATATACTTTTATTTTGACAAGCACGGATATCATTCCAATGCCATATTGCAAGCACCTGCCCTTTGTGTCATATCGCAGCATTTAGCTGATGGTTAGTAGGTTTTCAATGCCCATCCTTGGGAGCTTCATGAATGGCATCTGAAACAACCTTTCTAGTGGACCTGAAGCCATGCCAGTAAGAGAGCACCCCAGATCACTGCAGACCCCCACCCACCATGGGGGGTATAACAGGGTGTTTCCATTGTTGGGTGTAGAATCTGCAGGGCAACAGTTTCTTCCTGTTCTAGCTGTATTTCTCTGAAAATGAAACAATTGACCTCAGTGTTAAACTGCCTGTGTTGTGTGTATGGTGTTTCTTGTACTGTGATGCATTCATGTCTTTAATGTTTTCCTCATGCAGTATTTGTGTTTGTGTTTGTGTGTCAAAGGTGAAGAAAATATCGATCGTGTATTACAAAAACGTTTTCTGGTGTTCATCTAATTCACTCATCCTCTGTGTTTTAACAGCATGCCTCTTGACAGAAACACGCTCCCCAAGAAGGGACTGAGGTACAACTCACCTGCAACCTCATTCTCCTGTTATTCACTCACACTGTTATTCAGACCACATGTGCATGAAAACAGGCCTCATGCTCTGTGTATCTGGCATGTTGTGTCATAAATACATCACCTTTGGCTGCGTTCACACTGCAGACCTTCATGCTCGATTCCGATTCGCTGCTCATATCTGATTCTTTTGGTATCTATTCTGGGATGTGACACACATCTGATACCAAAATGAACCGACAGCGACGTCAAAAAGACGCGTGTGCAGAGTAACAAAAACGAAAAAGAGGTTAAATCTGTTTTTGTACCCATGCTTCTCCTCTGGTTTCGAACCCGTTTTGGTTACGGTACCTTCCTCTGAGTTCTGACGGGACTGAGGCGCCTCCTGAATACCAATTCAAATGGTTCTTTCTTTTTCTTTCCATCGTTGCCGTGGCACCAAAATTATGACAACTGTCTCAGGTTGATGATGTAAGACTTATCGTCATGGCAACGCTGACAAATTGCGGTCGCATGTAGGTTGTGTGCGGTCCAGATCAGCTTTTTGCTGTTCGCACTGATTAGAAAACATCAGCTCTGTGTCGCGTCTGAGGGCAACAAATCAGAACTGGGACATTTCCATCTGCAGTGTGAACACAGCCTGAGAGGATCCAAGCAGATCGAGTGTGTGTGTGTGTGTGTGTGTGTGTGTGTGTGTGTGTGTGTGTGTGTGTCGCCATCCGATTCTCATCTTGTGCACGGGTAGAAATGCAGCAACCACAGCAGCCATGTCACGGCAGTTCCTCCTCAGCCTGCTAAAATGACCCAAACCTCTTTATGACTTGCAGTTGGTCGGAGGTAGAACGGATATGTGGGAGTTACCTGGGAGGAAAGGGGGAGGAAAGGGGGAGAATCAGATTAATCACAGTGGCATAACCGCTGCAAAGGAACAAACAGCCTCCCGGTCCAATTACACAGTACTGCTGCTGAGAAGCAGAGGAGGTTTCTGATGCGTTTGGTGCTCCCGGTGAGTCTCCGGCAGCCCGTGACCTCACGCTGCAGCTCAGGCCCGTTGGACGCCATGTGTACCGGTACAGACTGTGCAGCTCGGAGGAAACGTTTTCTTCTCAGCGAGTTTTTTTCCGACCACAAATTTTATGCTTGCAGATCTGTTCAGATCTGCAACCGGTCAGCATTTTATTCTCTCCCGGTGTTTGTACTTCTGCGAGAGGATTTTCAAACGAATAATTGCCCCGTGGAGCCGTCCAAGTCGGGTGGTGCTGCTCATGTGTCAAATGTTCCACCGACTTTTTAGTGAATCGGCTCGTTGGTCAACTTTTACATGTTATGACAGGAGAACCACCAAAGTCATCTCTTGTGTCTCTGTCCTGTGCACATGCTAACCTGTTAGCATACAACTAGCATTATCGAACATGAGAAGCTCCATCTGTCAGGGATCCAGAGTCGGGGTTTGTTTTTCTGCTGACCAACGGGCCAACGGGTCGGAGGAACCCCGAGATATTTCTCTTCCCTTAGCGGATGTTCGGTTTCAACACTTCAACTCCGCCGAGGCTCGACTGCTGCAGTGTCCCACAAATTCACACTTGGACGTCGAATCCCCGGCGGAGAGAATGGGAAGCGGGAGCGCGGGGGGGGGGGGAACTGAAGCGAGGTCAGATGTGACAAGCTTAGTAATGGGGGCGTTAGAAGGAAGGCGGCGCTGAAAAGGGATGAGCGCAAACTCAATTATCGTCCTCAGAGGATTAAATATGGCCGCTTGTCACGCCGGCGATAAGGAGGCATCCTGCTGCCAAGACACTTCAGAGCAGGGAGGAGCGGCAGTGTGTTTGGCAGCTGTGGAACAGAGCAGTGTGTGTGTGTGTGTGTGTGTGTGTGTGTGTGTGTGTGTGTGTGTGCATGTTCGTATCAGTGTGCAGACTCATTTCACCACATGGACTTCCTCTACGAACCGTCTATCTGTGCCTGAAGTGTCGTTGTTGCCGTTGGCGCTGACTGACCCTGTGGTGCTTTCAGGTACCCTCCGTCCTCCAGGCAGACGTCCCACGAGGAAGGGAAGGAGTGGTTGAGGTCCCACTCAACAGGGGGGCTTCAGGACACCGGCAGCCAGTCACCGCTGTCCCCCCCAGGAGCCGCCTGCACCACCACCGGAAAATACCACTACTCCAACCTGCGTGAGTAATTCAACCACTCGTCACTAGGTTCTTGTATTCACTCTCAGGTGTGTGTGTGTGTGTGTGTGTGTGTGTGTATAAGAAACACTCTCCCCTCCCTCAACAACTCAACTCAGCAAGGCGCTCAACCCCCAAGCGTTGCTCCAGTGGCTGTGGCCATCAGTAGAGACTGTGGTTGTGAATGTGTGTGTGTGTGTGTGAGTGAAGCGGGGCGTTTGCTGTCCCTGGGAAAATAAAAGTTCTGTATCTATTTTTGTTATTTGTCCCGGCCGGTGAGCTCTACTCGCCACCGGGCATTTTAAAAGCTCTCACAACATGATAGAGGAGGTTTGTCTCTCGTACAGACAAAAAGAAACCAACAAGAACTCGGACAGCGGATGAGTAAAGGAGGTTTAATGACATTTAATGCAAAAACTAAAAGAAAGTGCACGCCAGAAGCTTCCCGTCAGCAGACAACACTAAAGAGGGATACCGAGCCGCTGGTGGAGCCGACCGGCCCACATGTTGCAGCCCACGCCCCTTTTGAATCCGTTGTTTTTTTATTGCTGGATGAAAAATCTGCACACCGGTCTCTAGGTGGAGGAGGAAGGAGGAAGGAGGAAGGAGCCTGCACACATTTCTATGCTTCCCACACAACATGGATGGACAAAAACATGAAAGTTGTGTTGGTGCTGAGTGTGGGCTCTTTCCTTTCCCTGGTTGTTAGCGGTACTTGCTCCTGTGTGCCGTTATTATGTCGCTATCTGGTTTCTGTTCGTCTGTAAAGCACTTTGGGTTACACTGTTGAATGAAATGTGCTATATAAATAAAATTTGATTCCAATTTTTTTTTAAATTGATATGATACATGGCCACAACATCACAAACTTCAAGAAAAACCCGTCCTATTTGCTGTGAATGGGCTTCCCTGGGTAAAGAGATACCGTGAATAACCCGGTACCACTGTGTTCTCTCCAGTGAGCCCCACCAACATCAGCCAGTACAACCTGCCGCCGGGCAGCACCAGTATGAGCCGCTCCAACAGCATCCCTGCCCAGGACTCCTTCGACCTGTACGGCGACGGACACCCACTAGGGGGCAGCGCAACCTCCCTGGAGGACCGGCCACGAGCCATCAGCCGCTCGGGCTCCTTCAGAGACAGCACTGACGAAGGTGGGACACACACACACACACACACACACACACACACACACACACACTCCTGTGCTGTTGACCCTAAACCCAAGCTCTAATCCTACACTAACCTGATGACCGGCCAAAATGACCAAAAACGCCATCAGAGGTTTAAAACTCAAACCGGCTCTCACAAAGATTGAAGATCACACACCCACACACATGCATATAAACACACACACACACACACACACACACACTTGCCTACAAAGAATCCAGCGACCTCGCCCAAAGAGGCGTCTCAGCAGTCTTTAATTTCAGACCTAAAGAGCTCTTCGGGGTCAAGGGTCAGACTCGGTAAAGGTTGAATCGAAACGATGCCGGTTTTGAAGTTGTGGTGACTCACTCCTGTCTCCGTCTCCGTCCTCCGCAGTCCACGGGTCTTCGCTGTCCCTGGTGTCCAGCACGTCGTCGCTGTACTCAGCGGTAAGTAGCTTCCCCATCTCCGCCTCAGACGGCAGGTCAGGCAACGCATCGCGGCAGTACCTGTTGACCCATGTGTGCTTCTTAGACTGAATGTTAGGTGCATCTATTCTCTGAGGGGTAGTGGTAGATGTTTCCATGTGTCTGACTAGCAAGGCGCTGGTCCTTCAGCCATACAGTGACACACTGAAGGGGAGCTCAAGGCCAGGAAACTACATGTAATATCAATGGAGACAAAAGGTTCAGCGTGGCAACTTGATCCTGTCAGTCACCTTTTCTGCCCACCGTGTTTCAGATCCATAAAGGTGATTGAACGGATCAAGTTACCGCCCTGAACCTTGATTAAACCTTTAAAGAAAGACTGGAGGAGTTGAGGAGGAGTTGAGGAGGAGACGATGATCACTGGTGCAAATTCTGTTTTTTGCTTTTGCTTACAGAATAGTAAAAACATTGAGGCTGAAATCATCCTCATTTATGAAATATTGAGCAATCAACTTCAGGTAAAACAAATCTCTTTTTTTTTTAAATAATTGGTTTACATATTGTTTTGAAAGCCTTCAGGTCTTCCCACAATGCAGTGCAGCATTAAAACCCGTTTCCACAGTCCCAGCTGACTCGGACATGTGTCGGGTTTCTCCTGCCGTCACATTCGGTGAGGCAGCAGATTAGTCTCAGGGAGAGAATCGATCACGAGCACACTTGTGAAACCGCAGAGGGAAGTCTAGTCTGGATGATGGGAGAGTTTTCCCTCGGGGTCCAATTGTTTATTTTGTGTTTATCACGTTGCTTCCTGCCGGGTTCCCTCCGAGCCGGACGCCACTGATATCTGACGTCGCTTTTAATCTCCGTTTAATTCACGTTGAGATTCGGCGCCTTTCTGTTCACCGTTTCATCTTTTCTTCTCATCTTTCTCATTTCTTCTATCCCTTTTTTTTAAAACGTATTTGATTGATCCGTCAACGGGTTTCCTGCTAATAATACGGGGCTGCATCGTAACATATTAGCTTTCCTCAAATCACAGAAACTCCAGAGAAAACTTGATGGATGTTGATCAGAGGCTGTAGATGATGATGATGATGATGATGATGATGTGCCTCCAGATCAATCATTTATTTTCTTCCCGTCTTGACCTCTGCTGCTGTGAGGGCTCCCTATAAAAACTCAGCACTTGACAACGAGTCAACGAGTCACACACATTGTTGCTTAATTGACTCGTGGGGTGTTTTTTTTTGGGTTAATTGCTGTTTTTCTCTCCCGTTTTGTAGCTATTTTTACTTCCCACAGGCCAGAGGTGGAAAGAGAACCTAGATCATGTAGAAGTACGTTTTACTGAAGTAGAAGCGAAGTATAAACATCTAGGGAGAAGGAAAAGGAAGAAGTAGAAAGTGATGTGATGTAGCTGTTGTCTGGCTCAGTGCATGGGGCTTTTATTGTCTCGTCCTCTAACAACGTTTGTTTCCCCGCTGCAGACGGAGGAGAAGGCTCACTCTGAGGTAAGACCGTCTGTACGCGGCGTGTTTGTCTGCATTATCCTTCCTTTATCCTGGCGAGGTCGACTCGTGCACGCTTCCCTTCCAGCAGCAGCCTTGCTTTACATCCATACTGTCGCACACGTTCACACCCGGGAGCTTCTCAGCGCAACCCGCAGGCCGAGCAGCTCCGTCGGTTGGGGGTTGAGTTAAGGAAACGGCTCCGGGATTCAAACTGGCAACCTCCCGGTCACCAGCATGCTGACATCTGGGCTATTAGATGTGTGTTTTTCTGTCTCACTGCTTCTGTATTCAGTCTCTCGATGTCAGTGTGAACACAAATGCAACAAACTGTTAAATGGCGGTAGATAAATGGCATCAGGTTTAACCCTTTGTTGCATTGATTTATATGAATAAGCCTTCTGCTTTAGTTTCATCTTCATCATAAATAACATCCTGAGTGGCTGCATGCCCTGCACTTCCTCTATTCTGCTTTCACTCAACAATCCTGTTGAGTTTATCACAGATTCTTCTTTGATTCTTGAGTTGTATGTGTTCTGTCACCCTCCTGTTCTCCTGTTCACGCCTGGGACAAATAGTCATAGCAAATAAATCCTACTGGTTGTTTTGACCTTGCACGGATCGGCAGACGGTTGAGGCTCAGCGCTTTAGGAGAGTTCAGATATTCCAGGTATGCTGACAGTCACAGGCTACGATATGTTAGCGTGCGGCGGTGTGGGTTACCAACAGGCATCTGAAAAAAATCAGATATGAGCAGCGAAAAAGCCTGCAGTGTGAACGAAGCCACAGAGAGATAAACTTTGATTCACAAATACTCTCATGTGTTTGTCTGAACTAAGCTTACACCTCCGGCGTCCTGAAGGAGGATCGAACCAACCGTAGCAGTTATTTGGAAATATTATTTGACCCAGGTCGTGGTATTTTCTGCTCTGTTATCTAACCATGAGTGTTGTGCTGGTTAGCTAGCGTCTCTGCAGCTACCCACAATGCAACATGGAGTTAATTTGTACTCTTCTCTTTTCAATTAAGGGTCAAACTGTCCAAAACTCCACGGTAATTCCCCCACATTTTATGTTTGCACTTCACCCCAGTGGTTTAAAATGAAACAGCTTCAACAGGGGAGTTTCTTAATGTCACAGCCGGTGTTTTTCCGGGAGAGTTTAACCGTGCGCCCCTCTTCTCCACTTCCTCCCTCAAACCCCAGCAAATCAGAAAGCTGCGTCGGGAGCTGGACGCCTCTCAGGAGAAGGTGGCGACCCTCACGTCTCAGCTGTCTGCCAACGTGAGTTTGTTTTGTTTACCTCAGAAAGACGATAACCTGCTGTCAGGAAGCTTTCAGTGCGAGCGCCTGAAGGGATGTAAATCTGCACGACGCCCACTAATTCCTTTTCTCTCGGTGTTTGAAGCCGTTGCGAAGTGTGTGTGTGTGTGTGTGTGTGTGCCTCTGGGTTGTTGTTGTTTTTTTTTGTCTGCCGTACATCGAGGATTGTCTCCGCTACCGTCTCACCTGATGGGGTTTCAACGAGGACGGGGGCATCTTGCAAATTCAACCGAGCAGACAGAAGAAAAGGGAGATGAGATGAGAATGAGTGAATCCAGACTTGAGTGCGCCATACGTGAGAGAGAGAGAGAGAGAGAGAGAGAGAGAGAGAGAGAGAGAGAGAGAGAGAGAGAGAGAGAGAGAGAGAGAGAGAGAGAGAGAGAGAGAGAGAGAGAGAGAGAGAGAGAGAGACCTCCACGCCCCCCCAGACGAAGCTGTCTTTGTGCTGAGATGCAGGCGGGGTCCTCGCTTCGGTCCGGCGCTTTGATCACAAAGTTCTGCAGGAGTAAAACTGAAGGCTAAACTGCAGACAGAGGCAAGGTGCCATGACAGAGGAGTCAGGGTCGAGTTGAACATCGTCTAAAACAGCTAGAGGGTTATTGTTGGACAGCATTGATTCAACCTGGTACAATATGAGATGTACTGTCTAGTGACACCTACAGGAGGAATCCACCTTCAGATCCTCTTACATCAGTCTGGGATGTTCCAGGAGTTGAAACGTTGCGATTCACTTTTTTATCGTACTCACTTTTCCTCACTTCAATTAGCAATTTTCCTACGTTTCCCAGAATGCCTTTCAACAACCCAAAGAGAAGGGGCGTGAACTTGTTGCGGTCAGCTGTGGGTTACATGTGTAAGTGGCGTCGCCGATAGCACAGAAATAGCAAGAGAGTCGAGAGTTGCGCCCCATACTGTCTTGTGGCCGCATTGCATTCTGGTCTATTGAGGCTACTGCCGGAGGAGAAATTGTTAATGTCGGAGTATAGAAAGATCGTTGAAACATTTTCTACCATCAAACTCTAACAGGGTTCAAGTGTTTCAGGGTGGATTTAATGTCTAACATCTAAACCAATCAGGTTGCACCACATCGGCCCTTTCTGGATGCGATGGGTCTGATCTAAACATATGGAGCTTTGATGCTCAAAATAGTGTGTGTGTGTGTGTGTGTGTGTGTGGCGCAGAGATGGGCAACCAGTGCTGCTGGCATCACGTGCACATGACATCGTGTGAGCTTGGCTTCCGTCCCGTCACCCATCGTGGTCGGATGCAGGCTTCATAACACGCCATCGGCTCGGACGCCCACGGTAGAACCAAGGAGCCTCGAAAGACACCGGTCACAGTGTCTGTTGTGGCCGGCGCCATAAGGTGTGTCTGTAGTGGAAACGACAACAGACAAGGTGACTCCCAGGAGCGCAGTCGAGTCCGATCTGCTTCAAAACCCTATAGATACATATGAGTCATCACTTTAACCCAGAGAGTCTCAACCACGCCCCTCCAGATCCTCTGACGTCAACGCTAGGGGGAGTCGACCTTTACAGAAAACAGCGTTGAGTGTAGTTTATTAACAGCATCTTCCAATACCTCGAGCACCTACAGCCGATCAGTAGCTGAACTCCTAACCCCGCCCGGCTCTGCCCGTTGAGCCGCGGGATCACCGGCGCCGCAGCTCCCATGCTACTGTAAGAAGCTTTGGCTTTCAAAAGAAGCATCTCTAGCCATGTTGTACCGGAGCTACATCACACTGCATGCTGGGTAGCCGGTCGTCTTGGAGCTATAAGCCCTTATCATCATCTCAGCAGGGTGGGTGACTCTGTGGAAATGTCAGCCTCAGCACCCCTCAGCCCTGCCGCCGCCGTCCACACCCAACCGCACACTGTGCCATGTGCAAGACCTGCCAGAGACGGTTACCCATCTCTGTGCTGCACACACACACACACACACACACACACACACACACACACACACACACAGGAATACATGCACACGTGCACACACACACTTCTTCTGTCGGTTGCACCAAAAACAGAGTGGGAAGATTTACTGGTTGTTGCATTTTTGTGTTTCGTTTGTTTACATTCACAATCACAAGCCAACCAGGAACCAGAAGTCCCATGACTCCCCAGCAGCTGGTTGATTGGTTGAGTTTTGGTAACCTGTCATCCCACCAGGTTAGAGAGTCCAAACCAACCTGGTTCCAGTCTGTCACTTGATCTACCATGATGGACTTGTCTGCTCTTCTCTGGTGTTCATACCAGTTAAGAACACATGAAGAAACATCTGGACATGACTGACCAAGTCTCCTTCTACCCATAATGCCTTGTGTTCTGGGGTGGTTTCCTGTAGCTGGTTGGATCCCGTTCTCTCTCCTAATGAACCACCACAGTTCTCTTCTACCCATAATGCCTTGTGTTCTGGGGTGGTTGCCTGTAGCTGGTTGGATCCCGTTCTCTCTCCTAATGAACCACCACAGTTCTCTTCTACCCATAATGCCTTGTGTTCTGGGGTGGTTTCCTGTAGCTGGTTGGACTCCTAACGAACCACCACAGTTCTTCTGAAGAGGACTGAGACCTTTTCAGGACTCTTGCTCGGTTATTTTTGAGTTTGAATAAAGCGCTCCAAACATGCTTGGTCATGTCGCCTCCAGAGGCTGAAGACGTTTCCATTCCACTTCCTGCTTTGCCGATCGAGGTCATCATGATTAGACCTTTCCTACAGTCTGAAATCAATTTGATCTGTGCCCTCGCATGCATAGTTCTTATCGTCTGTTGGTTTATGTTGCACAGGAAGTGGAAGTGGGTCTTATCGGGGCGTTCAGCGCCGTCGGTCACTACGAGTCTCCTCATAGAAACGACTCTCACATCCGAAGCAGATTTGCCGGTGCGCTGTCAGGTCCGATTCGCCGCGCCGCACAGTCGTCATCTTAATTAACTGCGTGTTTGTTTTGGTTTTGTTTGATCAGAATGAGGAAAAACCTGCAAAAAGGATTAGAAGAACAAATGCTGCCAACCGGCGGAGGATTGTACCGCTGCTGTGAAGGGGATTACGTTCCCCGGCTTGGCTGACATGAAATCGGGTTTAAGAGTTCATTCAAGCAGCCCCGCCCCCACACCCTCCCCCCTCATCACCCCCTCCCCCTTCGCCTTCCCTTTCTACTCACCCTTCACTATCTCACCCTGACCTTCTCCATCACCACTCCTCTTCTCTTCAGTCTTTCAAGAGTACGTCCCCCTCCCTTTCACTCCCCTTTGTCGTTCTTCATCCCTCCCTCCTGCTTCCTCCTCCTCCCCCCTGCTCCCTCCCCTTCTGGCTGTAGTGTTAAGGGGTTTATCCCGGCAGTAGGCGCTGGCTTCGCCCACAGGAGTCGTGACCACGTCTTCCCATGCTGGTGTGTGATTGATTCTTGCGATGTCGTCTCGGCCAGCTCTCTGGTTTGGCCCACCGTCAACCTCTACCCCGAACCCCGGGATCAGGGTGGGGGGGGCTTAGGGGCCAAGCGGGGCCGGACCCCCAGAGCAGGACAGATGGTTCAGCCACGGGACGCGCGGGAGTCCGATCGGCGCCACCGCCTCCAGGGCGGACAGGTGGGCGGGGGCGTGTTGAGTCGGAGCTGGACGGAGGAGGATGTGTTAGAACAGTTGGCATTTCTAAAGGTCAAGACCTTCGCTGACTCAGCCAGGAACGCAGAGTGGAGGAGGAAGCAGCGGGGTGCTGGCGTGTGTGTGTGTGTGTGTGTGTAGGTGTGTGTGTGTATTTACATGCTTATGAGGACCAAACGTGGATATTAAGATGAAGAAAATCCTCCGACATTTTGGCCAATCCTCAGTTCTAGTGGTTAGTCAGTGAGGGTCCTCATAAGTATAGCAATGCAAGTGTGTGTGTGTGTGTGTGTGTGTAGAGATTGTCTTGTGTGTCTGGGCATGCTGCCTGCCTCCCTGTGACACACTGGGCCTGACAGGTGTCTGAGGGTCTCTGCTTAGGATGGGTGAATGAGCTGGCAGTGTGCACGCACACACACATACACACACACACACACACACACACACACACACACACACACACATTCACACACAAAAAGTTTTACGTGTTCGAGTGGAAAAAGCACACACATGTACACACACACACACACACACACACACACTGCATTTTCACAGAGCTTTGCTTTCATCAGGCTCAGCAGAGCAGATGGCGTGACGTCGCTAAACATTTGCCATCCTTCAGTGTGTCGCTGCGTCTTCGGGTGGCGGATGAAGTCAGGTGGTCTCTCCTGGCGTCAGGGTTTCTACGGACCGGGTTTCTACGGACCGGGTTTCTGACGTCATCAATAAAGACGAACAGGAATCTGCTTTGTTTTGTTGAGTGAGAGATTGGCAGAGCGTGCTGAGGTGCATGGTAGTAGTGATGCAACTCAATGATCAACATGCTGTCAACATCCGTCTCCTTATACCCATAATGCTTTGCGTTTTGGGGCGGATTCCTGTACTTGGCTCAGATTACATTCTCTCTCCTAATGAATCACATTCTCTTGGAAGAGGATTGAGACCAAGTGAACCGAGCTGAAGGAGGAAACGCTCCAAACACGCTCGATGTGAACGCGCCCTTACTGTGAAGGGCTTCCTGTTTCTTGAAGCCCGCTAATCCACCAGCAGGTCTTTGTAGCAGCCTCTTCAGGAGAGCACGCCGAACGCCTCCCGGGCTCGCGGCCCAACACACTTTCTGAACATTCACTTCAAAGCTATCGCCTCCGACCAGCAGACCAACTCACCGCTCTACTGTGTGTGAGTGTCGCCAGATAACGGGAGGGCTCTGTCTTCACGATGTCCTGGCTACTGTAGCACGATACCTGCTGTTTTCAGTGCATTGTGATTGAGCTTGTGCTGTGAAAGGCCAGTGTGTTGCTGTGGATGGATGAGTGTCCGGGGTTGGGGTCCAGTGTTGAAACACCAGGGATACTGGAGCTGTTTGGTTTGGCACATTGTTTTGGTCTGTTCTGTTTGAGATGATGTGATGATGAGCAAACATGTGACCTTGGAATCATGTATTGAGTGTTAAAGAAAAAAAAGTAATGTTTTTTTAAATTTAAACTCTCTTAAATAAATCTTCACACAAGCTAATTTCAGCTAAACTGTTTGCAACTTGTAATATATGAACAGCTTTTTCAAAACGTCAAATTTAATTCCTTCCTAGTTGGATTCACTGTTAGAGCTCTTATTAGAGTTTTCTCATGTAAACATCATGTTGCAGCTTAAAAGAAAACCTGGATAAGCTTCCATTCCAATGATGAAAACACCAAAATAAGAGCACACAAAAGCATATCGATATTGGCCGGGCACCTCATCCTGTATCCGACCCGTCTTGCTTCAACATGTTTCTGCCTCTCTGTGTTTGCAGTCTCACCTGGTGGCGGCCTTTGAAAAAAGCCTGGGGAACATGACCTGCCGCCTGCAGAGCCTCACCATGACCGCTGAACAAAAGGTACAAGAGCTTTGTCCACAATTATGAATGTGTTGTGATTCGCCCTGATGCGCTTTTATTCTGAAGTTCTGCTACCTCTCTCCTCCGCTCTTATTTCTCTCATTTTTCCCCTCGCACTTCCTCTCTTACTTGATTTCATGGTTGCAGAAATGTTGTTTTCTTCTGTCTGAAAAACAACAACAAGTTTTCTACTGTGAGTGACGTTTTCATTTCCAGCTCAAGTTTTTATTGAACCTCAACCGTCGGCTAATCTGTCACATAATCCTGTCGCGGTGGATGAACGTAAATCCTATTCTGTGATGGCATGTTGATTCATGTGAACTGAAGGTTTCCTCTGAGACAGCCCCCATGACCCCGGGGCCCCAAGAAAAAAAACAAAAACAGTTGTATATATATTTTCCCCCAAAAAAGTAAACGCTCGTTAATCTGCCGCTCGGTCTTTTCACCGGACGCTTCCGGACACGAGCGGGAGGTTTTCATTTCAGCTCGGATAGCGGCGAAACGCTGATCACAGCAGCAGCAGTATGTTCAAAGATATATCCCTACCACGAATTATGAATGCTTCCCTCTGTTCACACACACACACACACACTCACACACACACACACACTGATGAGCTCTTTAATCCTCTATAAATTGAAGCAGACGATCTGGAGGAAGTCTTTGTCAAACAACGCCGGCCCAACTTTTAATTAAAGCAGAAACCCTATCTGCAGCCCTCGGTGGGCTGGGGGGGAGGAGGGGGGAGGGGGGGGGGTGGAGACTCCCCCTATCTGATCCTGGTGACTCAATAGCTTTTATTCTAGCAGGTGGAGCCTGGGGGGGGCGGGGCCTATCCTCTTCAGAATACTCTACCACGTTATCTGGACTCTTATGGGAGGAATTATCTAACAGTTATCTATAAACTGTCATTTACTTTCATTACACACACACACACACACACTCTCACACACACACACACTCAGAGGAAGGGCAGACTGATTGGCAAAGTGCAAACACAGCACTTTTTGGTCAGATTATTTGTGCTCATGATGAATAGTAGCATGATATCTCTTATGTATTGTCTCTCCCCCCTGTCTCTCTCTCTCTCTCTCTCTCTCTCTGTCTCACTGCCTTTCACTATCTCTCTCTTTCACTGTATTTCATTGTCATTCTCTCTCTCTCTCTCTCTCTCTCTCTCCCCCGTCTCTCTCTCTCACTGTCTCTCTCTCTCTTTCACTGTCTTTTTCTGTCTCTCTCCCCCCTGTCTCTGTCTCTCTCTCTCTCTCTCCCCCTGTCTCTCTCTCCCTTGTCTCTCTCTCTCACTGTCTCTCTCTCTCTTTCACTGTCTTTTTCTATCTCTCTCTCTCTCTCTCCCCGTCTCTCTCTCTCACTGTCTCTCTCTCTCTTTCACTGTCTTTTTCTGTCTCTCTCCCCCCTGTCTCTCTCTCTCTCTCTCTCTCTCCCCCTGTCTCTCTCTCTCTCTCTCTCCCCCTGTCTCTCTCTCCCCCTGTCTCTCTCTCTCTTTCACTGTCTTTTTCTGTCTCTCTCCCCCCTGTCTCTCTCTCTCTCTCTCTCTTTCTCTCTCCCCCGTCCTGCAGGAGTCTGAGTTGGCTGAGTTGAGGGAGACGATAGAGACGCTGAAGACCCAGAACACCGACGCCCAGACGGCCATCCAGGTGGCGCTCAACGGCCCCGACCACCTGCACAAAGGTGAGCGGCGCCCGGGGGAGACGCCCTGGAGGATTATGGGTCTGATTAACACCATATTAGGACATCCTGACAATCGGGAGGGGGACGAACGATCGACTCTGATCGGGTCAAACATGTCGGACGTTTTACGACCCGACATCTGGGCGTGGTCCTGAATTCAATCCGAGAGACGAGACGCCGAGAGCCAATGAGAAGCGAGTTTACAGTGAAGTGGAAAGTTAGATTAGGGAACTGCATCTACTCCCGTCCTGCAGTGAATCTGGGTTAGATTCGCCGCTACTGCTAGGTACTCTGGGTAAAGCCGAAGACAGAAGGACTCGGCTTTACCCAGAGTACCTCTTGTTTTTCTCGGTTGTGACATTTCAGGAGTCGGCAGGATCGTCTCTCATCCTACCTGATCGTCTGGTGTGGATGCATGTTCAGCCTAAGTGGTCCAAGTGGGAGTTGAACCCCTAACCCTGAATGTATTAATGCTCTGTCTCTCTTCGTCAGCCCACAGGGTTTTTCCTTTGGCCTTAAGCCTTCAATACTTACTTACTCTGAACACTGCAAACTACCGACTCAACTCTGCTCAGTCGCGCCGAGCCGAGCCGCAACTGACTTTATTTCAAAATAGTCGCTGTAGCTGTGTTATCTCCTCTGTCTCTGGTTTCCAGACCTGCGGATCAGACGGCAGCACTCGTCAGAAAGCATGTCCAGCATCAACAGCGCCGCCAGCCACTCCAGCATGGGCAGCCTGGGCAAGGACGCCGAGGACAAGAAGAAGAAGAAGAAGAGCTGGGTAAGCGGAGGCATGAAAGAACCCTCAGAACGAGGCTAAAGGCATCAAGACGTTAGTCATCAGTATCGAGGGTCTTTAGTCCAAAGGCAGACGGGTTCTGATATGGTAGAAAGCAGATGTATGAAAAGGAAAGTCACTCAAAAGCTCAATTTCATTCCCTGAATTACCTTAGTGAGTCTGAGACAGAGCAGCATTTCCCTTCTGTGCACTAAACACAAAGGCCAAGGCCAGTTTCCAGTTTCCAGACATAGACACTCCTTTCACTTCACGGGACACCTCCGGGTTACGCAACACAACAGTCTCCAACCCCGGTGAATGTGTTCAGCTGCTACAGATGTTGGAAGCCTTTCATGCCCATAACGCTTTCATGTAGCTGTAGTCGGTGGGTGAGGAGGTGGATGCGGTGGCGGCGGCACATCGCAAACACACAAACACAAATCAGACAGTTAAGCTGCCTCACGGAGATTAAACAACTTTGCATAGACGACGGTATTTTGAGCATCTATTGAAACTTCAGCTGAATGTGCACGTAGATGTAGAAGATGCCCTGTACGGTACAGCCTGTAGGACACATCTTGATCTAGCTGTCTTTCTAGTTGCTCAAAAGCCAAAATCAATAGTGTGTAGTGAAGGATCGTATGTTCTTAAAGTCATGGTTTGTAATTCCACCTGTATTCCTTCTCTCACCTCTCCACCCCTCAACTCAATATAAAACCATTGTAAAAAGAAAACGTCTGCAAAGTCTGTGTGCATGTGGGCGGGTGGGTGGTCCAATTTCAAAGCCGTCACTCGGCCACTCAACACTTGATCAAGTGACCACTTATCTTCACGGCCCAAAAGTGTTTGCTCGCCGACTTTGTGTTTCGATTCACTTGAGGTCGGCGGCAGAGCGCGTTCACGTTCCCAAGAGGTCATCTGGCGAAATCCCCCAAAAAACACGTCCGCCACTCGTTAAACAACAACACCCCGGTCTCCTCTCCGAGCGCCGTTGCTAGGTTACAGTGCTGAGATGGTGCCAGCTGAGTGGCTGAAGGTACCATCCAATGGCTGATGGAGGGTCCGGTAGAGGAGTCAACCACTCGGCAATTATTGTTTGAGGCGCACTTGACAACGTACAAGTCAAGTCGTCCAGTAGCTAAGTGGCCGGTAGCAGTGATGAAATCAGGGCAGCGGTTGGCCGGAGGACAGAGAAGTGGGCTTGTGACCAGAAGGTCGCTGGTTCAGATCCCTCAGAAAACGTGGGCAGGGTCGGGGAAGCTGAAGGACGAGCTGTTGAGCAACTCTCAGAGCTTATGGTTGAACTGGGCAGATCCCAGGTCTGAATGTGTGCAGCTGTATGAATCAGGAAGCAAACGTATATAAATAAAGGTTAAAAAAAAGGATTGACAGAGTCGATACAGCATGTTATCGGTGTGGCCAAGCTGAGTTGAGGACATGCTGCCCTTCACCTTGATAAGCTCATTTCTCTCCTCTGATACACCTCGGGTCCCTTTAAATAATAACTCAGTTGTCTGAGTACGATGAACTCACAGCGTCCTGGGTTGAAATCCAGCCTGCGAGCTTTGTTCGTTGTCCTCCCTCTCCCATCTTCCTGTCTCTCTCTACTGTGGACTTTCCAATTCTCTTCGCTTCACTTCCACAAAGCACTTCAGTGTCCCTGGCTGAGATCCGCTATTTGGCGAAGCCTCACGAGCCAGACAGACGAGATATTAGAAGTTCTTTCTCAGCCTCCAGCTCAGAGAACCGAGCCAGGTTTCAGTCTCAGCACCAGCCCTCCGAACGAAACGCACTGCTGACAAACCAAAAGTTCACGGAGTCTGATTGAATTCGTCCTAGCCGGGCATGCCAAGTCAGACCAAAAAAACAAGTCCTGCTGAATCAGTCGCTTCAGCAGCTACTAATTGGTGCCCGTGTGGGCGGAGCCTCTGGGAGAGGTTACTGTAGGACTGAGGAGTGTGAAGAGAAAGCAGGATAGCAGCAGTTGTGTGCTAGCAGGGTGGCAGAGGAAGGGTCGAGTAGGGGGATGGATGACCGTCAGCAAGTGGGGCAGCAAAGCAGAGAAAATCGTCCCGTCCACACAGATTCACCCAAATGAAACTCTGGTGTTGGCTATGGTCACCGCCCACAGGAAGTGACCAATCAACATGAACATGAGTGTGGTGCGTGCAGTTCACTGACGTCTGTTTACAGGATTTTACAGAATTTGAACTTCAATAACCCACTGAAGTTCAAATTCTTTAAACAGTTTCCTGAACGGAGCTCCACATGTCTGTAACTGTGTTGAGTCAAATGGACGGACTGTGATACGATAACAATCGTCATCGTCGTTATAGCAACCATAACAATCAGCTGTAATGACGTGGAGACTTAGCAGTAGAGTGTGACGTGAGTGGGCGTGGCTTAACGTTGGGTGTGTTCTGCATCTTCAGGTGGCTGACTCCATCCCGGCTCAGGTCAGTGGTCCCGAGAGTGTCTTCTGTATGTGTGCCGTGGCTACTACTCATCCTCCCCTCCTCTTCTTCTTCTTCTTCCTCCTTTTGCCCCCTCAGAGCAACCTCTTCTTCCCCTTTCTGGAACCGTCGGCATGGAAACAGTCCCCCCCCCCATCCCTCTTTCCCCACCTCCTCCTCCCTGCTCCATTTTGACTGCTTGTTTGTCTGTAGTTTTTAAAAGCCTGTTTCTTCCCCCTCTCCCAGTCTCATTTATCCTCACGGTCACCATGAACTGGAGACTTCTCCCCGAGCTGCCTTGCTTCTTGCCCTTCCTATTTATCAAAACAGACAGTTGACCGTTGCTTGGGAACAGCACAGAGTGACTTCCTGGTGGTCGCGGGATGTGATGTCACCAGAAACGTTGACTTAGGAAGAGATGTATAGCGTGTATCGGGAGGGGGGCGGGTGGTGATATTGACATTTTTTGTGCATCTGTCTTGCAGTTGCGCAGCTCCTTCAAGCAGGCATTCAGCAAAAAGAAAACCAAGTCGCAGTCGGCCCACGACGAGATGGAGGAGATGACGGACTCGCTGCCCTCCTCGCCCAAACTGCAGCACGCCAACAGGCAAGGCAGCATCCCCACGCTGCACTCCTCCCCCTCCACCACAGAGTGAGTTTGCTCCCACGTACAAATATATATATATATACGCTCACACACCGAGTCAGCCTCTTCCTGAACTGTATTTAAAGTAAAGTCCACATTGTTTTCTAGAGGGAGGTGCTATGGTTTACATGGCGGGTGCTAGGTCGGCCCTCTCTGAGAAGTTCCTAAGTAAGGAACCGAGAGAAGTTCGTAAGAGATGAGAAAAGACTTCTTGAAATTTCTTCTTGGGTAACTTCTGTAGATCTGTCTTAAGAGCAGCTTTGGAACGATGTGAAAGACAAGCTGGATTGGTAGCAGTGATAGATACATACATGTAGACAGGCCCAGTCAGCTGGGATGATCCTGCCTCTCCAGGTCACTTCTCATACACATCATCATCGTATCACTGTTGCTTTGTGTTTGGTTTGGTTGACTTCACGTTACTTTTCTCTTATCTCTCTCCTCTTTTATCTCGACCTCTCTGTTCGTCCGTCTCTCACACGTCTCCGCCTGCTGTAGAAAATGTGTTTGTGATAGCAAGTCCTCCCCCGTTTGGACGCCAAAGAAAAAGCAAAACGGCCACGTGGTCTACAAGCACAGATCTCGGTAACAGGCGCTGCATGCTCCCAGGGAGTGTGTGTGCGGTGGGGTGTGTTGGTGTGGCTCTCTTCTGCATCTCTTAATGCCATAAAAAAAAAAACCTCGGCATGCTTTGGTTTTCTCCTCTCTTCTCACAAGTAGGTCGGAGGTGATCGATCTCCCTGGCGCAGAAACAGGCCCAGGACCTCCATCACAACGTAGTAGACGTTTCACAGAAAGTAGTACTAGGCCGAACTAGTTCCTCTCTCAAACCAGAACAAATTGGCTGTCTGTCACTTCGAGAGGCCAACGCCTTGCCTTTTCTCCCCACTGATGCCATTGTGCATCTGCTAACGAGCGACTAGCATGCTAGCACCGCCTGTGCACATCTGGGTGCCAGCTAGCGAGTTGATTTGCTGTCTTCTGTTTCCTTCAGAGGAATCTGACGGGGTTTGGATGTGTCAAGCCTGTTTACCAACCCAGGTTTGACATATTCCAGTTGTGTTGTGACTTTGCAAAATAGCATCGGACTGGACTTGATGTTGTTGATGAACCGCTAACTGCTGAATAACAGCTGAGACGAGGTGATGGAGATGAAGCTGATGCAGTAGATGCAGGCAGTACCTCCATCCCTACAATCACAGTAAAGAACGTCTTCATGGTTGTGATGGTTTTTATTTATTTTAACCAACCATGTGTACTAATTAAGAAACATCTAAATAAATATCTCCCTGGGTACCACAAGAGTTGGCGTAGCATCTAATGAAGCACAGCTACTCGTGCATTATGGGAATCATCACCACAGTGGAAACGCGTCTTTGACCAATCAGACTGCTTGGCGGAAGTTATCTTGTTATGCTGGATGGGTTATCCCTAGATGGGAAGGATTGGTTGTCCCAGATGCCCAGAGGCCCCGCCCACCTCCATGTTTTCACCAGTGACTCCAGTTTCCCTTTAAACTTCAGCTCTCTCTCTTTTCCTTCGAGTGTGTATTCCTCTCTATATATGGTGTGTGTGTGTGTGAGTGTGTATATGGGCCCTCGAGGTGACCCCCCCCCCCCCCCACCCCCCTGCCCCTCCCCTCTGTGTAACCCCGGCTGCAGGCTGTGCGAATGCACCGAAGCCGAGGCAGAAGTCATCCTGCAGCTGAAGAACGAGTTGAGGGAAAAGGAGCTCAAGTTGACGGACATCCGCCTGGAGGCGCTTAGCTCCGCCCATCACCTGGACCAGATCCGAGAGGCCATGAACCGCATGCAGGTGAGGTCGGGGGTTTGGTATGAGTCATTCTTCATCTGTAGCAGTACAGCATCAGATCCAGTCATCCCTTTTCCTTCATCAAACAGTCCAACTCAAATGTTAGTCCGAGTTAAAACTGTCAAAACGTGAAACTCAGTCTCCCCCTCTCTCGCCACTTCGATTGGGCCAAAGTGGATTATTTCCCAGGAGGCATTGGGGAATGACAGCTGCCAGTTTAGAAAGTTAATGACCCGTTCAGAGGATTGTTTGAGATGGTGGACAGGGCACGAGCGGGGCGCCTGGAGGGTTAAAGGCAAACTAGCATCTCACACACACACACACACACACACACACACACTGTCTGAAAAGTTTTGACCAGGCAGTGGACATGAGACTGTAGTTAGCACAGCAGCCAAGCTAGGAAGCCTCTTTGACCAATCAGATCGCTCAGCTGTCACAACCCGTTGTACAAACACAAACAGTCCATGGAGAATTGACTTGTCACTCTCAATTAAAACAAGGAGACTCTGAAGGGTCTGTGATGCTGAACACAAAGACACAAAGCTCTCTCCATGAAAACAAGATCATGTCCAATTCCTTCATTTCACTACGATTCAATTCAAACTTTATCCCACAAGGGAAGTTCGGTTTACACCAGAAACACGGTACAGTTCTCCTCTGGTCATGGAAGGCTCTTTATCCGAGACTTCAGTACAAAGGGAGAAGATCAGAAAGGTGCTTACAGCCCATAATAATACTGATTCACAATACAACCAGTGACCAGCCTGAATGCAAGGGAATGACCATTTGGTTTAAGCGTCTAAACAGCCAGTGGGTTCAGCTTTTCAGTTTTGATCCATTTCTGGGTGTGGGACTGCAGTTTGACTCATCCACCCTGGTTACTATCACCCATGTCTGATTAAGTCTTTTGCCACATGTCCATGCTCTTGGTATATTAGAACAACGACCAATAACTACTCCGCTTTGACTGGTTCTCTTGTGTTTCATGTGTTTTATTATTACTGTTTTAATATTAGTGTTTTTTTCTTTAACCTTGGTATCTCAACATCATTGTGAATGATTCCTCCAGAATAAAGGTTGAATGAATGAATGAATGTTGTTCCAGTGCCTCCACTTTCTCCTGCAACCTACCTGCTGCCTGAGTTAGAGATTCTGTTATAACCATGACACCAAAACCTGCTCAGACTTCCTGCTCAGTGATTCTTACTGACAGGTCCACTACTTGTCAACAGGATTCATTCATTCATTCATTCATTCATTCATTGTCCTGTGCCCGTTTTTGAAATCGCTCAACGTCGGTTTTCCTCCTTTCAGAACGAGATTGAGATTCTGAAAGCGGAGAACGACCGCCTCAAGTCCAGCGGCAACGCCACGCCGACGGCCACCCCCATCAAGATGGCCCGGCCGCCCTCTGAGACCTCCAGCACGTCCTCGTCCTCCTCGCGCCAGTCCCTGGGGCTGTCGCTCAACAACCTCAACATCACGGACACCATCATGTCAGGTCGGTTCAGCGTCAGTGTCGGTGTCTGCGGTGCGTCGGTCCGAGGAGATCAGTGTTAGCGGCCGGCGGTCTGATGATGTTTGTTGATGTGAAATGTAAACTGGTCATGACCTGTTTGCCTTCGTCGGGCAGTATTACTTCCCTGGCCGTCTCTCTCCGGTTTGATAGGATGTTAATGGAGGCCCGCCATGGACAAAAGGAAAGATTACATGGTTGACGCTTCTCCTTTTATTACCTCCTCATTGGTTCAGATTAGTTTTTTCCAGAAGTCTGTGTTGGCAGGTTTTCCTCCGGTATCAAGTTGGATTAGCGTTCCCCGTCCTTCCTGCAGTAAATGTGAGAGAATTGCATTTGGAGAGAGAAATTATCCAGAGGAGCTGCATGAAATGATGAAATAGCTACACACACACACACACACACACACACACACACACACACACACACAGAAAACCTCTCCAGACCTGCTCTCTCTCTGAGAAGTGAAAGAGTTTGGCCCTCTCGCCCGTCCTGTAATTAACATCGAAAGCTCGTCTCTCTCTCCGAGGACCCGGGCCCTCGTTAATTGATGGAGGGATGAGCCGAGAGCAATGGCGCGTGGGAAGACGAGTGGGCCGGCGGCCTGTTATCACCCCGGCACAGAGCCGCCGGCACAGCCGAGCCAGCCGAATACAAAGTACCCCTTCCCCCGCTGCAAAATGGAGGCTGGGTAGACGAGGAAGAAGAAGAAGAAGAAGAGGAGACGCTTGGGGGAGGAGAGGGAGGCTTGTGTTGTGTTACCCCTTCTTTGATGCACAGTCACTCAACACTTGGGGTGGCTGAGTTTATGGAGCGTCTGCCAGAGAACCGAATCTAATCCGGTTTCCCTTCTCTAGCTCAGTGGACTGCTGGGTCGGGGGTTCGATTCCCCCTGGGGCCACCCATGCTAAAATCGTCTGCACCCATGGTCCTTTAGGGCGATGGGTGCAGTGGAGGTCTGTTCTTTGGTCTCCTTCACATCTTTGAGTCATCCAGTGGGGAGTGATTGGCGTACAGTAACGGATTAGACCCCGACCCCCCATGGACTGACATGCTGGCATCAGACCATCAACATAGCTGGAAGTAGTACGATGGTCAGTTTCAGTGCTTTGCTAACAGAAGGTCATGCTTTCAGATATTCTGCTGGATGACGGCTACGAGGGAAATCTACGCAAAGAGGGCCGCAGCGTCTGGATCGTGGTGACCATCAACAGAGGGTCAAATAAGACCAAGGTAGATGGATGAAGTCGGGGGGGGGGGCTCGCGTCATTTTCTCTTGAGATTTTTTCAGCCGGTGGGGAAAAAACATAAAATGAACACCAATTAACCAAACGGCACACTTTTTGACGATTCTTCAGGCTACGCAAAGCCAGGAGTACCTGATTGGCTCCATCGGTGTGAGCGGGAAAACCAAGTGGGACGTCCTGGACGGGGTCATCCGACGCCTCTTCAAGGTAAACCTACATTTATGTAGCTCAACGTAGCCACTGAGGAGGCACCTCACCCTCACCCAAATTTGTTCTAATGGTTGGATGTAAGTAACCAGGGACTTCCCCAGTACAGTTACACTGCACATTAAATGGCGTAGCATCTTGTGCCTGCAAGAACTTTGTCCTCTGCAGTGCATCGAGCCGGTGACTCCCTCTGGTCTCATTAGGAGGTTTTTCTGTACCGTTCCTCCAGTCATGGAAAACACAACCACTGCAGATAGTTGTGGAAATGTGCTGCTAATCTTTTCCTCCAACCAGTGAAATGTTGAAGTCTGCAGTCTAGCAAGATGCTGCTGGCTTAAGCAGGCGTACAATGAATTGCAGTAGTTAAGGTGAGATGTGATGAAGGCAGCTCTCCATCGCCCCTGTAACACCCCCCCCCCCCTCCCTCCCCTCCCTCCCCTCCCTCCCCCTGGACAGGAGTATGTGTTTCGGGTGGACCCTCTGACCAGCCTGGGTCTGAACTCGGACAGCATCGTGTGCTACAGGATGGGCGAGGTGGTTCGCGCCCACGCCTCCGAAGTGCCTGAGCTGCTGCCCTGCGGCTACCTGGTGGGCGACAGCAACGTCATCAAAGTCAACCTCAAAGGTACAGCGGGGAGGAAGATGATGTAACTCACCCTGTAGTGGTTCAGGGAGAGGGAAGGAAGGTGTAGAAACCCGGCTTGGATGTTGGTGACATGCAGCTGTCTGGGACTACAGAAATATCTTGACTTCTACCATTATGGATTACTGTGTTACTTTAGTCCAGTAGAGTATTTGATGTTAAGATCTAAATGAAGGTATATTCACATATTCTTGAAGAGCTGAGTTGTGAAAGAAGCAGTTTAAAAGCCTGAGATTCTTCTTCTCCTTCTTCTCCTTCTTCTTCTTCTTCTTCTTCTTCCTAGGTGTGAAGGAGAACAGTATAGACAGCCTGGTGTTCGACACCCTCATCCCCAAGCCCATCATCCAGCGGTACCTCAACCTGTTGATGGAGCATCGTCGCATCATCCTCTCAGGACCCAGCGGCACCGGCAAGTCCTTCCTGGCCGCCAAGCTGGCCGAGTACATCATCTCCAAAACGGGCCGGGAGGTGACCGAGCACAACGTGGCCAGCTTCAACGTGGACCAGAAGTCCAGCAAGGTAGGGCGCTCCGGACCAGGGGGGGCTGAAAACAACAAAAGGTCACATCAGCATTTTTTCGTGTTGTTGAATAGGTCACGACCAATCAGGACGGGTATCTGGCATTTGGGACCTTTTCATTGGTCATTTTATTGAACTATGAAATAATATGTCTGAACTTGTGAACAGGGAAATTCAAGAAAGGGCACTCGTAATTATCGGAGGGATTTTTTGCCTCCTCATTTTTATTATTTCATCCCAGTTCATCCAGTTAAACACACTACCGCAATCCAGTTGATCTCCTGTAAACCATTAAAACAATATTGAAGTATTTTTAGATTATTTTCAGGCTTTAGTCCAAATACTAAAGAGTTCCTCACCAACTTTCATATCAGTCAAACACATCGTACTTATGACTCATGCAGCTTTTCAGCCTGTCTGCAAATATCTATAATGAAATCTTGACAAAAAAAAAAAAAATTACAATGGCGGAGGGCAGAAAATAGTAAATGTCAGATCGGATGTTCGTGAATTCATTCCTGAAAGTTGCGAGAGTTGAAATATCACCGTGATTAAAATGTCAATCTATTCTGAGTCAACATCCCGCCTGCTCTGCCTCGTCTAACGCTGCAGCATCCTCCTCATCCTCTGCCTTCAGCCTGGGACTGGAAAAAGGATTCAAACCCTCAACCTTCCAAACATTTTGTTGTGCTATTATTCAGAAGTATTCAACCCCTTTGCTTCGTTGGGGTGAGTTGCCACCAAGCAAAAACATTTTGGATTACAGATGTCATATTTAGCAATTATGGTTTGCGTTCCTTCCAAAGCGAAGAGGTTGAAAACTGCAAACTTGATTTCTCTGTCATTTGAATTTCAACAACTTTGTTTTCACTTTGATTGAATTTCTGTGCTCAGAACTGCAAAAATGCCAAATAAAAATGTTTTGGAAAAAAAACTTCACAGCACAACAAAATGTGCAGAAACTCGAGGGGTTTGAACGCGCGGTGCGCTGTGTGCACCTCCACATCACAAACCCCCTCCTCCTGTCTGTGCCCAGGACCTCCGTCAGTACCTGTCCAGCCTGGCGGAGCAGTGCAACTCGGAGGAGACGGAGACGGAGCTGCCCACCGTGGTCATCCTGGACAACCTGCACCACATCGGCTCCCTCAGCGACATCTTCAACGGCTTCCTCAACTGCAAGTACCACAAATGGTGAGACGGACGGAGACTCTTCCTCCCTCTAAGAGTGTTGTAGTGCTCCTCTTCATCGCCGATTGACAGACCGGTGATTCAACCTGTAGCCAGTCGGGTGTCCGGTAGGTCCTCTGCTGCACAGGAAGTGACTGTAGAAGAGCTTACATTCCTGGATCAACCACATAACAAGCAACGACCCTCAGATGGTTCATGTACGATAATAAAGTGGTGTCACAGTCTGGGGAACAATAATCTATCAATCAATCAACTGAGGAAGAATAACATTGATGAAGGGTACCAATAGAGGGAGGTGGGGCAGAGACTCGTTGGAAAATAAAGCTAATAACCTATTAAATGAAATGTTTTTAGTGTAGAAGTCGTTTTACCTTCATTACCTTCATGTTGAGTCCCTCTCCATGTGGGGCTTCAGCCTGCTGCCCTCTGCTGCCCGTCTGGTTTGACTTGTTAGTAACCCCACCTCCCTCTTCCCCCTCCAGCCCCTATGTTATTGGAACCATGAACCAGGGGGTGTCATCCTCTCCCAACCTTGAGCTGCACCACAACTTCAGGTTTGTGACAGATCCTTTAACTGCAACACCTCTGGATAGTATTAATTATGGGATTTTTGATGGATGATCTGATTTATTTGCTGTGTTGTTGCTGTACTAATAGCTGGATTGTAAAACGTGTAGAGATGTTGGTGGTTCAACAGCTCAAATGATGACTTTTCTTTTCTTACCTGTCAGGTAATATGTTTGATTTCAATTCCCCATCGGTGCTTTACAAGTATTTCTCCCCAGGGGGTTTTAGAATTGGCTTTGTTAAATGAACATGAAGGGCTTATAACTCCTCGGTTCTCAGAGAGGCTATGAGCTTCTTCTCTCGTTCAGATAGACCATTACAAAATGAAGAAACCGATATAGCAGAATACCTCAGATCATTTATAGCGTCACTGAGCCTTACTGACAGCAGCACCCAATCAAGAGATGCTTACCGGTATCATCCTCCTGCAGGTGGGTGCTGTGCGCCAACCACACCGAGCCGGTCAAAGGTTTCCTGGGCCGCTTCCTGCGGCGGAAGCTGATCGAGACGGAGATCGACAAGAACATGCGCAGCAACGACCTGATCAAGATCATCGACTGGATCCCCAAGACCTGGCAGCACCTCAACGGCTTCCTGGAGGCACACAGCTCCTCCGACGTCACCATCGGTTAGATATCTGATATCTGTTTGCTGATATATCAGGCCCATGTGGTTTAAGGGGTGCCGGTCTGTACAACCTGCCTTAAGGAGCTGCTACCCTAAAACAATGCCATCAGTCTGGAGCGTTTTAGTGTCCAGGATGGTGTAAATGCTGTTTCAGAGGCTTTTCAAACACTGAATACTGGTGATGTTTAGGACTTGTGTAGCCTGAATATGGTCAAAATGATATAGACAGAATATCGGCACCATATTGGTTCTTCTGGGTCATTCGTAGCCTCACACAAGATTAAGAGTACATGGATAACGCTCGTCCCACTTCTATGTTTCTGCTGATTGGTGTGAATTGCTCTCACGCCGGTTGGTCTGTCTTCCCTGCCTCCGTCACTATCTGGTCTCTTTTGTCCCTGCAGGCCCCCGTCTCTTCCTGTCCTGTCCCATGGATGCTGAAGGCTCGCGGGTTTGGTTCACCGACCTGTGGAACTACTCCCTGGTGCCCTACCTGCTGGAGGCTGTCAGGGAAGGGCTTCAGGTAGGGGAAGTAGACAAATCAATGATGAAGCCATTTTGAGTTTTTGTCAGTATCATGCCAGATAACTAACTAACTACCAGAGACAACATGACAGAACCCTTACCCTACCGGTTTCCGTCCACGTGTTACTGAAGTGTTACCCCTTTTGACCACACCCCACAGCTGTACGGCAAGAGGGCGGCGTGGGAGGACCCGTCCAAGTGGGTGAACGACACCTACCCGTGGAGCGCCGCCTCGCTGCAGCAGGAAGGCCAGCTGCTGCTCCAGCTGAGGCCGGAGGACGTGGGATACGACGGCTACAGCTCGTCCAAGGAGGGAGCGTCCTCCAAGCAAGTGTCTCAGAGCGACACGGAGGGAGACCCGCTGGTGAGGGACTCG
This sequence comes from Hoplostethus atlanticus, assembly GCA_034670405.1. Taxonomy (NCBI): domain Eukaryota; kingdom Metazoa; phylum Chordata; class Actinopteri; order Trachichthyiformes; family Trachichthyidae; genus Hoplostethus; species Hoplostethus atlanticus. Next base: position 768,196 of record JAXDDX010000149.1, on the reverse strand, counting down.
TGAAACAACACACAGCAAGTCGTTGTGGATCGCTTGGTTTCATTTAGTTCGTTTTCGTTGAGTTTAGTTAAAACTGATCTCCAAATTCTCTCAATTAGTGGGGATGGGACTTGATAAGACGGGTGTACAGTGATTAAAAAAACAGAGACAGAAGAGATGCAATGACTACTTTGTGCAGGTGAGATGCTAAAAACATTTAACATAAAAAAAAAAACCAAAAAAACTGAATTGGACGACAGGATCTAAGTGACGACAAACAGCGGAACAACAACGAGATTGAAAATGTAAAGTAAATTAAAATGGCGCCAATGCAGGAAGTTAAATAATGAGGGAGGCGAGTGTGTGTGTGTGTGTGTGTGTGTGTGTGTGTGTGTGTGTGTGTGTGTTACAAGATATTAAATGCTAACAAGCTGCACACTTCCCATCCATCCAGTGTTTCAGAGCATCAGCAACATTCACCGTGCAGACTCGTAGGAACGTCACTCAGTAAATCCGAGGCTGCTGGTTTCCATAGATACCGAGTGTAACCTTGTCTTTCTGCAACGTGACGAGCGAATACAATGGGTAGTAGCTGGGTGGTAGTACAGCCCCCCGCCCCCCACCCCCCCTCATACACACACTCATTTTTTGGATGACTACCCTTTAATTCCTCTTGGACTGCAATAACCCAATCCCTGTGTGTGTGTGTGTGTGTGTGTGTGTGTCCAGGCGTGACCAGTCTAGAGCCTCATAGGTGTGCCAAGGCTCCTTTAAAGCAGCAATGTGCCGGGTGCATTATTTAGACCATTAGCTCTGTTGCAGGGCTGAGGGGGGTGAAGGTGATTTACAGAGATGCTTCTCATCACATCTACAATGACAAACAAACAGCTTGCGTGGGTATTAGCAGTATTAGTCCAATAAACGAGCTCCTTGTGAGTCATGTGACGTCTGTTAACAAGCCCTGGGTCACTTCTAACCTAAATGAACCAAATACCAAGTGAACTTTTCCACCGTGGTTTGGCTCAAAGGAGCTGCAGGTGTGATCGAACCGTCACCTGCTGTTCTGTCTACCTTCCACTTATAGACTGTCTGTTATTAAGTGTGTGTGTGTGTGTGTGTGTGTGTGTGTGTGTTGCGGTGCGCTTGCAGATGAACATGCTGCTGCGGCTGCAGGAGGCGGCCAACTACTCCAGCACACAGAGCTGCGACAGCGACAGCACCAGTCACCATGACGACCAGCTGGACTCCTCGCTGGAGTCGGCGCTATGAGACCGAGAGCTGCGCCGGGAGACGCCGGAACCACGGAAACCCCCGGAAACCCTGGAGCCTGTTGTTACTAGACACCCCAACAATGCACAGACATACAATAAGATATATGAAGAGTTTTATTATCCACGATGAGATATCCATTTGGGGAAAAACTGACGCCTAATTTTACAAAATGATTGACAGCTGAAGATTAAAACAAATTATTGTACATTTTAAAGGACAGGAGCCAGTTGAGGTTGAGCAACACCTTATGGTCGACTTAAACTAATGGTTGGTTGGTTGGTTTCAAAATGGATGTCTCGCATGTTAGAATAGGACTCTTCATATACGTGTAGGCAGGAGGCGTCCGTTAGACAGGAAGTGACTTCAGAGGAGTAAGTCGATCTCCAACACGTCAGAAACAGAGTGAAGAGTTTGACACGATGAAACTGGATTTTTTTCCCCCGATCACAGAGATATTATCTTCAGATGTTTACAGTGGAGGCAGATTCTGTTGTTTTAGTTTACAGAGGTGCTTCTCACACACACACACACACACACACACACGCTCATACAAATGCACTTACACACGGGCAGCAGAGTGGAGTGGTGAGGAGACCGTCCTCCATGTTGACATCCGGCCTGCCGTAGTGTCCTTGAGCAACACATTGAATCCCTACCAGCTTCAGAGGTGCTGCTCTGTAGCCGACCTCTGACCTCCCTGTGGGGGGGGGGGGGGGGGTGAAAGAGAATAGAGGGCGTTCAGGTGACGTACCACCCCCTCTGGCAGCCATATTGGAGGTCCTCCACTCTTGGGCAACAGTGACTGAACAGCTGATTGCCTTTCTAAACGATCTCATCATGATCAATTCATCACTGATACATCTGATAGCTTAGCACGCTAGCTAACGTAGCTAGTAGAAGCTAGCGTTAGCAGTGGCTAGTCGTCCCATGTTAACAGTAACTAAACTAGCCTACTGGCTAGTTAGCTAGCTACCAGTTAGTTCAGGTGAACTAGCTGACTCTTCTCCAGCTCCAACTCAGAGTGTTTTGGAGTAGAGACTAGGGCTAAAGACAAGACAGTTTACTGAGTCACAGTAACCTACATTTGGAGACAAATCTACCTGATCACACTGATCACTTTTACTGAGAACGTTACTGGATGATCTACAGACACACCACAACAACCTGGTTCAGGTATTTCTCTTTTTTCTACCCTGGTTGTTTCACATTTGGTGATTATTTTCTCCGGTGGACCTCCATGATGGAGCCGGATGTGGTTGCTAGGAGATTTGTGACTCCAACTCCAAAGCCTCTATAGGGATCAATACAGTATTACATCATCCATACACACATACACCAGGCATGCTTCCCTCCTGCCCTCAACTCGGTCCTCAGTTGAGCCACATGGTGCTGGCCTCCTGCCCCACAGCTCCTCGGTGTCAGGCACTGCCAAGCCGGTCGCTGCCCCCCCGCATGCCAACAACAAGCACAACGAAAGCGTATTGTTCGTGTGTCCTCCAGCCACACCGCTACTGTGAAGTTAAGTGGACAAGTGCCAATGTTCCCGTTTGATTTACTGCCAAACGTGCACATACACACACACACACACACACACACACACACTCACACATACACACAGGTGTGTCTGTCTCAACACACACTGACCAAGGTTATGAGTCTATATTCAGTTGTTATAGGCTTTCCACACTCCTCTGCACCAAGAGACCAACAGGTGGCGCCCTCCGAGTCCTAGACAGAACCGGGTCCAACAGTTCTTTACTTGTTTCTTTTAACCTGCTTGGAGTGCCAGGTGGGTGGAGTTTACCACGCTAGGAGAACTCAGTCAGGTGAGCCGTCCCTCACCAAGTGTAGTAAATTGACTTTTCAGTTGTGGTGTGATGTGTCTGAGGAAAACCCCTTGAAACTCCTTGAGGACCCCCTAGGACCCCTTTAAAGACCCCTAGGGGCCCCAAACCCCGCCGGTCTAAACCTTCTGTACCCATCTGGCACTTCAGACGGCACCAACAAAGCGTAGACGGCGTATTTCAGTCAGAGCTGGAGGAGGGAACCACGGTATCGGTGCTCTCTCCCTGCCTTAAACGTGCAAAAGTTTGGGAGGCACCGGCGGCTCCCCCCGGCTCCCCTCGGCCCTCCCCCCCGGCTCCCCTCGCACCCCCCCCGGCTCCCCCCGGCCCCCCCCGGCTCCAGTGAGAGGATGTGATGTAAATGATGATGATCTGCTTCCTGCTACACACTGAATCTGACGTGGGTTCATGATCGTCTCAGTGAGTGCTTATTCTTCAAGTACTCCTCAAGACAGCCTCACCCCCCCCACCCCCCCCAAACCCCCCTCTTGTTTCTGACAGTAAGGACACACAAGCGTATCGAGTTCATGCTGTATTTGAATTTACAACTGACCAATATTGTACAAACATTTAAAAAAAAAAAAAAAAGGGGTGGGATATTTTTTAGTTGTTTTCCGCCCAGTTGAGCTGGGATCACTTGAAATGACAGGAGCACAACCCAGCCCTTCGGTTTTCTAGCCTGAGCAGCATGTTTTGAGCTTTTTAAGGGGAGGCGCTTTGAGAAGAGACTTTTACTTTTATGTACGCTTGTATCGGGACGGAAGCCATTTTGAATTTTGATTGTCCTCTTTGTTTAACGAGGGTTGGTTTTGCACACGTGAGGTCGGGGTGGGTTGTAAATAGTTAAGTCTTGCACAGTGAATCAAAGATGCATTCTGCCCTGTTGATGTAACATTATGCTTAACCCGCTGAGAACATTATTGTACTTTGAAAAACCGAGAGGAAAAAAAAGAAATGCAAAAACTCAACACGCTGTCAGAAGCAGGTGTACGTCTTGTGATGATTGGATGTCTTGCCTGTGCAGGAGGCATACAGTGTACAGTGTGAAACTGTTTTTTAACTCAATATAGCAACGTTTCCACTAAATCACTGACTGAGAACAAAAAAAAAGGCACTTTTACAGTTTCCCCTCATCCCACCACACGATTCTCTCCTCCCCGTCCTTCGGCATGCCTCATATTCCCTAGAAGCACTTCCTCTCCAGACGTCTGAACGCAAGCTTACCACCACCACGTTAGACTTGAGGGCTGTCTGAGGCACAGGAGCTGACCTGACACCGTACTGTATACCTTTAAGAACAACAACCAACCGGTGCTACTGGTCGAGCAAAAACCCATCAGAGACCAAGTCAGTCAGTCGATGACATTGTCACAACCTCAGGACAATCCTAAACTGTACAATCCTACCTGCGTTCAGCTTCGAGACGTGCCTCTGCAGCCGAGCCTCGGATGTTCGGGCCGTGTTCCTGGCCGGCTCTGCCAGCCTGACGTTTGCAGGGGTGTGTCGTTGCATGCCATGGGGATGGTAACCACGGTAACGGGATATTCCGAACCTAGCCAATGGCAATACTTCAAACCAGAACGTAGATCTGCCACACCGCCCCCCCGCCCCCCAAGCTACACCACACCCCCGTTGTAAGGCCATCACTTCCCAAGCTACCGAAGTTTTACACCCCAACAGTGTACGCCATTGTGTTGACGATCAAACTGATATATTTTCCACTTACACTTGCAGTTGCATCTCAGTTGAAACCATAGCATTTACTCCGGTTTGAGAGAGTTTTCTTCTTTTGGGTGAAACATTTGTCCTTAAATGTTTTATATTTTGTACATTTGTATGTAACATATCATGTAAATAGACAGAGACAGTGATTTAACTCATCTGGAGGATTTTGTAGTCTTTGTAAAGCCCTAATAAATGGTATTTGGTGTCACACAAGCAATCAACCCGCTTTCTGTCGTCTTTCTGTCTGCCTGTGTTCATTTTGATCGTTTCTTTCTCTCCTGTGGTCAAAACGGCAGTATGATGTTGACCTTATGCCCAGGACTGATTGGTTTCACCATATAAATGGTGTACAAACACGTTTACAGCTCAAAAAAATGTCATTTAGAGTTTAATTTCACAGATGGGTGTGTTCTGGGCAGTTATGTATTAGAGGGTAGACCCTCCTATACTCAGTTAATTACATACCTTTTTATTTGGGGAACAGGGTTTACGTAGCTTTTCAGACTGACATAAGTCTTTCTGACATAAACTCATAGTATACTACATAGTAAATAACATTAAGCTGATAGGTGGAAGTTGGGTCTTTTAGGAAACAAATACATAAATGAATGCTGTTAAATATTGTATTTGTTGATATTGGTTTGCCTTGTGATGATCACCAACAGGAGTTGTTTTATAGTTTAACAGTTTTTATTTACCACTTGTCTGGTCGTACAGTTGTTATGTGTAATTGTATTGGGAAATACTGTTGAGTGCCACAGCCCAGAGGGTAGGTGGTCTTTAATGATGCCTTTCTGCCATCTAGTGTTTCATAATAGATAAATCAGGGGAAGGTAATACAATTAGTTCCCTTTCCTTATATTCTAAATCTTAGTTTTGAATGAAACACTAAAATGTTGCTTTTCAATTTGATTAGAAAAGACAAAGACCACTGGATTTATTGATATGAAAACGATAATACGGCAGTTACTTGGAATTTAAGAAGTGTGGGCTTTTGGGTAGAGATAAAACACGTTATTATTTCAGAATACTTTATTTGTTTCAACCTCCAAGTATGCGTTTACGTTTGTGTGTGGCTTTTATTTTGAAGGGTACACATGTATCGTCTTTCCGAAGCGCGCTTCCGGAATCAGCAGACGAAAATGGGACCAGCTGGAACTTCTGTGATGGAATCAGAAAACCTGAAGTCTAAAGAATCGGTTGTGTCGTTACCGAAACACTCTTACTGGTTTGACTTTTGGTTGTTCGTGGTGTTTGACGTCGCGTTCTTCCTCGTCATGTATTTCATCGTCCCGTAAAAGGGTAAGTGAAATGTTGCGGACAAGCGTTTGCTAACTTTAAAGAGGGCGGCTACGGAAGTTGCTAAGCTAGCCTTGCTAACGGAATGGAAAGTGATAAGGAGTCGTTAACGTCATTGTATTGCAGCTACCGCTAGCTAGCTCCTATTCAGTTACTAAACAACTTAACTACCAACTACTCATGTCAAACTGAGTTGAAAGGCTCGTGGATTCAAGTGAGTACCGATTAATAATTAGTTGCGCGTGCCTCATCAAAGATTTACTGTGTTATGAGATCATCACACACAGAGAGGTGGTGTAATTTACCGACACACACCTGACATGTTCCGTTTTAAATGGCTTTTTTCAGACACTAAGCATCATATTTTGTGTCTTCAGAGTCTGGTTCATACCTAACGCACTGTGCACACGTCATGCTTGCTCAACTCTTTGATAATTTAAGAAGTTTGTGAATTGCCCACAAGTGGGAAAGAGTGGTAAAAAAATAAAACTTATTGACATACAACCACAAGTAAGGTCTGGGGAAAAGTATGGATTTGTGAAATGGAAAATGTGTAATAACACTGGCTTTCAGCATCAGACACCCTCAGCCAGTCGACATGGCAGGCTTGAAGACTAAGATATCGTAGGATAATATTCCATTGTTGGACATATTTATTATTAGTATTATATATATTCAGAGTATTATATATATTTAGAATATGTTTCCACCAGAGGGTATTCAACTCTAAACCCTGGCAGTTTGGGTGCCATGCTTGAGTTCACACCTCACTATTGGTTGCTGCTTGTAATGTTGACGATCTAGGAATTCGACTCTATTGCACTTTGGATACCAGCATCAGCTAAAAGTCTTACATGTAATTGTTTTTCTTGTAGGTATGTCACCTGGACTTTGAAGCCTGAGGTGCTGTCCTGCCCTGCTGTTGGAGATGCCTAGCCAGCTGTGACTGAATTAAATGATGCACTGTTGGATATCCAATCACAAGTCTCAGAAGATGTGATATCAAGCTTTGTACGCTGGGCGTCCTACTTCCATATCTGATATTTGAACTGCAGTACTGCTCTTCCCGTCTGCTGCGGTATGACTTTCAGCACTGATGGCACTTTGCGACTGCGACTACAGATGCATTTCAATCAAAGTGTTTGTAATATTATATGGTGTCATGGTTCTTAAAATGTAGCTGCTTTATCATCCCTAAGAAACACTATTACGTCTGTCCAGTAGTCCTATGCTTGCTCTATGTCATCACTTTTCCTGCTAATGTGATCAACAACAAAGCTCTGGAGAGGAGTGGGGCCTTCTGGAGGTTATGTTGTAGTAAGACATGATGATCCAGTGTGAGGCCAGGAGAGACACCAGAGGAAGGGGAATGGGATTTTACCCTCACCGCAAACGATGAAGACTGATGTTATACAATCTGATTCCAACACAGTGATGTCTTGAAGGTTGCACGTGGGAAATACCACAAATAAAGTGTTTCACCTGAACTACTAAATGGTTGCCATATGATTCCTGAGTGGCACTTTGCTAGTATTCGCAATATTTACACACGACTAAATTCACGATACACACAGTACTGATGTTTGAAATCATTTGTCCACCTTACATTTGTCAAGGTTTAGAGCACGACAATTGTTTTGGTCACCAAACTTTTATTGCGTTAATTATTCCGTATGAACCCTAAAGAAACATCACTATAATATTCCTATGGGGATTTACAGTGTGTCTTTGTTAGTCAATAGAGTTTAGAGTGAGCTTATACTGGAAGGGATTTCTTACTTCTATACTACTGTTGGGCTTTAGAGTTCTACTGTGACATTTGTATAGTATGCTTTAAAAGTTTAGTACAGAATTAATGTAGATCTTTTGTCTAAAGAAAACACGGCTTACCGAAAATGTATAACAAGTAAAACTTGACACAATCAATGGGGTAAAAATAGCTACTTTTATTTTCCATATATACACACTGAAATAAAGCATACCTAGGGCGTGAACTGTAAAAACCACAGTGCACAAGCACAGCTTCACACGTTTTGCCTTGTACCAGAACCAGTGTAATAAATAAAATGAACTGTAAGTGGCAGCAGAGACAAAGTTGAAACGCCACATAAACAGTCAGAATGGCAGCAAAGAAATTTCATATATTTTCAGTTATGCAGGGCCTCCTAACTGAGGGTGTTCAGTTGCATTTTGGTGTATTATATCTGTATGGTGGCACCTTCACAAACACTTATCAATGATCATAAGCTAATGTATTGAAAAACACTACAAATTCACATAGTTCAATTCAAAAGTATTGGGATAGTCTGTACTAATCAAATTTGTATTTCAAATCAAACAATGACAGGCAAAATTCACAATACATTTGTTTAATGTATTTTTATTTTATTTTTTTAAATAGGGGGACTTGACTCACTGAATGGCATTGTTGTAATATAGTTCAATGTCTGTTTAAAAAAACATAAAATAAATGTAGACATTGTGAATTTTGCCTCATAGTCATTGTTTGATTTGAAATACAAATTTGATTAGTACAGAGGAAAAACGAATGATTTGTACTCGCAAAACTTAGTCGTATATAACGTCGCATTGCATTTATTTTGAAAATAACTGACATAAGCACTTCCGGTCTGTAGAGCGAACACAAACGGCTGGCATCCTTATTTCAGCCAGCCAAGTTTGTTGCAAGCGTTCATGACTTTCGTCACTTTATATCGTCTAAATTATGGAAACGTCTGTCACGTGCAATCAAGTGGAAAATGCAGGTCCGTTTAACTGGAATTTTTAACAACTCATAACTGCAAAGTAGCTTCCTTGCGTCGTTAGCTAGCCATGATAGCTGCCTAGCCGTAGCTAACAACACAGATCGTAGCTAGCAAATGTAAACACTCGAGAAAACTTGGAATAAGTTACAAAAGCAGCGTTATATTGTATGTAAGGGCTTCGATACTTCTTACTTCAGTTCCCGAATAAACTAAAGAATTAGTTTCCCGTTGTGCTGAATGTCAAACGCTTGTAGGATAGTTCCACATTGCCCTTTATTTTGGCTGTGGCACATGACTACATGACCAGAGGTTGTTGGGACATGCTTGATGAAAGGTCATCCACGAATTCAAACCAGTTTACTGATTTGTCACTAGAAACGAACTTAATGTTACCATGGCAGGGGCGCTGTGGTCGCCTTAGTGTGCATGAGTTTCTCTAGCTTGGTGTAGTTCAGTGCAGTTACCGTTAGTTGATTTTCACAGTGCTAACATATAGAGGAAAAGTGGATAAAAACAGTTAAATACAAAGTTGAACGTGAAGAGTGAATGTGTTCAGGTAATAACTCCCAAAGACTTCAAAACATCTCACATGAAAACAAAGAACAGCTGTATACCACACATTGAACCAGGGTGTCTGCAGGCCCTTATAAAGTCTGAACGTCTTAAATGATCTGAATTTAAAAAGTGTTAAATGTCTTAAATACAGGTATTAGGTGTTATTTTTCACCATGCAGCGAGGTTTCTTTACGCTACATGTTACACTTCCAGATTAATACAGAAAAGGGTTAAACGTACAATGTGCATCTTATCTGCTTTAATATACTCAGTTGACTTCATGTCCCGTCATTATTCATTTCCTGGTGTCATTTTTCTTATTCTGCCCATTTATAGTTGCAGAACCATCATTAGCTATGGTCAGAAATAGCCTGTTTTTGCCAGATTTGTTTCTTTATTTTGGTTTTTAAAATAGTCTTTTCCAGACGATTCCAGGTAGAATTAATACGCTTTCCGAAACCTGCAGACACCCTGTGAACTCTCCATTTCAAGAGGTGTTGTGTGACCTGACCGGAGTTACCGACTCTGCAGAATCTGTGCTAAGCTGGCTGTTAAAACAAGCAATTTAGCCAGGACTTTTTTCCACCGCGCACTTAACATTGTCTTCAGCAGTATTGTTACTGTCACTTGCTTGAGTGTTTGATCCGGGGCCAAGGGATGTGCACGCGGTGTGGCGCGACGTGCCAAACACATATAGTCTAATAAATCGTTGCATGCATCGGAAAAAAAATGGAAGAAAGTCAAAGTATCAAAAGAATAGAATGAAACAAACTAAAGGCTAATGCATTAAGGTTATCTGCACGGCGTCTCGAGCCACCTGTCCTGATTAATTTGAGGCGGCGTGACGTCATTACGCAACTGCCTTATTGACACTCAGGCGCAGCATCAAGTAATGAAAATGTCTCCTACAGACACATTGAAGCGCCCCTGGCAATTCATGGGTGCAGAAAGGTGTTTCTTCTATTTTGTTAGGTGTCGCTGTGCTGGCAGCCAGCCAGCTAAGGCTAACAACATTGTTTTAGTCAGAGTTACGTGTTTTCACTTTAATGCATTTTCCTACCATGCATGGAAACCCCAGTGCGTGCTCTCTCTCTCAATGGGAGAGAGCATCTTGTCAAACTTAAGTCACCTGAACTACTCCTGAGCCTTGTGTGTGTCCTCACCCACCATCCAAGCCAGGTTTCTGCTTAGGTGCTCACCCAAAATATGAAAAGGGATAGTTACATCAGCTCTGTGGATTGGTAAATGCTTATTGTTTGCTAATAAACAAGGCAACGTTAAACTACCACGCTCAGGATACAGTTGGATATGACATCATCTCCCGTACAAACAGAGAAAGGCACTGACGTGATTGACAAGCTGTGTCACTTTTCACTTCGGACAGACACATGACCATGTCCACCCCGTGTCTGTGCCCGTACAGATATATTTCTTCCGTTGTCATCGTTACGCCTGCTGATACCCCCGCTGCGCCTGGTTTCCGCGGCGATGTGGCAAGTGGCTCAGCGAAGAGACGTGGTGGATTACGAGAAGCTCGACGAGTTTGTGGCGCTGGTGACGGCGACGGTTCCTGACCTGCTCGAGCCCAAGCAGCGAGCCAAACTGCTCCTTCGCCTGCGAGTGAGAGTAAGTCGGTCGGTTGTGGGTGAGATCCTGTTACGAAGGCGTAAATCATGTAATAACGTGGTACCTCATTCACCCCCGTAGGGACATTCTCTTCTTGCTCCCTCCTCAGGCAGGTCAAAGGTCAGGGTCAGTTAAAGAACTGTCTTGCTGAAGGACACTTCCCTGGTCTCCCTACTCACAACACGACCCTTTCAGAGCATCTCAGAATCAGTACCTACCACACACACTGCCTCTCGTTCCAGATCATTCTTGAGTTGTGCGGCGCCGAGCAGACGGCCAACATGTTGTGTGTGCAGCCTCACGTAGAACGGATCCGCCCGCCTGGATACACAGGGGGTAAGACGGCTGCTTTAAATCACTGCTTCTTTCTATGGCCTGTCCGTTATGTCGCGTCTTGCACGAGTAGTTGTACTTATTGGCCAAATAAGAAAATTCTGATGTTAAAATATAATTCATAAACTATTGTGGACTAAAACTATTTGCTATAAACTATTTTCGTTGGTGAACGTTGGGTGAGATGTTGTGGGCTAGGTCTATGTGTAGGTGCAATGTCACTATTCTGCACTACATTGGTGTTAAATGGATGTAAGTAATGAAACTATTTTGGATGTCCGTCATGTTGTTGTCACTAAGTCCAGCTCTTTAGGTGAGAAGAGGCTGAGCTGAGGCCAAAACTTTACAATAATTGAAGACATCTTTAATCCAAAGCAAAATTCCAAGAGAGGAAAAGAGAGGAAGTCACTCCTCCAACATGGCGGCCTGTCCCTCGTAACCACTGGTCAGCCGGTACGGTGTTTTCTGGTGTAGTAATGTACTGTACTGTACTGTCTTCCAGAGCGGGGATGCTGAGATGGATGCGGAGGAAGCCATTTTCCTGGAGCTCGTCCAGACGCTGCTGAAAGACCCAGCAGAGCGGGAGCATTTCTACCAGGCAAGGCAGCGTCACATCTCTGGCCCACCTGCTGTTCTAGTGAGATCAATAACTAATATTATATCATATTAGTTATTGATTTAATTGTTATTATAGATTATTTTATCTATTGTGTTTTTTTCCTTTTGAATCTGTTTCTTTGTATGCACTTTGTAAATTCTGCTTTTAGGTACATAAATGTTACTACTACCATTATTGTTAATATTACTACTACTACTGCTACTACTACTGCTGCTACTACTACTACTACTACTGCTACTACTACTGCTACGACTACTACTACTTATAATACTACTACTACTACTGCTGCTGCTAAATGGTGGCACTAATGAAAGGATAGCTCCAATAACTCCCAGCATGCCCCTGGCTATTTGATCCATCACTGTCCCTTTTCAGTTCCCCATCTACCCTTCTTCTCTCCCCGGGGGTAAATTCCTCGGCGCCACACCAGTGGGGTTTTTGCAGTAACCTTTTTTTTTCTAACTCTTGCCTCGCCTCTCTCCCTCGCAGGAGGTTTTTCCAACAGAGTATGGCCTCAGCTACGACACAGACACCCAGCTTCTGGTTTGGGAGTTCCTTTCCAGACTGGAGAAACTCCTGCCAGTACCAGACCTCGGTCAGGTAAGGCGGCACGTCGCAGCTCACTCTTCATCAGCAGTGGGTACACATTCACTGTCAAAGGATTTATTTCAGTGTCAGCAGGATATCTCAAAACAGACTTCTGTACAATCTGGTAGACAGATCTGGGCCAGGGAACACTTTTTGGTTTTGGTGGTGATCCAGATCTGGGATTTCTGCCGTGAATGAATCCTTCTTTTTTTTTTAGCCGTAACTATGAAACTAACAGAGATTGAGACTTGATTCCAAATCCTGAGTGGATGTTTGCAGGATCATGAAATCAATTCAACTTAAAATGTAAGTGATAGGAACGATATCCTTGGGTGTGACAGCAAGTTGGAGAATTGTTCAGGGATAGCAGAGGTTTGTACTCTTGTTGCAGTAGGAGTAGTAGTAGTAGTTGTTGTAGTAGTAGGAGTAGTAGCAGTTGTAGTAGTAGTAGTGGCAGCAGTAGGAGTAGTGTTTTGTGATGTTTAGTATGGGCTCACTGATGAACTAAGCTTCACCATCTGAAGTTAACGTGTAATTGGACATAGACCCTCATTCTGCCATGTATTTCCCCGTCCCTGCGTACAGACTGTGTCGTGGCTGACTTTTGCTCCCTCTGTTCTGGAGGACTGCTTGCAAGCGCTCTCCGACCCCGACGACCTGAGATCTCTGCTGCAGCACCACAAATGCCTCGAGGACCTCGGCGCACAAGGTAAAGGAGACACGTGTGTTAACGTCTTCAATTTCAAGATGTGGAAAACAACAACAACTTTCCATCTCGGTGATGAACGTCAGAATAACGGCTCACCGCTTCTCTCTTCTGTCTAGGTAACACCGTGGAGATGTCCTCCCAGGTGTTCGCCTGCTCCCAGTGTCCGTTCTTCCACATGCAGGAGTCCATCCTCCTGCAGCACATCGAGCGCACTCACCCCGAGGAGTACAGCAAGCTCCAGAAGGTTGTGGAGGCCGACGCCCCCAGGAAGAAAGTCCAGCGCTCCGAGTTCCCGAAGCCTTTTCCCATCCACAACAGGCCCGATCCGCACATGTGCCAAGAGTGCGGCAAGACGTTCACGCGCGCCTCCGACGTGACCCGCCACCAGCGCATCCACACCGGCGAGCGGCCGTACACCTGCCAGGAGTGCGACAAGGGATTCAAAAACTCCTGGGATCTGACCAGGCATCAGCGCATTCACACCGGGGAACGCCCCTTCCTCTGCCCCCAGTGTGGGAAAGGGTTCACTCAGATGGGCTTGCTGAAGCTGCATTTTGAACGAACTGCTTGCAGCCAGACCTGCGACCCTCCTCTAGAAACCACGACTGAGGAGGTGGTGGCCGAGGAGGAGGCGGAGGAGAAAGGGGGCGGTCAGTACAAGTGCCAGAAATGCGGCGAGAGCTTCGACACCATCCTGGAGCGGCTGAAGCACCGGCAGAGCCACGTGGTCAGGCGGCAGTACAAATGCTCCCAGTGTGACAAGATCTACGGCCGAGCCTCGGACCTCAAGAGGCACCAGATGAAACACACGGGCGAGCGGCCGTTCCCCTGCGAGTGCGGCAAAACCTTCACGCACGTGTGGTTACTGAACAAGCACCGGCAGATCCACACCAAGGAGCGCCCATACCCGTGTGCCGAGTGTGGAAAGAGCTTCACGCAGCTGCAGATCCTCAACAGGCACCTGCTCACCCACAACGGCCAGCGACCCTTCCAGTGTTCCTACTGCGAGAAGAGCTTCACCCAGCTGGCCGGCCTGACGCGGCACGAGAGGATCCACACGGGCGAGAGGCCGTACGTCTGCGCCGCGTGCGACAAGACGTTCCTCACGCACGGAGAGCTGGCGCGGCACCAGCGCAGCCACAGCAACGTCCGGCCGTACGCCTGCCCGCAGTGCGCCAAGAGCTTCAAGACCAAGCGCGCCCAAAGCGAACACCTCAACACCCACACGGGCGAGCGTCCGTTCGCGTGCACGCGCTGCGGGAAGAGGTTCGCCAAGTCGACCTCGCTCGTCCGGCACAACCTGACTCACACGGGGGAACGGCCCCATCAGTGCTCTCAGTGCGGGAAGACCTTCCTCACCTCCGGCGAGCTCCTCCTCCACAGGCGGATCCACACGGGGGAAAGGCCGTACCCCTGCTCCTACTGCGAGAGGAGGTTCAGGTGCTCCTCCGACCTCAACATGCACATCCGAACTCACACCGGGGAGAAGCCGCACAGCTGTCTGTTCTGCAAGAAGAGCTTCTCCACGTCCACGCGGCTCAAGAGACACTTGCGTACTCACATAGCGAAGGGCATCATTGTGGAATCGCTATGAGAGATTGATCATGTATTGATCGTGGTTCCTCAGTGTTGAGGACTTTTCACTGTGTGTATTTTGGTAGATGCTTGTTAAAAATAAAAACTATGCCTCCACATAATTTAACAGTAAAAATATCCTTGTGAAATTCATTACAAAAAGATCTAATACGACCAGTGACATGGTTTTGTGATAAAATGGGGACGCATTTGTTTGCAGTTCGACTCTTTCTGTGTCAGTCACTAGAATATGAGTCAACCTCAGACAACTCCAGAAAATATGAACAAACTGACGCCATGGAAAAGACACATTCTGACTTATTTTTAGCTTTTGTCTGACTCACTCTTGAATTGTGTTCCTCCCTGAGATCACATGATCGTCTCCAGAGTGACCTGTTGGAGAGCAGAGGTGCTGGAGGGGGAATTCCACCAGAGTTTGTCTCCAGGTTGTTATCCTGACTTCTGGGTCGCTGCTGGTTCGCTTTTCTGCTGTGAGTCCTGAAAATCAAGGAAAATGCAGTCCAGCCAGTTATGGAGGATATGAGGATGGCATTTTTGCTTGAGAGCTCATAACTATCAAACAAGAGTGTGATGAGCATTAGAGAGAGAGTGTGTGTGTGTGCGTGCGTGCGTGCGTGCGTGTGCGTGTGTGTGTGTGAGAGTGTGAGTGCGTGTGTGTGAGAGTGAGTGAGTGAGTGAGTGTGTGTGCTACTACTTAAAAAAAATAGCTTTATAACTAATAACTTGAATTCCGTGATATAAAACACCTTAATTCAGATTGTTTTTATTTGATTGACAGAATCTGATGCGTTGCCGTTCCACGGTTTTATCATCGGTCCTAACCGTTTAAATACAAACAATACTGATATTAATATTTAAAAAATAAAAACAACGTGTGAGCAACCTGTTTTAACTTTAAAAAGAATATATATCCACCAACTCCGCTTTACCAGTGTTGATTTGATGCCGCTTTAGATGGACGTGGACAAAGTCGTGGAAGAGGTGAGTATTGGACCTCAATGTAAATCGCTAATAACTGATGTGTTTATTAAGGTTTTATATGAGAAAGAACCAGAAAGATACTGTACAAACACCACAGTTCAACTAGAAGGCACTACAGGGATTTGAACTAACGGAATATAATAATACCATAGGAGATCAAATAAATACGACAAAATCACTATAATGGTTTTCCGTCAGGATCACTGGATCACTACAGTCTGATCAGACGTTCTTCAGAAAAATGCAAAGAACGAATTGATCTGGTTGAAACTAATCAGCCATTTGATCAATTAATTGTCCCAATTACCGACATGTAGCAGAATGATTAAAACATGAAGAACTACAGTAATCATATATATATATTGTATATTGTAGAAGGATAAGGTACAAAGTCGTTACAGTGATACCACAGCAGAGATAAGAAGATGCCTATAGGGAGACTATAAAACATTGAGCTGAACCAGATTACATTTCACTGCACAGCCTCCAGATTCAGAGCTGCTGTACCGGACCGGACCGAGCGTTGGGGAGAGTGTCACTCCAGCCAGAATGACCAACGCAGACGCCTCAGAGAAGTCCAGCACCCGGTCCACACCGCAGTCCGCTGGGCAACGCCAACGGGGCGCTGGCGATGGCGTTTGTGACTTGATGGAGTCATTCATGCAGGAAGCAGATGTTGCAAGTGTCTGCAGTCTGATGGGTGATGCTCCAGTCGCCTCCAGTAAGTCTATTAGTGAGCGTCTGTTGGCCGGTGCTGACCTTCATGGTATGAGTACAGTTTGTCGGTCCTCAGACGGAAACTTTGACCCATCAGCTCTGACATCACCTACATCAAGTGTGACCAAACCTTGGTTAACTCCTTCAAACTGTGTCTCTAGTCTTGTGAAAACCGACCTGTGACTCCTCGCGGACCAGACACGACCGACAGCATGTGTGCACAGAGCTGACACAAGTTGACGATCCAGGCTGCGATGCTGCAGAAGTGCGACTGAAGCTCGACACCGGGCACCTTCTGACAGCTCAGGAAATACAGGAAGCCGTCATGACAAGCCGGTGGCTGAAGTCACTCTGACTGCTCCTACTGACGGAGAATCCCAGGCCCCTGTTCATTCCGCTCACAATGGTTGGCCAGCTTCCAGGGACCAGGAGGAGGAGAGCTTAGATGATGAGGCTCTGATGACGTCTCCAACCGCTGATAGTCACAATGACCAGAAAGCTGAAGATGTGTCAAGCCTCCCGGAGAGCCACGGTGAACTGGCCTTATCTGTTGATGACACCTCCATGACCTCAATACTTTACCCAAAGAAAAAAACATCTAAGTATACATACAGACTCCATTCAAAACTGCCATCCCCTGGCAATGTTCGAAACCCACGAAACCAATCTGGGCTTGTGTACGGTGCAGGGCGATGGAGTCAGGTCGCAAGGCCAGGTCGCTCTTTGTTCGTTGGTGTCCCCGGAGCAGGACTAAACCTCGCACTGAGGAGGAGAGAGGACTGCTCTGGTGAAATGAAGACTGAGTATGGCTCATTGCCAAGCAGTCGACACCGTGAGCATTTAGTCTTTAGGCCGTACACAATAAAACTGTCTAGAAGTAATATCAGCAACACTCTTGCTCAATCTGAATTTTAAAGTGTGAACTGAGGTGGATTGGTGTGTTTTTTCCCGGACTCTTTAGAGTGCAGTAGATACCGGAGCGACGAGCACCAGCAGAGGGAAGCCGGTGGTGAGGATGTGATAGATGGCTTGGCAGAAGCTATGTCCGAGCAAGGTGGACTGACGTCTCAACGTAGATTCAGGAAGGCCTGGATGGCAGACAGAGACACGAGGAGCTTCTTCAACACAAGATACACCGATGCCTGCATCCACCTCCGCTATGCTTATGATACGAAATACAGCAAACCTCTGGAAAACTCTGAAAGAAGAGTTGATGGGTTGATAAAGAAACAAGGGGCAGAAGACAGAGAGCTTGAAATGGAGGGTCGGAGTAAGAAGGCTACAAGGGGCAAAGGATCAAAGAGCAAAAAGAGGGGAGGAGGAGGAGAATCCGGAGTAAGGCCACGATTCCTTCACGAGGAGAGCGTGGGGATGAATGACATGAGCAATGAGCGGAGCAAGTCAAAGAGCAAGACAGAGAAGAAGAAAAAGGAACGGGAGAGAAACAGCTCAACCACAGAGGAGACCGAGAGGAGGGACGTGGGGGGAGAGGACGAGGCAGCGAGCAGAGTCCCGGGGGGGATGAACGCCGACGCCGGGGGAAGACGTGGTTTAGGAAAGAATGAAAAGGAGAAGAGTAAAAGTAAGGCAAAGAAAAAGAGGAGAAACAAAATGCTTAACAGCAGCATCGAAGAGGGAACGAGAACGTCTGTGGAAAAGGGAGAGAAGGCCAGAGATTTAACAGCAACTATCCAGGGTGAGCTGCTATTCGTAAATGATTCATTTTATGATGCTGATGTTGGGACAGCGGTGTCATTAAGTCTCCATATAGCATCGTATGCCACATGTGTATTTATATGTGTATTGTGTATTTGTGATGTAAAAACTGACTGGCAGTTTGTCTTGCAGAACTTGGAGTTAGAGAGCATCACGCAGGTCGTGAGGGTGAAGAGCAGGATGCCACAGACGAGGATAAAGCATTTGTCTGTAATCCATCCAGGACTGATGCAATGACGGTGGAAGATGGAGGGCCGGGCGGTCTCCCTGCCGGAGGGGTTGTGCTCAGACACGCTGCAGTCAAGTCAGCACAACACTTTCAGCCCGAGTGGGAAGATGACGTCGAGCAGCGGGGAGGGGTTTTGGAGGGGAGAGCCGGGGGATGCCCGGGGGAGCTTGGGCGTCAGTCTGGGAAGCACAGAGGCCAAGGCGAGTGTAGCTTTGCCGTTGGTGAGAGGCGAAACAGAACGAGGGAGCAGAACGCGGCCCGAAGCAGGTGGAACGTGGGCAGGCCACCCAAATGCCTGGACGCTGAACTGAGGCGCAGTAGCTCTTGGCAGGAGGGAAAGGGACCCAGGGAGGGCAAGGTTTGGCAAGAGCAAGGGAAGAATGACAGTGAAGCGGGGGGTGGAGGGACAGAAAAAGGTGAAGCAGATGGAAGGAAGCAAGAAAAAAACGGCTCAAGTAAATGGCGCCGATTGTCTTGGGGAAGGCGGAGATATGAAAGGAATGAGCCTCATTCCTCAGGCAGCAGCTGTTACTGGGGGATCAGAGAGGAACGGTGGCGAGGGACCAATAACAGTAGAGAGCAAGCACTCAGAGGTGAGAGTTGTTTTAGGAGCTGTGGAATAAGGAAAAGCATAATATCCAAGCAGCTATTTAGACTCATTTAATTGCCAAGATTTGTTTCCCCCCTGAGCTCTTATTGAAACAGAGTACAATAGAACTGGCTGATACAGCAGGCTTACACCATCATTGTAGTATGTGGATCTTTTTCTTTTTACCAATTACAAAAGTATGCTGTTGAGGGAATGCAGCTTACATAAAAACAGTCACGTCTGAATGACATGGAAATTGGCGTCAGCAGCTTTTTGTCCTTTCCGACCCTCTTGTGTTGAGGTTTAGAAGAGAGGCGGACAAGAGGGAAGAAGCTTGACAGATGGATGATTCAGCAAAAATTCATCAACATCAACCTTTTCTTATTGTTCCACCACACTGTAATGTAACTTCTCATATAGTTTGTAGAGGAAATAATCCTCAGTTGTAAATGTATATGTATGTAAAAGAGGTTAATTAAGAAACACAGATCTGCATTTTTATTACAAAAACGTTTTCAAATTTAAAAACTAAATCAGAAAACGGTTGACTAAAGAAAAGAAAGGCATCTCTCTCTATCTTTCTAAGTTTAATAACAACTGTGAGGATATTCTCATTACCAACGTAGATGTCACCACGTGGTCAATGCAGAACGCATTTAAAATTCCCCCCGAGATTCCCGCCGGACAGATTTTCTGACAGGACTTCCGGTCCCACCCCCATTCTGTGTCGCTTCCGGGTGGCCACAAGACTCATCCAGCGAGCTGACGTTATTTCAACGCTGTAAACAAAAGTTAACAAACGGTTTAGCTCCAGCAAGACATCCAACGAAAAGACATGCATATCAAAACAGGTATGTTTGTACAACTTTTCGATACATTTGACTGGAATTTCTCAAACGCGTCGTTTTAGTAAGCTGTGTTTTCGGCGGCGTTAGCATCACCGCTAGCGTTAACGGTAGCAGGCGTTTTGAATGGGGGTTACGAAACTTTGGTTGCGGCTAACCTGCTGCTACGTAGCTACTAATCCCCTCAAGAGGAAAACAAAGCTATCTCCTTGACGACAGCAGTTGTTGTCCGTACATTTTCGTTTTGATCGGCCATGCTTTAACGGTTGGACTCGGCGGATGAATGGGACCGTCGTGGTTAATTCGGCGCTTCGTAACGTCGCTAACTTGGCTATCCAAGTTTGCTAACGCCGCGCCGTCTCTTAGCTCGCTATCTTGCTAGCTGACGGTGTTCCATACATGAATCATGACATTTTATTAGTGGTTTGAGACCAATACGGGGGATCGTACTATTTTTTGTTTTTACGGACATTTTCTGGCAATTCACAGTTAACGATGTTCCCTGGTAAGACCGACTGTGAACTAAGTTGTGTGCCTTGCCAGACTCAGATTCTCGGAAATGCTGTTGTCTTTACGAGCGGGCACCATAAGATCAGTCTGTTCTAGCGTTAGTGTGTGTTAACTGTTTGGGACTTGTTTTTGGTTGGCTTGATGTTAATCCATCCAGCTTCATGTTAAAAATAGTGGACACAGCAAACTGTTATTTCTAGTGTAGAAATGAAATCAGACTTTGTCTTCATCTCTTCCAGGTACATGGGAAGCCAGCAACACCGTGTGTGAGTCAGACACCCTGTGTGATCCAGCAGTCCTCGTTTCAACCACAAACTCAGAACCACACATTCGCAACCGGCGCTTGTCCCCTGGCTCTGGCAACTGTGGGGGCGGAGGGGGTGGAGGCTGCATTGCCGAGGTCGACCAACAGCCCCGCCAGCCTTCACCTGGGGGCCCCGAGGGCGACCTGAACGGACCCGCACACGCCTTTGCCTTCCGCAGGGAAAAGGAACGCAGGGGTCAGCACAAAGGCCGTGGCCTTCGCAGGGAAGGCCAGAAGGGGGTTGGTCGTGTGAATGACCGGCCCCAAAAGGCGACCCAGAAAGAGAGGTGGGTGGAGGACAGTCTGTCGCTGCTCAAGCCCCCACCCGCTTTCCCAGTGCAGGACAGCCCCGCCAAGCTGCAGCCTGCCGTCAGCTACGCCTCCAAGGTGAAGGCGGGGGCTGCGTGCGGCGCGCTGGAGGAGGACCGCCCTGCCATCGGGGTGCTGCTACAGAACCAGTGGGGTCTCAGTTTCATCAGTGAGGCAAGACCGGCCACAGAGGGCTCCGGCCACCACCCTTCCACTCTGCCACCCCAGCCCACAGACGCAAACGAATCGACCGACCCACAGGAGACGAGCTGCACAATCCAGCCTTGCGAAGAAATGCCCGTTCCAGTCGCTACCTCTGTCACCCTTGGCCCGTGCCCAGAGGTGGATGAGAGCAACGGGAAGCTGCTGCTTAGCTGTCGCCATCTAGTGGAGGCTTTGAACTATCACAGTCGCGGTGAGAGGCTCTAGAGAAATATTCGAAACCACATTTTGAGTGCTGCCGAAGGTTGTTTTTTTTTTAATCTGAAAAAACCAAATGAGTTCTAACTGATCTCTTTTTTTCCCCCCACAGAATGGAACGCTGTCTGTAACAAACAAAAAGGTAAGCTGACTCAAAGGTCACTGCTGCCATGCCACTTCACACAGTGCTGAAAATAATGCATTATTATAGTTTATTTTGAAAATACTTTCAGCTCCCTACAATTGTCAAATCCTCAAGCGGTTGTGACAGTGTATTGTCTTCATTGGGGCTTTGAAAACCTCAAAACTATTCCAGTCTGTAACTAAGTATGATGGACATGAAGAAATATCTAAATCCGAGCTTCAGTCCAGACTGTGGTTTGCCCTCGCTTCATTTTGTTATCCTAAGCCTTCTACACATGTCTGTCTCCTTATACCCATAATCCCTTGCACTTTGGGGTCATTTCCTGTAGTTGGTACAATTGCTTTGACTCCTAATGGTCGTTTGTCACTAGAGTTTGAATGTGGCCAAATGAACTCAAGGAGGAAACGCTCTCAGCATCGTCTTGTTTTTAATTGTTTTGCTTTCTGATTCCAGGTCCTAAACGGGTTGTCTGGTACAAGGACACCCTGCAGCACCCAGCCTAGCAGTGTGAGACACCCATCACACACATACACCTACATGCACATGTTAACACAGAAAAGATGGACACATTTTTAAGTCCCCTTCACACACACTGCACTCAGGATGATGTCTTCACACAAAGCCACACTGAGACACTTTGGACTAACTCCTTTGAGATCTTACAGCAATGGACTTTTTTTAACGCCTTACAGAAGCCTGCCTTAATTGATCGGACCTGTTTTCATTGCCTCTCATGACGATTTTTAGCTTATACGTGTAGAGCTGGTCTTTTTTAAAACAATCTTTGAGGAGCGGTCATCTAATTTTTCTTTTCTTGTTTAAAGTGCTGCAGTTCTATCAAACACCGTTTTTCCCACCTTCTTCTGTCCTCTGTAAAGCGAGTGGTCAATCAAGCACTTTGTAAAAAATCCGTTGTTGTGACCAATCCCTGTGCGTGCAACCCTCACCGGAGTGAGTCATTTTTTTCCCCTCCTACTTTTTAAGTATAAAATATTAAGAATGTCTTGTAACTGCTTCTATTTCACTGTTATTGTACCGAGGACTCCTGTAACGTGTCCCCCGGTCACAGAGCGGCGTAGTCAGCGGCACAGTAGAGTTCACCCTTTACCCAATCAGATCTTAATGTTGGTTTCTTTTTTTTTTCTTCCCCTGATCGGGTGAATGTTACTCGTGAATCCATAAGGAATCTCACATGTTCAATATGTTCTTTTTGAAAATGAAATATATCAAAATAAAAAAAATTACACTGGAGAAGGAGGAAGAATGTAAGTCAACAGTATTGCTTAATAAAAAATGAATAAACTTGACATGCTTTGGAAGGTCTTTATTTCAGATGGTCTTCACAGGTTTCCATTAGTTTCTCTGCTCGAAAATGGTTCACAACTTTTATTTGATAAATGAAAGCAAAACATTAAGGCAACACAGGATTGTCCTTGTGATGTCACAATAGTTTTAATTACTCAAGAAAATACAATCCTGTGACATCACATTGATAAATAACCTGAGATGGTTTGTAGTTACAGGAAAGTGATCTCCTTAGACTCCTTACGTAGCGGGACCCCCTCACTGTGAAGAAGAAATGGGGCTGCAACAGAACTTCCCATCTGCACGAACTGAGACGCCGCAGAGTCGCCCAAATTAATTTCTGGTGTCGCTATGGTTACAGGCGGGAAATTGTCTGCTCAGGAAATCATGAATGGAAACTAAACAGCAAGTGAGCGATGGCTGAACCGCCTCCCAACCTTCAGCCGCTAAGAAGACATTCATGTCCGAGGAGCGTGCAGTTTACTGAGTTAAGGATTTCTGGGTAATGAAGTTCTCGCTGCCACTTGGGACCGCCAAAGTGCAAAGTTGCCTAGTGCAGCTTTAAACTTAAACGTTAGTCTTTCCCTCTTCACGTTTATATTTTACTGTCAGTGAGATATTCTCAAAACAAAAACATCTGGGAGTCTTTAGCAAAATGTTTATACTTTTGCAGAGTAGCAACTTTAAAGTCAAATTCAGTTCACCTTTAAGACCATCTCTTCAGAGTCACACTGACTGACTGTCATAACAGACCTGCTGCAACAACAAACTCGGCACCAAGGGGATGTTGAGTCGGTCGGTCGGTCAGTCTCTCCACGTCACCTCCACCTCATCTGTCCTGTACCTATCACAGCAGATGACAATGTTGTCTTCAGGCTCGCTACAGAAATAAAAGTTTCTTGTGTACATTTTGAGAGCATCGGGCATCTGATGTGATACCATTTACATCACTAACATTAGGAGCAATAGTAAGGAGAGCACAGGGTCAGAGCCATAGAGGATCAGGGGGAGATGAGAAAGGTGTCAAAGAGTAAAAGAAACTATGTTTGATTTCTTCATTTGTACATGAAATGCTGCAAGCATTTCATGAGAACTTGAAAGGACTGAGTGACTTTACTGCGCCACTGACTGCATGGGCTGATGTTTGTATACTGCGATTTAATGTATTTCTTGGGTTTTTATTATGTGGTCCTGTCGTAAACCCTCGCTGCAAACAATTGTCCTCCTCACGGGACAACGAAGTTTGAATTGAATGCATCTGAACCGGCGGTATACCTTTGGGTAATCCACGAGTCTTCCAGCTCCGTCACTTGACCGGACCGAAACATCTCCCAGCCGGCTTGAGCAATCATGGCGCCGTTGTCGATGCAGAATCTGTTGCACAAAGTTAACACGGTTATCTGGACTGAAGCGAAACACAAAGCTCCCATGAGATTAAAACGCCACCACCGTCTATTTTTAGGGACAGATTCAGTTTGCTCTCTTCAACTGTTCCACCAATATCGAAATGTCACGGTTTTCATGGCAAACAATTCCAAGTATTCAGAGTTTCTCCCAGAATGGTATTCTCAGGGTGGAAAAGCCTCTGAAAGCATTTCGACCCTCACAGGATACTAAAACTCTCCACTGAAAACCAGAATAATGAAATTCTTTCAGAGTTAGCAGGTTCACAGCTCAGGGAGCAGATGTGAATGGGTGTGAAGTGACCAATCACTGACAACAATCCAAAGAAGTAATCAAAAAGTTTGCAAACAGCACATGAGATCAAACTTCGCTCACATTTAGCTGATGGTTTTATTCAACTTACAAATCCAACAGCAGAATAAGCTTCAACTCCTAGATCAACATTACAAGGGACCAGACTGAAGAGGTCAAAGGTCAGAGCCGCGGTGACCCCAGAATGATCACGCAAGAGAGAAGTGCAAGGAAAAGAAATTTAAAAATAAATAAGAGCTAGGGAGAGTTAGAGGTGATTTTATTTTGAAACGTCAAGGTAAGAGCATGTTGGAGCAAGTAGAGGAAGATGTTCAAGTGGGAATCTGATTCTAAAGGCAGAAGGAGACGACAGAAGTGACAACCATCTGTTTTCCATCAGACGAGTCACTTCATGAAGTATGTACCCTTTCTTCTTCTGCTGCACGATCCTGACAATCCTGATTACTTCACTACATTGATTATATATATATATACACACATTATATATAAATAATACTATCTGAGGGAGGACCAGCGAACCTCCTGGGACCTCAGACTGCATCGGTGTGATTCTGAAGCCGAAGCAAATGAAACCCCCTATTGGTTCTGAGTTTAGAAACCGGTTTACCGTTCATCTGTGGCGAACAGCTTGGCTCCTCTCTCCTTACACATCAC
The DNA here is from genome assembly GCA_034670405.1 of Hoplostethus atlanticus. NCBI lineage: Eukaryota > Metazoa > Chordata > Actinopteri > Trachichthyiformes > Trachichthyidae > Hoplostethus > Hoplostethus atlanticus. Next base: position 742,846 of record JAXDDX010000149.1, on the reverse strand, counting down.
CCCCATCATCTCCTGCAGCCGTAGGTTACCTACACAGGAGACAACAGGTCAGACTTTCTGCCCATAGAACCAACCAGAGGTGAGACATTGAGACAGGGGGGTAAGATGCTCCCTTAGAGGAAAACCCCACCTTCAGATACTCTCACATGATGTTACCATGTGTTGGAATTTACTAACATCACCAGTAGATGTTTCTTTCCCGGTGTTAAAGTGTTTTAGGTGGATTTTCCCTTTAATACTCAAAGCCATCCTGGATCTACTCACAGCCAACGCCCCCGACGATGAGGACCTCCTGGGAGCCACAGTGGGCCATGGCCCTCTCTGTGATCTCCACCAGCATGGAGAACAGGGTCTCCTGCAGCGAGGGAACACACCATACAACACCATTTAGTAGTAGGAAGTGTGCTCTCTGTTGCATGGCGCCAAAGCTGACAGGGTTAGGGGTTCGCTTCCCACTTGGGCTACCCATGCTAACAACGTACTACATGTTGTACCGTAATGTGCTTTGGATAAAAGCCTCCAGGGAATACCAGAAGTTAGTTGAAGATATTCTTCTTGCAAGGCCAAAACACAAAGCATACCATTACATTTTATGATTTAGTCACACCTATGGAATAAATCGTCCCTAGGTGTGAATGCGAGTGTCTGTCTGTCTTCAACCTGCCAGTGTCGGGACCACAGAGCCGCCATGATACGACTGACTGACCTGTAGAGAGAAGCAGAGGTCCTCCGCTGTACACTGAGCAGAGCTCAGCATCTTGTGAGCAGCTTCCTAGAGAGGAGAATAAAGCAGGTAGGATCGTGACGACTTAAAAACACTGGACTTCAAATTGTAGCAGTTTCAAGTTTTATCTGAAAAAGGTAAAACTCACTCAAGAATAATCCTGAGATTATAAGAATGATCCTGAGAGGATGAACTTCATCCAGTGTGGATATTAACTGTTGTGAATAACTAATCCCACAGACGTGAAATCCACTTACCTCAATGTAGGACAAAATCCCAGAGAAGGAGACGTCCATCCCCTTGACTGTATAGGGCAGCTCCACATACTGGCTGCCCCTGAAACATGGACAGGAGACGGGTGTTCATCCAACAGTAGAAGACGGTGTCTGTAAAAACCTAAAACGCTGTTACTCACTTTTTGGCCATCTGCTCTATGTTGTACCCGGGGCTCGGGTCGTTGGAAATCTGAAGGGAGAAACTTTATTAAAGCACATCCGTCACACGAGGAAGAGGAGTTGTTCTGATGAAGACGACCGCAGCACCGACCTTAATAACTCTGGCGAATCGGTCCAGGCAGTTGCCTACTGCGATGTCGATTGTCTCCCCAAATATCCTGTACCGCCGCTCCGAGTACGCGATGACCTTCATGGGAGGGGAAAGACCAAGGCCAGTGACTCAGGAACCATGTGATCTGTTTCAAGACCGTCGATACTAGAGTTGTATTCCTTTTAGGATGTTAAGCCTCTGAAACAGCTCTTCAGGAAACACTACCCTGACCCTTCCTCTTCAGGAAACACTAGCCTGACCCTTCCTGTTCAAGAGACACTACCCTGACCCTTCCTCTTCCGGAAACACTACCCTGACCCTTCCTCTTCCGGAAACACTACCCTGACCCTTCCTCTTCAAGAGACACTACCCTGACTCTTCCTCTTCTAGAAACACTACCCTGACCCTTCCTCTTCAGGAAACACTACCCTGACCCTTCCTGTTCAAGAGACACTACCCTGACCCTTCCTCTTCCGGAAACACTACCCTGACCCTTCCTCTTCCGGAAACACTACCCTGACCCTTCCTCTTCAAGAGACACTACCCTGACCCTTCCTCTTCAGGAAACACTACCCTGACCCTTCCTCTACAAGAAACCCTACCCTGACCCTTCCTCTTCAAGAAACACTACCCTGACCCTTCCTCTTCTAGAAACATTACCCTGACCCTTCCTCTTCAAGAAACACTACCCTGACCCTTCCTCTTCCGGAAACACTACCCTGACCCTTCCTCTTCAAGAGACACTACCCTGACCCTTCCTCTTCAGGAAACACTATCCTGACCCTTCCTCTACAAGAAACCCTACCCTGACCCTTCCTCTTCAAGAAACACTACCCTGACCCTTCCTCTTCTAGAAACACTACCCTGACCCTTCCTCTTCAAGAAACACTACCCTGACCCTTCCTCTTCCGGAAACACTACCCTGACCCTTCCTCTTCCGGAAACACTACCCTGACCCTTCCTCTTCAAGAAACACTACCTTGACCCTTCCTCTTCTAGAAACACCACCCTGACCCTTCCTCTTCTAGAAACACCACCCTGACCCTTCCTCTTCAAGAAACACTACCCTGACCCTTCCTCTTCTAGAAACACTACCCTGACCCTTCCTCTTCAAGAGACACTACCCTGACCCTGTCTCTTCAGGAAACACTACCCTGACCCTTCCTCTTCCGGAAACACTACCCTGACCCTTCCTCTTCTAGAAATACTACCCTGACCCTTCCTCTTCTAGAAACACTACCCTGACCCTTCCTCTTCAAGAGACACTACCCTGACCCTTCCTCTTCAGGAAATACTACCCTGACCCTTCCTCTTCTAGAAACACTACCCTGACCCTTTCCTCTACAAGAGACACTACCCTGACCCTTCCTCTTCAAGAGACACTACCCTGACCCTTCCTCTTCTAGAAACACTACCCTGACCCTTCCTCTTCAGGAAACACTACCCTGACCCTTCCTGTTCAAGAGACACTACCCTGACCCTTCCTCTTCCGGAAACACTACCCTGACCCTTCCTCTTCAGGAAACACTACCCTGACCCTTCCTCTTCAAGAGACACTACCCTGACCCTTCCTCTTCAAGAGACACTACCCTGACCCTTCCTCTTCAGGAAACACTACCCTGACCCTTCCTCTACAAGAAACCCTACCCTGACCCTTCCTCTTCAAGAAACACTACCCTGACCCTTCCTCTTCTAGAAACACTACCCTGACCCTTCCTCTTCAAGAAACACTACCCTGACCCTTCCTCTTCAGGAAACACTACCCTGACCCTTCCTCTTCCGGAAACACTACCCTGACCCTTCCTCTTCAAGAGACACTACCCTGACCCTTCCTCTTCAGGAAACACTACCCTGACCCTTCCTCTTCAAGAAACACTACCCTGACCCTTCCTCTTCAGGAAACACTACCCTGACCCTTCCTCTTCAGGAAACACTACCCTGACCCTTCCTCTTCTAGAATCACTACCCTGACCCTTCCTCTTCTAGAAACACTACCCTGACCCTTCCTCTTCAACAAACACTACCCTGACCCTTCCTCTTCAACAAACACTACCCTGACCCTTCCTCTTCTAGAATCACTACCCTGACCCTTCCTCTTCTAGAAACACTACCCTGACCCTTCCTCTTAGCTCTTGTTTATTTGCTTCACTTATTTGTTTAATAAAAGTAGGTAGATAACTTATTGATCTTTTACCTCAGCACTGGTTCTGCTCTTAGATGCTTGTCTAGGAAGGAAATGCACTTATGATTTCTGGTGACTAGTAGTTCTCTTGCCTCCCTATGTTGAATGCACTTATTGTAAGTCGCTTTAGATAAAATATTTAATAAAAGGCGAATATCGGCCCCATACACTGGCAAACCGATATATCGGTCTAACTTACTAGATACAAAATGTGTGGATGAGCAGGAACAACATGCTAGAGTGTGTACTTGTCTATCACTGGTAGATTCCCATTCAAATCACATTTATTTAGATAGTAAAGATGGAGTTGAGACTCCCCCTGTTGAGGCCCAAGGACACCAACCTGTGTGTTCCCCCCGCTGACATACAGCACAGGTGGGGTTGTGGGCGCGGGTGATGAGGCGGCCCATCTCAATGTGCCCAATACAGTGGTTGACACCGAGGAGCGGCTTCCCCCAAAGCTGAGCTACGGTACGCGCCACCAAGGCCACCGTCACCAAGGGGGCACCCATACCCGGTCCTGACGTGGGAGGAAGAGGGAGCAGCAATGTTAGAAATGTGGGAGAAATAACAGAAGACTATTAAGTACCAATACACGTTGGGAGAGGACGTCGCGTCAGCCGGGAGATTAATGTTGCTTTGTTTATCAATAGACCTTGTAGAACATGGATTTAACTTGGACTCAAGACTTTTTCCAAAACATGAGGGTCCACCGGTAAATTCAGAATACATACAGCACTTAGTTCAACAGAATTTCAGTTTTGGTTCCCGTGTTATTCTTTTCTCTTCTTCCACTAAACAACACTGGAGTGAGCAGAGCAAATCGATGTTAAATGTTGTGCGGTGAATCATATGTATACCTTAAGCAAGGCAACTTTAAACTTCCAAATGTATCGGCTAGGATGACATTACCATGTACCGTAGCTTGATCACAACACATTTGGCCCTGGTGCAAAAAAACTATATGTGCTGATCTAGGATCACTGTAATCCTCATAATGACATCTGGTTCCAGGGTAAATACACCAAACAAACAGCCCCTGTGTTACCTTTGGTGTATGCCACACAGTCAATGTCTGCAGGCTTCAGCCCGGCCTGCTCTAGCGCCTCCTTCAGGACAGTCAGTATGACAGCGCGATGGTGTCTGGCTGTCTCACTGGGCAGGAACCCTGACGGGGAAATCAACACGTTGTCAGTCAGTTCACCAGCTTGTATGGACTTTAACAGACCGCCAGCAAATTCATGGTAACATTGGTGACTTGGAATAAGTCTCTCTTGCCTTGGCCAGGGGGTGTGATGTAGGTCCGTCTTGGGTTGGAAAGGACTTCGCCATCCCTAATAATTCCTATACCGATCTTGTTGGCACTGCCCTCAAAACCTATTACCACAGTCATGGCAGCTACAACAGTTAGGAAAGACAAAAGGAAGACGCGGTTAATATATAGGTTGTTCTCGTTTATATAGGAGAGAATGCCACGTCAAACATACACATCTAGCAGAATTCATTTTCTGAATCATTAGGGTCTACTGGTAAATTCGGCATACATAGGATCCATCAAGCAGCACTTGTTACAATAATAATAAAAAAACTAAAGAAAACTAAAAAAAAAAGTGCGTACAATCTTCTTAATCCCTACAACCTTCTTCCACCAAAACTCAAAAGTATACATTTTATTGAAGCACAGAGAGCGGTACGTATCTAGTCTAGACAAAAGCCAGGTCTAAAGACCACAATCTTAGGTAAGTAAGCTTTTGCAATGCCAAAACATAGCAGTCTGAATAGCCACGATGCTAGCAGCGACAGCTAACAGACCCCCTAAAGATGCATTTTCAAAGATTCCGGGAGACAATAATCTTAGGGATAACAAACTACCTTGGTTGTTGCTGTCCTCCAATAGCTCACATCAATTCAAGTCAAGCAAAACTAACTTTAAAACGAATTATTTTCACTACTTCTGCTAAACGTTGAGACGCCACTTTCCCATGCAATCACGAGGACCCATAACAGTGGCAGCTGTAGAGATCGCCTTACAAAAAAGTTTTGTTAGCTTAATGTATCAATGGAGTGGAATTTCTCAGCGATTATATGTGGGTTATAGAAACGATTACGCGTGTTTTTAAATCCTCCAAATATTCCAAAAGAGTGGCATCATTTATTGGGGTGTGATTATTCATCAGGCACATCTTTGGACAGCTAGTCAATACAGCGACCACATGTAACCAAACATCTCCGCTACTAGCTGCTTTGTGTGTGTGTTGGGGGGGAGTGACTGTGAAGGAGCACTTCATCCTAGTCCTTGCATCCTATTGTGAAAGTGCAAGTAAGTTTTGTTTTATTTTTTAATCTGCATCAACTGTTGTAGTAGACATCTTGGTTATCCGCCGTTGTATTCGTTAATAACCCAAACAAGATGTTTAGTTAGCTAACGTAGCTCGCTAATCTCCGTTCCATCCCATTGCAGGCCGCCTGCTGCTCGCTCGCTGTGTGTTGGCAAACCCCGTCCTTTGTCACAGAGGAAACGCTAGCGTTAGCATAGCTTCTAACAAGGCCTATTGTGTAAAACCCGCAGAATAATTTCTACGGTTGTTGGGTTTTATCTTAACTCTTGCGTGCATGGTACTTCAGCACGTTACTAAATACGTTATTTTGCATTCAGTGTTGTTGGCTACGGTGCTCGTCCAAAGCACGAGCTCTCAACCAAAATAAACCGTCAATGTGCTTTTCACCGGTGATGAGGATGTTGGGTCTAAGGATGTTACTGTTATTTCACTTGAATAGTTGAATAATAGAACCTTTGCAGGATGACATAAACCTTTAGGGCATAAAGCATGCGCGGTAGTAAGTAGTATCAAAATGGTGCAGGTTAGATAAGGATATGGTGCTGCTTCAAGTTCAAGCCACAAAGTACAGCTAGTTTTCTGTGCTTCTGTCAAGAGGACAAACACTTGGGGCCGGACATGTACAGTAATGCATACAATTGACAGTTAAACGCTATTCCAGGTGAATGCATCAGTTAAATTCCTCCTCCTGTTTTCCAGCGGCGCGTGTGCTGTTGTGTGTGCGTGTTGCGTGTCGTGGTGTGTTTGGTGTCAGAGCCAGCTCGAGGATGAAGAGAGGGAAGAATGTCGAAGAGGCGGCTGCGGACGGGGAGAATGACAGCGGCACCGGTACTATTGCACGCACTCTTACACATGAACTAAAAAGTGCACTTGCATACACTCTTCACACATTTGAAAAGGTGCTATGACCATACACATGTATAGGTATATTGCAAAAACACAATTTCATGCACAATTTCTTGCAGCTAGTACGCATCTGATTGGCTGGCTGCTTTCATCGTAACCTTCTGTCTCCCCGTGTGTCACCTCACAGCCCCTGCAAAGAAAGGGAAGAAGGGGAAGGAACCAGAGGCCCCAATACTGTACGACGATCCTCCCAATAAAATGACCAGCAAAGACGGACGTGCTCCCAACATGAAGATCACCTCCTGGAACGTGGATGGGCTGAGGGCGTGGGTGAAGAAGAAGGGCCTGGATGTGAGTTTGACATTGAATTGAGAATGGGGAAGCAACAGAAATCTGATGTGACGAAGTTGAGATATAGAAGCCTCGTGAAATGATTTGAGACTGGTGATCAGTGGTTGTGAGCGGCGATGTAGTGGAGGATAAACCCACCTAAACTCGACCGTACCCGCCTCTTCAGGCTGAAATTAACCTAAATGACCTAAATTCATAGTATACATCACAGTGAATGGCATCAGATGGATGTAAGTTATGGGGAAAAAATATAAAAATATGAAGTAAGTTGTGTCTAGGACAAGGCAGTAATGCGTCGGTCTCCTTCCTTCCCAGTGGGTGCGTGAGGAGGCTCCAGACATTTTGTGCCTGCAGGAGACCAAGTGTGCCGAGAAGTCCCTCCCAGCCGACATCACCTCTATGCCAGAGTATCCGCACAAGTACTGGGCCACCTCGGAGGAGAAGGAGGGCTACAGCGGGGTGGCCATGCTCTGCAAGACCAAGCCCCTCAACGTGACCTACGGCATCGGTGAGTCGCCAAGAGACGTTTCACCAGCAGGCTTTACTGTCGCCCTATCTCTGTGTGTTATTCATGATTGTGTTTGCAGCTATCAGTATTTGAACAGTGTGTGTGTTCAGCAGGGTTCCTTCATAGGTCTGGAAAGTCTTCACGATTTAATCTGTCACATTCTGCATACGTCATGTCGGGATACCAGAGAAATGGAATTGTGGTGTTCACATTTAAACACCTTATCATACACAGGATGACCTAGGTAACATCATTGTCACCAAGTCACATTTTTCTAAATTTAAAACGGTCAGTCTACAGTGAAATATTGTTTTCTACTGTAAAATATTTTGTTGACTTAAAAGGAAAAGAAAACCTAAAATGTCTCACTAGTCCAGTCAGTTAATGATTCAAGACAGACGGGAGACAACCATCACACCTCTGCCAACAGAGCCACTGTCCACCAGGGAGTGGTGCACCTGTGGAACACAATGGAATAGTAAATTGTGAATGAGGCGTTAAATTATGGAAAATTAAAGATGAATTAGGAGAGGTAACCGTTTGAAAACTTGGAACTTCAATACCCAGAAATACTGTAATATTCCATCAGTAAACTTCACTCTAAGTCTATAAACCCGCTGCCAGTCACAGACCACAACAACATTTTCAAATGGAGACAAGAAATTAAAGCGTGGAAAAAGTTTTGATGCAAAGTGTCTGAACTGGTTTGTGTCTGCATGCAACTCTTTACTGAACCTCCTCTACTAATCCACTAGGCAAAAAGGAGCACGACAAGGAGGGCCGAGTCATTACCGCCGAGTTCTCCACCTTCTTCCTGGTGACTACCTACGTGCCAAACTCCGGCAAGGGCCTTGTGCGCCTGGACTACCGCAAGACCTGGGACGTGGACTTCCAGGCCTACCTGAGCGACCTGGACAAGCGCAAGCCCCTGGTGCTGTGCGGCGACCTGAACGTGGCCCACGAGGAGATCGACCTGAAGAACCCCAAGGGGAACAAGAAGAACGCCGGCTTCACCCCCGATGAGCGCGAAGGCTTCAGCCAGCTGCTGGCGGCCGGTTTCACCGACAGCTTCCGTGAGCTCTACCCCGAGCAGGCCTACGCCTACACCTTCTGGACCTACATGATGAACTCCCGCTCAAAGAACGTGGGCTGGCGGCTCGATTACTTTGTCCTGTCCTCAGCTCTGGTGCCCGGCCTGTGCGACAGCAAGATCCGCAACAAGGCGATGGGAAGCGACCACTGCCCCATTACCCTGCACCTAGCTGTGTAGGTTACCAACTGGTCCCAGGTCTGTCTAGTGCCGAGGTCTCCAACCACATGTAAGCAGGTTTTCATTCCAACCAAACGCCACACCTTCAGCCAGAGGAGGAACCCATCGGTGAAATCATCTGCTGCAGTGTTTGGTTGGCATGGAAACCTGCTTCCATGTGGTCCAGCAGCTCAGGCTCAGTAGTTACAGCGGGCCTACTGCCAAGCTTCGTCTTCACACTGTTGTATTTCTCATGGGTGAATCGCCACTCAAGTTCACTGTTCCAGTAGATTCAGGGCTGAGAGGTAGTGGCTCAGTTGTGTAGTACTTTATAAACCCTCACAAAGTTATTCCAAGTCATTGTAAGAGGCCAAACCCCGTACCATACACCCCAAACCCCTTTTGATGTAACACTATACTCCCAAAGACAAATTAAGCTGATATTCAACGACTTCTAGCACGAGAAGCGCCTGGACAGAGTTGTTCCAAGGTTATTGGATGACTTTTATGCTATTTTCTGAACCAATGTCAAATTCTGTTGTAGAACCTGCCCACACTTGTCAATAAAAACTGGGTTTATATAAAGACGCTTTCCATTCATTCTTTCAAGGCTTTGGAGGTCGGTATTAGCTTCATGAAAGGCAACACAGTTACATCACGGTTTGAAAATAAAGCATATGCTCAGAGTGCTTTAATTACTACAACTCAGAAATCAAATGCACTTGGTAAAGAAGGAAATTGGGGACATTCAATACATGAAACCACTCTCGCTAGTTCCAATGCTAGATGGAGGTTTACAGTACGTACAGTGTCAGAGTGGGGCTCAATTTAAAGACTCATTTCACCAATAACATTAACTCAATTTGGCCCCAGTGTTAACTACTGTCTAGAAGCCTACACTTCACATAGCCACCATATAACTACCATGGAGCGTTTTCCTATGTAAACTTTATGGTATGAGTTCGCTGGTGCATTTTGAGGTGATACGACTGCTTGAATCCCTTCCCACATTCCACACAGATGTACGGTTTTTCGCCCGTGTGCGTCCGCTGGTGTCTTTTCAGCCGATTGGCGCTGAGGAAGCTCTTGTCGCACTCGGTGCAGGAGTATGGGCGCACTCCGGTGTGGTAGCGCAGGTGGATGGTCAGGTAGCAGGACTGGGTGAATTTCTTCCCGCAGTGGGGACACTGGAAAGGCTTGTGGCCGGTGTGGAAGCGCTCGTGCTTCAAAAGCTCGGCGTGGGAGAAGAAACCCTTCCCACAGTCGGAGCAGAGGAACGGCCTCTCGCCCGAGTGCGTCAGCTCGTGTCGGACCAGAGTCGCCTTGTAGACGAAATTCTTGTCGCACTGGGAGCAGCTGAACACGTTTTCCCGGGTGTGGCACCGCTCGTGCTTCTTCATGTTGCGTTCCCTCTTGAAGCTCTTGCCGCAGAAGGAGCACATGAAGGGCATCTCCTCCGAGTGGATCTTCATATGGCTCAGCAGGCCACCCTTGTAGAGGAACCCTTTGCCACATTGCGTGCACTGGTGTGGCCGGTCCTTCTGGTGGATGCGCTGGTGCGCCGTGAGGGCAGCCTTGTAGGCGAAGCTCTTTCCGCAGTTGCAGGCATGCAGTCTCTCTTCTTGGTGGGTCTGCAGGTGCCTGTTGAGGTAGGTCATGCAGCTGAAGCCCAGGTCACAGTGGGGGCATTTGTACGGTCGCTCTATCTTGTCGGCGTCTTCTCCGTGGGTCTTCAGGTGCCTCACCAGCGCCGACTTCCAGGCAAACGACCGGCCACACTCAGAACAGAGGTACTCGCCGTTCTCCATGTGGGTGCTCTTGTGTTCCCTCTGAGCAGCCAGGGACTTGAAGGACTCCCCGCAGATCAGGCACTTGTACTTGCGATCGTCCTTGTGCGTTTGCTTGTGCCTCTCCAGCGACTGCTTTGAAGGAGAAGCGCCGTCCGCACTGAGAGCAGAGGTAGGGCTGCTCGCCTGTGTGAATGCGCCGATGGGCTTTCAGTAAAGACTGGAACTTGAAGCTCTTTTCACAGTCTGGGCAGCCGAAGCGGCCTTCTTCGTCGGTCAGGGGCTGAACGGACGACTTGTCATCCTCGGCCTCAACAGAGTGAACCTCGTCAATGTGCTGCTGGACCTGCACTTCATCTGTATGGCAGAAGGAGCACTCTGGACAGGAAAACGTAGGTGGTGGTTCATCCACTACAGAACCTTAAGGAAAAATCATATGGTGGTTTCAGTTCATTTGCACAGTGGTAAAATAAAATGATGATGAAATACACAGAAAAAATACTAAATTGTGTAGATGAGATCAAAAACCTCAAAAGCATCTCAAAACAAATGAATGAAAACAACCAAGGGGGGAAAAACGTGGAAAATAGAAAGAAAATCTAGGAAATGAAGAGAAATAAAAATATAATAAAATATCCCTGATGCAGAAAATTAAATCATGTTAAATAAATAATGCTAAGAAAGATTTTTTTTTTAAATGTATTTTGAAAAAGACCTGTTAAAAGACCCCATCATTAAAAGAATCCCTCATCTGGCCTCATTGCTCGCCCCACCAAAAATAGTAAATTCAGTTATAGTACAATTGTTCATATGATGATATAAATATCAAAATAAGAGCCCTTCTACAACTGCAATACCTACTGGAACTGATCCAGGAAACACTCAGTGTGCTACTATTATACTGTATAACATGCTGCAGACCCACCTTCATCACCATCGTTGACTGAGACCACGGGTGACCCGTAGGAGTGTTCTGCACTGTTAAAGACAAGATAAACCAATAGATGTGAATGAAACTATCGGTGACACAAGAGTAACGATATGAAATCAAACTTAACACCAATGTCAGATGTCTTTACCTATTGAAAGGCACTGGCTTCAAAGCTGGCTTCCCTGTGGCCATCTCCAGTCTTCTCTTGGGGGCTGAAACTTTCCCAATGCGCTTCTGCAAATTTATCACCTGGATCTTCATGGTGGGTTTGCGTTTGCGCCCACTAGTGCGGACTTTGACCAGGGAAATGACCTCGTCTACAAGGTTAGGGACCAGGCCTGCGGGCTCAGAGGAGGTGTGGTCGCCGTTCGGACCCTGTGCTTCCTCTGGATTACGATCACAGTTTTCACCATCCACCACTTGCACCTGGCAGTCAAACTCGGGAAGCACACCGGCAGCCTCTTCGACATTTTCTTCACCCACGACAACCTCTTCCTCGGCCTTGAGGCTCCCTGGAGGTATGTTGGAGTTGTGGTCATCCGTGTGAGTTTTCAGGTGTCTTGCGAGTGCCAGCTCCCAGTTGAACTTCTTGTTGCAGTGCGGGCACGAGTACACGCCGTCTTCCGTGTGCTTTTGCTTGTGCTCTGTGCGGGCCGACAAGGACTGGAAGGTCTCCCCACAGATGACACAGTCGTACTTCCGTCCAGTTTTGTGTGTGTGTTTGTGCCTGTCCAGGGATTGCCTGAAAGAGAAGCACCGACCACAATCGGTGCACCGGTGGGGGCGTTCGCCGGTGTGGATGACCCTGTGGGCTATCAGCGATGAGGCAAACTTGAATCTCTTCTCGCAGTCCGGGCAGTCGTGAGGTCCGGAGGAGGTTTTGTGTTGGGAGGACGCCGGGTCGTCCTCGGTTCCTTCTGCATGGATCAGGTTTGTCAGACTCTCATGTTGTTCTTGTGTCGTTTCTTCCTCCACCTCTTCTCCCCCTCGTCTTCTCTACAGGCTCTTTGGGGAGCATTGCCATAGGATCTTCAGCCACTGTATCAATGACCGTTCCTTCGAAGCAGTTTTCTCCCATCACCACCTCTATGTCTGTGCTGGTACCCAATTCAACCTCCGTATAATCTGTCACTGTGATGATTTCCACCGCTACGTCGTCCACGTATGATACAGGCTGCGTGTCATCACTGAGGCCTTGCAATGAGTCTGATTGGTTGTCGTGGCTGGGCGGTTCTGTGGTTTTTACCGCTCTGCTAGGAGGAACTGAAGAGAGGGAGGAAAGGATGCAATCACCCATAGCAGACGGGGGAACTGCACAACAAAAGACAAGAATGAAAGAAGATGATGTCATAGATTTCATCACTTAGACTGAAATACGATACCAGTGGTTATTGTAAGTCACTCACCATGTTGCTCCAAATGCCCAATGTGTTTGTGGTGCTGGAGCAGATTCTTCAGGTCCGTGGGTTCAGTGACCGAATTAACACAATCCTCCAAAACCGAGCATGCAGCTCCAAGCCACAAAACAGTCTGCGGGATATTTATGACAATGCAACTGATCTCAGATCTATTTCAACCAAATCTAAAAACCTGTTCTAACAGACGAAGCAATGCATTTTGAAAAAGGACACCAAGGCACCAGATTTGCAGATAAAACAGCTATTCATTGAGACTCATAACAGGCTGATTTATCTGCTATTAAAGTAACAATCAATTTTCATATAAACCAATTCCCACTTACTCACCTGCTCGAGGTCAGGAATTGGCAACAGCTGAGCCAATCGACAGAGAAGCTCACAAAACAGAGTCTGCAAATCACTGTCATATTGTGGTCCATACTCGATGGGGAAGACGTCCTTTGAAAGGCAAAAAGAGACGGTGATGAAAACGCCTTCACTGAGATACTACGGCCCTGTCTGGTGGCTGTTCTGGCTCTGGGGCCAGCTAGAGAATTCATGTTAAAAAAGTTAGTCCTGCTCTCAAAAGGTGTTAAAACTTATCGGTACAAACCAAAAATGAACGTTTTAAAAGGCATGTTGTAAAGCCATTTGTACCATGTTCCAGATTCCAGGACCACCTGAATGTGTGGAACTACACAAAACACAGATGAAATCTGGATCATAAAAATGAATGGTCCAAATACTTCTGTAACCAGCGGAGGTATGTGACATTTATTTGCTCTCTAGATAGATAGATAGATAGATAGATACTTTATTGATCCCTCGGGGGGAAATTCTGGGGTTGCAGCAGCATAAGTTTCACAGGAATGTACAATACAATACAAAAAAACAAAGGCATAAAAAAAAAATACTTAAATAATAAGCAGAGTGAATGAATGGATGGTACATGTATACAGAGTTAAAGAATGGTAGTGGGTGAATGAATGTGAAAGGGAATGAGAGTGGTTAAAGTGTCTACAGTAAAGGAGAAGCTGCCTCACCAAGAAAAAGTTCTCTCTCTCTTCGGGGTCTTTGAGCAGACTCTGGACCAGCTCAAGGAAGTTAGCCGCCAGCCCCTCCACTACGTCTCCATTCACCTGCAACGTGGTTATAGCAGATATTACAGGTTTAGCACTGATAGCAGCTTAACCGATCAAAGTGTTTGTGTATCATAATGCTTTCAAAATGATCCGTCTTATTTCATTTCTTAGCACAAGGTTCCTACTCTGGTCTGGAAGGTCTTCAAAATGTATGGATGGAAAACAAGTTTGATAATACGTCACTCTGGTTGAGAGCATCTGCGAAATCTCTACTGTAAAATATAATGTAGTGCCAGTGTGTATGAGAGTATTTCAAATCAAGACACTTACATCTACCGAGGTGGAGCTCAATGTTTTAATCTTCTCCAGGTGAGACAAGACAAACTCCGGTTCCACCAGTTGTTCACTACGGCACAACTCAAGAATATACTGAGGGGGAAAAAAAGAAAATCACACATCATCTCAAAATGCTTCTTCACTGTGATCACTGGGTCAAATGTTGACATTCAATGTTAGTTGGTTGGACGATTACAGCATTTTTATTTACTTGCTTTAGTTATAGAGTTATGTTGTTATGTTAGTTTTCTCACTCTCCAGTAGCACGTGCCATCTATCCTCTACTGGCACTCACCCTAGCTCGTAATCCCAGATTGAGCTGTGTCCTGTGCTTGTACATTAGCAGCTCTGGGACCATTTCCACCACCAAAGAGACGAACTCGGCCACTTTCCAATAGTTCATGACATCTTGTTGCTTTACCACCTGCCACATGGATGCTGTCATAAGCTGCAACGGTGGGACCAAGAGGCGCAGCGACGGAAGAGGAAGAGGGGCCCCTATAACAGAAGGTGACAAAATGAACACACCTCGGACTCGCCATACTTGCATGTACTTATTGCACGTTTCATTTCAACATGGGAACAGCGATGTGTTTTGAATGCAGCCTTTATCAAAACATTGGGAGCATGTTCGATGGAAGAAACGTTCCTCTCACCCAGGAAAACAGTTGCCATGCTCGTGTGTACAAGCTCCGACCAGATCCACAAAGCAATAATGTCGCTAGGCAAAATTATTTCCGGATGTTGCAACGCGTCAAGTTATTTTAACGTTGGCGCACAGATATGCTGCTGTGCTAGCCGAAAATAAGCCTATCATAAAGTAGCTAACTACGTTACTTTAGCTAGCGTCGAAGCATTACATGAGCTTACACTGGCCATAAGCATTTTCCGACATGTATTATTAACCCAACTTTGTTTGTCAATTAAACCAACCTGTGCAGGCGGCCCCGAAAAGTTCTGGATCCATCTTCTCATATGCGATGCCAAAAGTTTAGCTGTGGTTAGCCGGTTAGTCAGCTAACGCTAGCTAGCTAACGTTAGTTGGCTACTATGACTACTGGACGACAAAGAAGAAGCTATCTAACTGTAGCTGTCATCCTCCTCGCCTAAGCAGAGATGCACTGTGAAGAAATGATGCATGACACGTTGGGGTTGGGGTTATCGCCTACAGTTCTGCCTTTCCCCTCTGAGGTTTCAGAACCGTTCAAAACAGAAAGGACAACAAACGTAATTTCCGGTTGCGTTTTTCTTCGCTGTTTTTAATCAGAGTAGCTAGTTGCACAGTTTAGCGCCACCCATTGATATTATACTAGCTCACAGCCCTGGGTTTAAATGTGTACGTAGAGGCTGTGAATTGATTTTTAACAATTAAATCTAACTTTGAATGTCTATGTTCACGTATATATGTTTCGTCAATTTTTTTGATGTGATCAAGAGTTCTGCCTTCGGACTATTTTCTTTGATCTAGTGGTATTGATCTAAGTATGTGTTTTATCAGTGATTGACTTGGTGGATTTAAACTGGGGATGTTAAATGTTTAATTCCTGGTAATATGTCCATGATTCTTACACAAATCTGAAAATATTGCCTATGGAAAAAATAATTAGGTAATTTTAGTTTAAAGTTTAGATTGCACAAAAAGTTTGGGAAAGTATGGAAATACTGTCCTGAAATACATACGACAGCATACTGTATTTTCTGTGGTCACCTCAAATTCTCAACCATGAAGAATAATCTTAATGTATAGAGTGATATGGCAGAGAGGGTCAGGATGACTGTTCACATTGGACACCAACCACAATATTCAAAAGTCTGAGAAAATAATGGAATTTTGTAATTGAAACTTGAACTGAGAAACCCATCTTTAAAGGTTGACGCCGTCACACCCCTGTGCATTAGAGGACTCGTAGTATTAAACTGCGGCAGCATTAGTAACCAGCTCCACTCACCATGGATCCCTCTCCAAGCGCGTCCACGTCCGCGTCCCCGGTTCTGGAGCGCTTACCTTTTAATAACGTCGCACTGAGAAGCCTACCGGTGGACGCCTCGGAGGAGCCTGGGTCCAGGGCGGTCAGCGGGGCGTGCTTCTCCCGCATCCGGACCCTGCAGCCGCTGGTCCGGCCAACTTTTGTGGCTTTATCGCAGTCGGCGTTGGCATTGCTCGGGCTGAGTGTGCAGGACGTCCTGGGCCATCCTCTCGGCCCGGAGTACCTCAGCGGCTCCGAGCTGCTGCCGGGCTCACAGCCGGCCGCTCACTGTTACAGCGGGCACCAGTTTGGACTGTACGCGGGGCAACTGGGAGACGGAGCGGTCGTTTATCTCGGTGAGGTGGAAGGGCCAGGCACCCAGGGGCGATGGGAAGTTCAGGTGAAAGGTGCAGGAGTCACACCTTACTCCAGGTAATAGTGGTAATGATGGGTACCAACCTGTTGACCAAGATGTTGTGGAAAGAAAGCATGAGAGATAAGCCATGAGAAAAAACATGAGATACACATTTCACATATATGTTAGAATATGTTTAGTGATATGTTTCAAAATATACAAGATTTGACCAAGAAATGATATTTGTAATGGACATATATTTTGTATTTGCAGATATCAGCAGGTCATAGAAAAAATGTATTTCCAGTGTCCACAATATATTTTAAATATATACGTCATCTACACGTATAAATACATTTTGTATTTCTATACATTTATGTATATTATGAAACATATCTCTACTGTAAATATATTCCGAAGTATATATTTCATGTATTCATTTAATCATTTATTATCTTGTTTTGATGAAAATACATTTTGGGCCATTTTTGTATATTTTGTATATCTCCACTGTAAATATATTTTGCAGTATTCATCTATCTATCTATCTATCTATCTATCTATCTATCTGTCTATCTATATGTCTGTCTGTCTGTCTGTCTGTCTGTCTGTCTATCTGTCTATATGTCTGTCTGTCTGTCTGTCTGTCTGTCTGTCTGTCTATCTATCTATACGTATATCTATCAATGCAACCTGTGTCTCTATAAAGTATAAATGTAAGAGAAGTGAAGCGAGTCTCACGAGTCACGCTCCCCAGAACACGTGGATGCATTAACCTGCTTAAGAGATTAAGTGCTTGGCACACATCAGGTTGATCCCCATTGCTAAACAATACAACAGTAGAACCACCACAGACCCATGAAAAATACTAAATGAAAGTTTGAGGCATTTTTTTCACACATGACACATCTACGTCTCCCCATATCACCTCAGTTCAACAACCTCCAGGTTGTCTAAGAGATGAGCCGCCATGTTGGAGGAGTAACAAAACAAGAGGCTGTAATGTTATCTCATCTTCCTCCCTGACTCAACACATTTCTAGTGTTCAAACTATAAAAGAGGGAAACTATCATGGAGGAGGGGGTGATCGCGTTGCAATCTTTCCTTTTGTTGTTGTTTGTTGTCCTTTCGTCCTCCATCATGGTGGCCTTTCCCCAGTAACCACTGGTAATAAACATTACATGGCAGGCCTCTATTTCCTGCCTGCGTAGGTCAAGTAACAGTCCTCAGTCCTTTTGCGTTTTTGCTACTTTGCAAAATACGGTTCATAAAGCCTGTAAAGGTCAGCAATGCACATAATATACAGCATCTTACAACATCCCACACATTTAACAGTTTAATTCAATTATTCTGAAATGTCAAGCAATGCGAAGATTGTAAAGTGTAGGTCAAACGCATCAGAAGGCATGCTGAGAAAGGGCGTGTGATTCTCCCTCAGAGGCGGCGACGGGAGGAAGGTGCTCCGCTCCAGCATCCGAGAGTTCCTGTGTAGCGAGGCCATGGCCACCCTGGGAATACCCACCACCCGCGCTGCCTCCCTCGTGACCTCTGACCTCTACGTCAGCAGAGACCCGCTCAATGACGGCCGACGCCTCCCCGAGCGCTGCGCCGCGGTCCTGCGCGTTGCCCCTTCCTTCATCAGGTGGAATACCGGCTCTGTTACTCGGTGGGATTAAAAGACGTCTAAATGGTTTCTGGGCTAAAACGAGGCTACATAGGATTTAAAAGTGAAAGTTTAGTAGACGTTTACAAAAATGAAAGCGTTATCTTGAACATATCAACTTCTCTGGTGCATATTTCTGATATTTACAGCCGTTTATGGATTGTTTGAATCTGGGGAAGCTGTACTGGTTGTCTGCTGTCACCACCAAAGTAGTCCATCGAGATGAGTAGCAGGAACTCGACCAACTGAGGGGGAGGAGGGCGGGACTAAAAGTACACCTCCTCCCTCAAGGCCAAAAGTTGAAATGTTTCTTTTTCATTTTTGCAGGTTTGGATCTTTTGAGATCTTTTTGTCCCGAGATGAACTCTCAGGTCTGCAGGGTCCCAGCGCAGGGCGGCACGACATTCGCGCTCAGCTGCTGGATTACGTCATTGAGGCGTTTTACCCTCACATCCAGCAGGGTCACAGCAACCGGAGAGACAGGAACGTGGCTTTTTTCCAAGAGGTAAGACTTAGTTGTTGTTGTTTTTTTGACAGAATGGTGGTTTGGAGTTCTTCAGCAATAAAATGAACTTCAGTTTTCAGTGTCAGATCTTCCTCGGTGATGATGAGGATGTGATGATGTAGGATACAGGATTCCAAGAGATCAAGATTATGTTGGTGTTTCCTTCATTGTTAGCATGACCTACACGTCATGTAGAGATTTGATGTATTGTAAATGTAGTTCTGTGTTTCCAGGTGGCGAGGCGAACCGCTAGGCTCGTGGCTCAGTGGCAGTGTGTCGGTTTTTGCCACGGCGTCCTTAACACAGACAACATGAGCATCTTGGGGCTGACGCTGGATTATGGCCCCTTTGGCTTCATGGACAGGTAAACTGGGACCTCTTATCACGGCTCACTAAGGAAAGGAAAAACACAGGATTTATTTCTTTAACAAATCCTTTATTTTTTCCTCGTAATGTTAATATAACTAAATGTCTGTTTCAAAGGGCTTCACAAAACAATTGGTTCTTTGGTTCCACCCACTGAGGTTTAACTCAACCAATGACGTTATTTCTGCCTCCAATAAATGTTTGTACAACTCTGGTTGATTCTGGGTGATTCTGGTTCTGATCATGTTTTGATATAACGGGAAAGAAGTAAAGAAATTCCCTGGCACTTATTTCATGCCGTCTGCCGAATCATATTCTGCACTTCACTGAAAACGCTTCACCTTTGTGTGTCAGGTTTGATCCAGACTTCGTGTGCAACGCCTCGGACAGGAGAGGGCGCTACTCGTACCGAGCGCAGCCGTCCGTGTGCTGGTGGAACCTAGCTCGCCTGGCGGAGGCGTTGGGCTCTGAGCTCCATGAGGCTCAAGCTAAGGCCGTCCTGGATGAGTTCATGCCCACGTATGAGGCCTTCTACCTGGGTAACATGAGGAGGAAGCTGGGCCTTCTGAGAAAGGACGAGGCAGAGGACAGCGAGCTCGTATCAGACCTGCTGCGCCTCATGCAGAACACCGGTACAGGGAATCATGGGATGCGTCCAGGGTTGGAAATGTCAGGAAGCTTTATCACAAAGCTGAATTCACCCTGTCGTCAATATCTGTGTTTTTACTGTGTCATCGTGGTCCTCTCCAGGTGCAGATTTCACCAATACCTTCCGTCTGCTGAGCTGCATCCCCTGGCCAGAGGAGGGCGACAGTGAGAGGACCACAGTGGGGCCAGTAGTGGATGTTATCCTGGAGCAGTGTGCCTCCATTGAGGAGCTAAAGGTGGCTAACAAGCCAACTATGGAGGACCGGTGAGGGTGTCTATGGTGGTTCGGCGTGTGTTTTTTCTTGTAGCAGCTAACAAGAATCGAGTCCAGAGACAGAAGTCGACTATGAGTTATGTTTTGTCATGTAGGCATCGATGTAGAGACCCAAAGATCAGAGCACCATGATGGAAATACACGATATTCCTTAAAACTGGTCATGAGTTAAGATCCTCGCTGCCCCACCATAGACTCCCAGGGAATATACTCTTATCCCCAGCTGGAAGTTAGATGGGGAGTTTTTAAATGAATAAACCTCTCATGTCTTTTTTCATCTGCTAGCATTTTGGAGAAAAGGCTTACCAGGACAATATGTAAGTTAAATGTGTTGTTGGGCGTTTGGCAGGACGTATTTACAAAAATAGCAAATATGAGCAGCCGCTTGTAGAGATAGTTTTTAAACTTCAGGCAAGCCTTTCTACTCCTCTCCTCTTATTCAACACCCTTCCTCTTTGTGTCTTCTCAGTGAATTGGCGATGATTCTGTCTATGGCGCAGACCAACCCCGTCATGTTCGGCGTGGTGGCGGACAGGCCGGAGGTGGCCCGGCAAATGGAAAAAATGGGGCGGCTAAAGGAGCTGCTCGGGACCGATCAGGAGGAGCTTCAAGAAAAGCAGCGTGATGACTGGATTCACTGGGCGAGCCGATACAGGTCAGAGCACCTTCAGGTCTTCACAGATGGGAGTGGACAAGCAGGGTGTGGAGTGAGTGGTCCTCAGTTTCAGGTCCACCAGGGAGGACATCGTCTCAACGCATCAACAGTGATGTAAGACTGGACTCTTTCTTTCCCCTCAACACCTATTTTGTTTGATTGACTGGCGCAGGAGGCGTTTAGCCAGGGAGTGTGGCGGAGCGAGCGACTTGTCCGCCATCAAGCGGGAGAGGCTCGGCGTGATGGACGGCGCCAACCCCCGCGTCGTCCTCCGCAACTACATCGCCCAGAACGCAATACAGGCCGCCGAGAAAGGAGACTTCTCTGAGGTCAGCAGGCTGGAAATAAACAAGCAATAAAGCAGTTTTACAACCGGCATCAAAACAGGAACACAACCCCATCAACCCCCTGCAGAATTATCGTAACTTTGTGCTATGGGACAGTAAAAACGTATTATTGTCGCTTTAAGCTTCAGTATTTTGTATCTGCTTATTTGTTATTGCTCTCCTGGACCCGATTTCCCCTCGAGGATCAACATTGTTCATCTCATCTAATCTTATCTCCCCCTGCCCCTCAGGTCCACCGGGTCCTCAAAGTCCTGGAGGAACCATATTCCAACACACTCGGGCCGGAGCTTCCGGGTGAATCTAACACACGTGGCGCCGAAGATCAGGAAGCGGGGGAAGTGACGTGTCGAGGAAAGGGACGGAGAGTCATCTACGACAGCAAGCCCCCTGCCTGGGCGAGGAGTATCAGCATCACCTGATCGTCGTAGAGCCTCCCAGACCCCGGGAGGAGAGAGACCGGTCTGTTCACCTCTGATGGACCAGGAGCAAACGAGAGCAATGCTGATTCGGTGGTTAGCGGAAAGAAAACTGATCTGGCACCAGCTCTGCAGCTTTTCTCCTCTGTTGCTGCTTGTACACCTCCACCTCTGACTTGCTCTGACTTCCTGTGTACACGCTGTCTCTCTCTCCGCCCTGCTGGTCAACGTCAAGGGAGAATGTTACGTAATCCCGAGTGTGCGCCGGTTTTCATCAGCGAGTGCATCGATTTGTGTGTGTGTGTGTGTGTGTGTGTGTGTGTGTGTGTGTGATTCACGAGTGCATGAGAGCAACATATCATGAAATAGTAATTCTGCTTCCCATACTTCATCAATGCATTTCGCTGATGATGTATGATGGCTCAGATGACCAGTCACACAATGACCAGTCTGGGTCTGAAATACCAGGAGCACACTGACACGTCATATAGATAGTTGGACTATAAGGTCAGCATCTTCCACACAAGCAAGATGATCTCTAATGATTCAAAATAAATCTTAAATATCATTTCTTAATCTGTCTAGAATCAGTGTGATGTGTCTTTTGAAATAACTCGGTTTATGTGTAGAGGAACGTCTGCTTTAACTATCAGAGGTATTCTTTTATCTCATGTTTCACTAATATCCAATAGATGTTTTATTATAGACAGAATACCCAAGAGAACGTTATTTAATGTGCTTCTGGGTAAAATGGTGATGCAGTTGACGGTATCGGTCCTGGACTGCAGTAGGGTTAGGGTTAGTTCAGTGCAATGTCTGAATTCAAAATAATAAATAAAAAATGTGAAAAAACATAAAATATAACATTGTGCAGTATTGACACAAATATTTCAACATTTCGATGTGGATTTATACAACATGGCATGGTACACAGTGAGGTTAAGCCATTTAGAACAAGCTATAATAAAATAATATAATAAAGTAATATCCCCGACTCCCCCGTTAAACAGCTTCCTCTATTAGTATCGCCTTGCGTGTTCACCTGTCAAATGCCATCAGTTATTTTCCTCAGTTAGACCGATATCAGACCGATATTGGACTTTTATTAAATATCAGATATCGGCCAGTTATTGTCTTTCATTGTTTTCTGGGAAATAAAAGATGTAAAAATATGAGAAAACGTCCTGGTGGCTGAGACCATGTAACTGTGACGTCCTGGGTTCGAATCTGGACCCCAGGACCCTTGTCACCTATTGGACACCTTTGGACCCATGTCATCTTTCCCGTCTCTCTCTCTACTGTTAAATGTCCAAAAACTATATGAGAAATTATCTTATTGGGGAATTAATTTTTTTATTTATTATATATGATATGGAGAGTTTTAGTGTCCATGATGGTTTCAGAGGTTTCTCCACCCTGACACTGAATCTCTGTAATTCTTTGGCATGAAAACAGTCAAGATACTTTAAAAAAAATATCAGTATCGGCCTTGAAAAACCCATATCAGTCGAACCCTGTCCTCAAGTGAGTCAGCCTTGGAATGTTGTTTGTTTTTGGGAGGTGGAGAAAAAGGGAATGGAAGGAATGAGGATGAAGATAGACCGCCGGGTACATACTGAGTGAGGGCAAACAGCACGTTTATGAGACGACTTTTATAGGTGGCTTGGAAGTCCTCAGCTGCTCAAACCCCCACTTCCTCTCACTCTGGTCTCGGTGTGTACTGGCTCTGTCTGGCTACGGGGGCGTGATGACACTCGTCACATGCCTGGAGGAAGGTGTGGTTGTTGTGCCGATGGTAATGACGCAGGAAGTTCCTGGTGTGGACTTTGAGCTGGCACACAAGGGTCCTCCTCCTCCTCCGACGGCCCAGGTGAGTGTGTGTTTGACGTCTTGCTGAAAAGGTCTAGTGAGTTGTGAACTTTGGGGCTTTGCTTTGACATTCTTGTCCGTGAGTTAAAAGATATCTGAGTCCCCATTTAGACCAGAACCACTGACCACTGCTTACTCTTATTCTTACTCCCCTGTTGGCTTAGAAAATCAGGTCAAGATGAAGAGCCCGATTGGATGTTATGGACTGATCTTCACTTTTCTCTTGAGCCTCTCAGAGCAGACTGAGGTAAAAACACCATTCATCAGCAGCAATAACAAATCTCTCCCATATACTTCGTCTAATACCCTCTTGTCTGAACTTCCTCTCCTGCCGTCCTTTTTAGCTCTTATTTATCTTGTTTTTTTATTCCCTAACACTTCTATATCTTACATACTACAATCAGGGCATTATGTCTCTGTACCCTGAAACTCCTTAATACTGGTTTCTTATAATAAGAATAAAATCGTATTCTACTGTTGTCACCCTGGATAAGAGCAACAGCTACATGCCTAAAATGTATATATAATCATTAAAGGGTCAATAAGTCACGTTTCTTGTAATTCCTACTAGTTGCCAGTAGAGGTCGATAAAGGTCATAGATTATTTGATGTCCCTTTAATGTTTTAAGTTTATTTGTAATTTACACAAGCACAGACCTTCAGGTAAAGGTGAAGTTAGCTCATTTATTAAGACCTGTATCTGTTGTATCGCCAGAACCAGCGGAAAGCAGTTTCTCCTCAAGGTACTGTTACATATTATTATTATTATTATTATTATTATTACACATAACATACAAAACCCAAAGAAAGAATTCACCATATTATATATACATTTGAGTTCAAACTCAAGCTTGTTTGCCTCCATCCTGTTTATCACATGTGCTTTGCTGTGCTGTTTTTCCACTGTGTGTGTGTGTGTGTGTGTGTGTGTGTGTTGTAAACCTCAGGAACAGACTGCACACAGATTAAGGCTCTCTCACCTCATGCAGCCAGTGGGGTTTATGTGATCCAGCCCCCCGGAGTGAAGGCGCCTTTCAAGGTATCAAAACACGAAACACCTCACAGACATGATATTCTCATTCCTCTTAACTAAACGAATCACGTCACAACAAAGTCAAGGTCTTATGCTGCATTCAGGTGCTCCCCCGAAAGCTCTGGTTTCTGGTATTGAAAGTGTAAAGATTTCAAGTGCTCTTTGAATTTCAGTAAATGAGCCTTTTAAAGTCATTGAAAAGGCCTTGAATTTGATGTCGGAGGGAGCGTGGGAACTCTGGGTCATTCTGTGCATGGCGGACTGTTTTTTGCCATCATGTTGTTCACTGGACTACCTACAGGTGTATTGTGAGATGCTGGCGGACGGAGGCTGGACAGTGTTTCAGCGGCGTACTGGGGGAGTGGTTTCCTTCAACAGGAAGTGGGCAGCCTATACAAATGGCTTTGGGAACCTGATAAGTAAGTAAAAGTACTATGCAGCCTGGAGCAGTTATTAAGTCTAATGGAGTTTAAAATTCAGTTTTTATTGAGGCTTTTAAAACTCCGTGCCACACAGAGAGGCCAGTGGAATTGATTTCAGTACAGATAAAAAACCTTCCTGACGTTCCCATATAACACACTTCACACATAGCCAAGCAGCAGGGGGCGCTAGTAGTGAAAGCTGAGGATTTGTACAGCTTGGTAGAAGCAGCTGTGGTTGACAGGCGAGCACAACATCGTTCCCCTTTGGTGTGTTTCGTTCTGTGTTGCTCTAACAGTCATTATTGTTCTTCATTGAGTCTGGTAGAGAAATAAACCGACATAAAAAACACTTTAAGTATATATTCAAAGCCAGAGACAAAAAGATGGAGTGTGATTCCCACGTACTCGCAGTGTCACGGCTTCACATCCGATTCAGGTCTTATTTTGCCATAAAAGTCATCTTGAAAACAATAAATCCTCCCTCTGTGCTGTCGTTTCTCCCAGAGGACCACTGGCTTGGTCTGAGAAGGGTTTTCGCCCTGACCAAGAACAACAGGAAGAGGTGGACCATGAGGGTCGACCTGTGGGACCACGAAGGCGGCGCAGCCTTCGCCGAGTACAACAACTTCAGACTGGGCAGCAAGAACGAGGCGTTCAAACTCCACGTTGGACAATACAGAGGAAACGCAGGTAGAGGAGGCTGTTCTCACTTTATTGCCTCTTTCCTGTTTTCACTAAGAAATTGCTCTCCCTCTCGTTCTCCTTTTCTTCCCTTTCTCTCCTTTCTTTTGTCTCCTTGAATTATTTAGTCTTTCATCCAATTCAGTTGCTATTCAGTAGCGTGTTTCTTTTGAGGTGTGTTGGGATTTGTGAAAATTTCACCTGTACCCTCTCATCACGCCATTCTTAAACATCAATATATATCATTGTCAAATTACTAGTTCTACCTTGGTATAATTGCCATAAAGAAATGAGTGGTGGAGACGACTGGTAGCCTCTATCTCACCAGTGGTATTGTTACTAGTGTTTCTCCACATGATGACTACATTTCCCATAAGCCCCGTTGCTTCCTGCCCCTCCCCTCCCCGGCATCTTTGTCTTTCCTGAAGAGGATCAACATGTTGAAGTGATTTCTCCATCTTCCTTTCTCTCCTTCCTCCATTTGCCGTCTCCAGAAACTCTTTATCTTTAGCTCCGTTAGCGCTGGAAGAACAGCGCCCTCTTCCTGTTTGGTGCCGTAAAGCAATCCAGCAGATTTCCCTCCAAATCGACCTGGTGGACACAATGTAGAATGAGAGTAGAGGCTGTTAGAGGCTGGTAGAGGCTAGTAGAGGCTGGTAGAGGCTGACCGGCTGGTAGAGGCTGACAGGCTGCTGGTGGTGGTCTGGTTGGTTTACAGTAATTACATTGTGTTATAATTGATGTGCCATATTTTTTAGTAAAAAGATAAAGTCTAAACCCTAAACTCTAAAGACAGACTTTCCTAGGTTGTTGCAAAATAATATTTCTAATATAATTTTCTTCCCCATATTCTCTCCCAACTTTCTATTGGCCATCTCTCTCTTAAGGCGACGCCATCCGTGGGGCGTATGCGGGCATCGACCAGAACGGCTTCGGCTTCAGCACCGCCGACCGGGACAACGACGGCTGCTCCCCCTGCATCTTCGGCGATATCGCTGAAAGCCAATGCAGCTTCTCAGACGGCGGCGGCTGGTGGTACAGCCGCTGTGGCTCCGCCAGTCTGAACGGCGATTGGCATCCTGCTGATGACAACCTGGGCTGGGCGTCCGGCCTCCACTGGCTCACCTGGAAAGGCCCCGCCCCCTACTCTGCCCGGGCGACGCGAATGATGATCAAGTCTGCGTGAGAAGATCCATCCCACGCTCAGTTTCGCGGTCCTTTCGAGGCCGGTGATGTTCATCTTAGAACGTCTGAAAAAAAGCAGATATTTATGGAACCGAACAAACAGATAAATAATACAAAGTGCAACGGCACCATTCATGTATTCCTGTCTGTTACGTGGTCTCTTGAGGCCCAAAGTGATATTTGACATCTCTTTTGAAGCATCAACACCGCTGACTTCATATACTTAGATAGTAGATCGGCAGGACTATAGATCATTCATCTTGTGTCCATACATATGAGTAATTCTATCCTAGCTGAATTACCAGCTTGGTTTGCAGTCATATATTACAGTGCAGTTGTGGATTTCATTAATTAGCTTTTCCGCAACGTCTTGGATTCCTGCAGCCTCCTCCTCGACGCTCCCCAACAGTCCCACGACACATTCATGGCGATGACGTACAGATCTAATTATCAGTTCATTTGAACGTGATTTCAGCTCTCTGGTTCCTAGTTGGTCAGCTGCCTTCATCTCTTCCATGGAGAATACAATAACGTAGCTAGCTGGCTTGCTAGCTAACGTTAGCATGTGAGCCGCTAGCCAACATACATTATAGCATATCACATACATGCACAGAAACACTGCTTCTACAGCAATGTGGTTTATAATAAAAACTGGAGTTTGTGTTGCCTTACAAAAAAAGATTTGTTTTTTGATAATTTCTTACTTGCATGTTTTTGCTTTTTGGATCAACTGGTTTTAGACGTCTGAGGTTTGAATTAAAATGTAGAAAGATCAATGCATGGAAGACAAGTTAGTGCTGGGTCGTAACTTTATAGAGATTTTCTTGTCCATTTTATAGCAATTGTGTTTGGTTACAAAAAACTGTTTATTTTGCTGATAAACCGTTGAAATGAAATAAGGTTCAGTTTGTAAAGACTTGTAATGTTAAAAAGGTCAAAGTGCACATATTTCAGTATGAAACCCTGAGTAAAACATACTTATTCATTCAATAGTTTTCTCTGCTGATGTTTGTCTTGTGCATAGAATAAAGACAGATAAAGTAAATCTGAGCATCAGCGCTTTAAAAGAAATTCATATATTTATATGCATTTTGTTGTTTCTCTTCCCACGTTGTTTCCTGTTGTTTAGTTTCTATGAATCAAGTATTTCCATGAAAAATATTCCAAGCCGTTGTACCAAAGTTGACATCATGTGAATTTATCATAATTTTATTACTCCTGAGAAGGGTCTTTGTTTCCATGATTTAATCCAAATATCCACTGAGCTATGGCATCAGTGACGTCATATTTTCATGACAATTTGTCATTTAATAGGTATAGAGCAGGTTTCACCACACTTGGAGCCGTAAAACTCATTCACAACCCGGGACAACATTTTAAAAATGAGGTGTTGAGGTGAAAATAAGGCTGCTCCTCAATTCCAAAGAACACGACTAGCCCTTTGTTGGGCAGATGTAGGACAAGAGAACGTCGATCATATTCTTGATGATGGCGGGTTGCGGGTGCAGGTTGTGAGGTAGGCGGTGGGCCAGGGTCATCTCCCAGGCGTCCACCAGGCGGACTTTCAGGCCTCTGAACATCGCCCTGAGCACCTTGTCGCGCTGCAGCGAGTACCAGTCGCTGTTGGTCAGCGTCTCGTACAGCGTCAAAGCCTTGAGGTTTGCAGTCCGGATGACCACCAGCGTCCCGGGTGCCCTGTCCAGCAGCCACACCACGGCCCTGCGGATGCCCTGCAGTCGCCGGATGTAGACCTCGACGGGGAAAGTGCTGAAGTGCGACCAGATGCCGATAACCACGACGGTGTTGGCGCCCCCGCTCAGGCCGTCGAGCTCGTTGGCGATGTAGCGCAGCTCGCTGGTTTGGACTGTGGGGAACCGGATGGGCGGGCCATGGCAGCGGTACTTTACCAGGGTCTTGTGCCCAATGTCCACCGCCATTAACGGCCCAACTTGCTTCAAGCTATGCAGGTCAAACTCCTTCAGGTCTAACATAGAAAAAAGGTGTTATTGAGGGAGAGCATGAGATCAAAAACCTTGCTAAACTACTCTCTCGGTCCGGTCATAACAACATGGAAATATCATGAAAATATCTGATCTGAGTCATGTGATGGAAAAAAAAATCTGAATTGAGAAACTTTCAGCTGCAGTGTGAACAGAGCATCCCAACCAATCAGTTACCCGGTAGCGCTGTGTTGAGGTGTTCAAACCACTGTCTGATGGTGGAGTCGCCGTACAGGTGGACCACCTTGTCTCTCAGACACTGGCTGATGGCAGAGTCGTTGAACTGGCGAACTGTAGCGCCACCTAGGGCTCGCCACACACCCTGGTAGTAATACCCAGAAGGCTCAGGACTCACAGTACTGCTCTTCACCTCTGGTTGGTCTGAGAGAGAGATAGACAGATAGATGTATACATACATAGATATACACTGTCACTTTTAAAAATCCTGAACTTTAATGACAATATTTTTCTTTACCTTTCTCCTTTGGCAGCACAGTGACACTTTTAGACCCTGAAGCACGAATGGAGACTTTCAGGTTGACACCACTGAAGAAAGACAGACAAAAAAAACATAGCATAACATAACATAACATAACATTGTACAAAATGTGCAATAAGCACAAAATGTTTAAAATAAATAAGAAATAATAATCTATTCATTCTAAAATCAAGAAAGTAAAATCTCTAAGGAGGTAAAAAATGCTTTAAACGTTTAAACAGTGAACTAACTCTTCACGGTCCGGGACCCTGTCTGTCCTACCGCCTCCCTCACCTCTGAAAGAGTTTATCCTCCATGGCCATGAGGTTCTGCTTAAAGCCTCCTCTGGTGTGGGTGATCCTCCTGTCACAGCTCAGACTCCTGGGCTTGTAGCAGAACCACGGCGCCCCCGTGTGGAGGTCGGTGAAGTTGCACAGTGGCCCCTGGTTCGAAGGCAGGCAGACGTTACACACCGTGGTCTCAGAGACCGAACCTCTCCGGAAGAGGCTGTGGAAGTAAACCCGGCCCGGCTGTTCCAGGGTCAGCCTGCGCAGCACCGTGACGGCCTCACTGGGATGGACCAGCGTCACCTGAGGGAAGCAGAGCGTTTTCAATCAGCTCAACAATATATTAGTAGGCTTCCTTCATATCAGAAACAAACAGGGAATACTACTTAAAGCTGCACAAGGCAAGATTTTAATGTAGAAATACACCTGCCATCAGCCTGAAGCACAAAGTTAAGAGCGTCCCATCCATACTAACTCAGACACTGTACTTTCGTCCTATTGGCCCAAATTAAATCCTGGTGTCTGGTGGGAAAGTGATGAATCAAAACTTAAGAGTGAAATCCAAACTGTCTCCTAACAGCAGTGAGGCTGGTTCTCTGGACCGAGCCTCACTGCTGTTAGGAGACCGGCCGGGTTGGTAAAGATCTAACAACATTAGATCTTTACCAACCCGGCCGGACTGTGATGCTTCATACCAAAGGAAACCAATGAGACAAGAGAGGATTTCTGGGTAATGAAGTTCAAAACATTTACTTCTCATTTACTTTGGAGCCACTAGCGTAGCAAAGTTGATTTTTACCATGCCGTAATATATTGTGACAATTTTGTGCTTGATTTTTGTGCCTCCTGCACGTTGCCGTCCAAATACTTGCTGGATGGGTTAGGGTTTTTGTCCACATGTACATTTAAAGGGTGCAATAAGTATGATTTTTTTCTGCCCTATAGCACAAAATGACCATAATATATCTGCGGGGGTTGATACAGTTGTTGATCAATCAATGACTCAAATGAAAGACCCAATGCATTGAGGATTTAATGCAAAATGAATTTGGCGTCACCTCAACCTGCGCCCGTCCCTCCCAGAGCAACGGGAATACAGCAGAGTAGGAGCCGTTCAGGTGGTCCACTACTCGCCCGGCCACGCCTGCATCGAGCGCCGGGTCGTGCAGCCGGGCAACCAGGACATCTCCGCCACAGCGCTTGGGACGACCCTGGAAGTCACGCATTTGGACCAGAGCCTCCAGCTGATGGCCTACGTGCCGCTGCCCGCCTCCCCCCGCTGGGAGGATGGTGAAGTTGCTGTGGGCGGGGTCACTGGTCTGGCTGAGAGACGGAGGTGCAGGCAACTGTGGAGTTTCAGGCCAAGCAATGGAGTCCAGCAGGGCGCGTTCCTCCAGGGCGTCCTCGGGCGACAGCTGCTGGCTGCTGCAGAAGCCATGTTGGCGGTGCGGGACAGGGGAAGCTCTCGGGACGATCGAGGTCGGGTTGATTTTCTTCTGAAATTGGTAGAGGGGTGAGGGGGGCAAGGTAGATGAAAATGTTCATTGGTGGAATCTGAACTAAGAAAGAAGGAAATGAAAGCAAAAATAATGACCATGATACATCTGCTGAGGGTTGATAGAGGTGTTGATCAATACCAATGACTCAATGATTACTTGGTCAGCTGCCGGGATTTCCTGAGTCCTGCCTATTTTGCAGTTCACGGTCTGGATCTGCTTCCATCATTGGTGGTTTCAGTGAATGGGGTGTTGTTCAAGCCCATAAGCATCTGTTCGGTCAGGTTGGACGTACTTTCAGACCGAATAACGTGTGAAACAAACAATATCGTCACCTTCTTAAACTAATGGCCTAAGTCATATTTTAAAGTTTTTCCAAAAACAGAAAGAACTGAACCAAATATATTGTTGTTCTTTCTTCTGGAAGCAGCCGCCATCTTGTAAAGCTTGTAAAATTGCCCAAGTCCTTTTTCCTCAAAATATGACTTAGGCCATTAGTTTAAGAAGGTTACGATATTCAGTCTGAAACTAGGAGGAGACAAGTTCTATCAGTACTGTTGCAATTCCTACCGGTCACCACTAGAGGTCGATGAAATGCGTACATTATTTAATGTCCGTTAATCACTAGCTGTAACATTTTCATGGTGCGCTAAGTGATGTGTTGTTTCACTTCTACGCCACGTCAACACGTTAGCTTCACATGGTAGTGTGGTAAACGTAAACGGGTTTAAAACTTCTGACGACTTGAATTCCACCGAAATCAGAGGAATAAAAATCACTTCAGTCTATAACACAACCGCGCGGTTCGTAGTTTTCTTATATCAAGTAATGTAGTGTTAGATTTTAGACTCCCTATTGCACGTAGGGCGACATTCAGCAAGTCAGCAACGAGGAAAAATAATTTAAAAAAATAGAATAGGACCCTGGGATGGTCCAGTGGTTCAATTCCCACCGCAGGCAATGTGTCCATTACCAGTCCTGTCGAAGTGTCCTTGAGACTCTGAGCCCCTACTCAATCACTGTAATCAGCTAAAAACCCTTCCCTCACCAAAATAAACTAAACACTGATGTCTGACATGCTGTCTTTGAGTTATTGGATCAGAAAAATGACATGTTAGTGCTTAATGAGACATAAAAGCCTGGCGTGTCACATTGGTAAGGCTTGAATTACAAGAAGCAATCCCACTCCAGACCACGCTCTCACCTGCAGGATGTTGATGTGGCGTAGCAGGAAGAAAAGGACGGACAGGACCAGGAAGAGGAAGATGACGGCATACTTTGTACGGCATATTGTGACTTCCTTCCTTTTACAAGCTTCAGCCTTCATGATGATCGCTGGTCGGTCTTCATCTCAGATTTCTCCGCCGCTGTGGCCGTAGGGACACTGTGACCGGTCCCTCTGGTCAAAAAAAGACATAAAATACTATCTTCTTGGTTTTATTTGAATTTCAAGAAATAATAAGAAGTAATTGTATTATTTGAAGAAAAAAAAAATTATATATATATTGTTCTTGGTAGTCCGTGCTTTCGTTTGCCTGTCATTAAAGCTAAAACCATTCCTCAGGTCCATCAAACATCAACCAAGACCAGGAGCAAGGTCAGCTGGTCACCCGACCTAATCATTTACTCTGACCCAACAAAATGTAAATATTTGAATTCCTCTGCACTCGGCCAGCCGCTCTAACAGACCACTGCACTCTGAAACGTTACCCTCTGCTTCATACATAACAAAACGATTCAGGAATACTGCGTCATAAATGTTATGGAAAATCATGATGTAAGTGTGCTTTTGATATGCTTAAACTATAAATTGCAATAATATGTATGTATGTGTAGTCTTAGCCAGTGGAAAACCACTGAGCAAGGAATGTGTGTCTGTGTGTTAATTTCCTGTGGCCTGGCTGAAAGTTTGACCTAGGATCAAAGAAGGTCAAGTCGTAAAGAGTTGGGCCAGAACTCTTATCAAAGGGGAGATAACCCCTTCACGGTCGAGTGATGGGGGATGGCCTTGCATATCTTTATTCATTAGCATTTTACTATGTGTGTCTGTAGTACTAGTCATTCATGTGTATAAATGTATCTGTGAAACTGAATTCCTCAGCTCATTCTGCAGACACCTCGGTGTGTGTGGTTTGAGCTCTGCTTGCAAGCATTAAAGGCCTAAGAGACGAGGGTCTCTGACGAATATTGTGTTATAGCTTTATTGAGCTGATCTCACCAACTAGACAAAGTGCAATTGACTTAAATTGCCACGACATAACAAAACACAAACCTCTATGACCACGCTACTCAACACGCGGCCCTGCGGGCCACAGGTCAAAAATATAATATTCTCATTTCAATGAACACAAACCATTTCTAAACTAAATTCTTAATGACCACAAGATGGCGATCGTGCATACTGTGCTTATTTAGCAATCGTGGGATCAACAAAGAAGATAAACCAACACATGATCAGCGACAAAAACGCTCGGCGCTGGCACTGCCATTGATTTCCTATTTGGCAAGCGTTACCGTCGATTCTAGCGTCGCTGCCGCCCTCGGCGTTGTGCACCTGGGCGCAGACGCTGGGAGAGTCCCTGGCTCTGCGCTCAAAGTTCAACTATATTCAACTTTGACATTCGCGACGCTGATCTCTGCGACTCGCAACCAATCACAGCACAGTTTGATATCATAACCGCGAAATAAAAAAAAAAACAATGGAGGAGAAACTTGTTTTATGTGTGTCGGAGCATCCCGAGTTATACAACATGACGCTTAAATCAAACCACGATCTGACTAAAAAGTCTGGCATGGAATGATGTCGGTTTACAGACGGGACTACCAGGCTGGTTGACAGCTTAGTACAGGTTTGTATATGCAGCCAGTCTATATTCACTTCTATGGCTGCTAGTATGATCATTGGCGGTGTGGTTAGCTACGGCTGATGCGGGCTGTAGTCCGAAATTGAACTCCACTCTATTCTTTCCTGAATGCTGTCAATTTAAAAACTCGACAGTGTGAAAGTAATGAATGTAATGTAATTCTCCTGACGCTGACCACGTGAAGGGGTCGCGCTCAACCTGGTGTTGACGCCGACGCTTTGCATGGATCATGTGAAAGCCCCAACTGTGCAGGAAGTCTAGCCTAGCCTACTCTCAAGTCATGGCAAAACGGGCAAAACGTAACATTTCTGATGAACACAGGGTATTTCAAAAAACATGGGAGGAAGAATTCGCTTTTGTTGAGGTAAATAACAAACCAATGTGCCTTCTTTGCCAGAGAACAATAGCAGGACCAAAACGGGCAAACGTTCACGTCACCATGATATCTATCACATTGACTTGGAATTACATATCCATCTGGGAATAATTTGATATACTCAGACCTGATTTCAATTTAATATGCCTATATTTATTTTATTAAACATTCTTGTGATTTATTGCAACAGCAATCTAACACTTTTACATTTAGTGAATAAAGCCTTATTGTCATTTAATCATTTGATATCCATGTGGCTTGAAATAACACTACAAAATAGTTTTATATGACCAAAAAATTTGCGTTGCGGCCCTTTGACACAGCTGTATCTTGCTGTGTGGCCCTTGAGCTATGTAAAGTTGAGTAGCCCTGCTCTATGATGTTTAACACGAAGCATGTATTGACTTTGATATATTGGGTCAGAAAAACACAGTACCTCGAAGCATGACAATCAGCAAAAGAACCAATGTAATCCCCAAAAGGATCCACAAAAATCAAGGATCTTCTCAACCTTAGTCTGCTCCACGGTCCAGAAACAATGATTCCCCCTTGCAAAATGCAAAAATTAAACTTAAATCTGGAAAAGTAGAAAAATATTTAAACCTCACCCGACTCTGTGGACAAATGGATCCAGTCTGATATATAGTCCAAATCTTTCCTTTATAGCTGTTAAGGTAGTTTTGTTGATAGTGAGTTCCTTAACGTGAGCCAACTCTTCTATTTATGGGTGTAGCAAGGATGCTACCACGGGTAGGCAGAGGCGGAGACTTGCGGTGGGTTGACGTGGCAGCAACGCCCTTTATTTGACAAACAGTACAAACAACATTCAACGGGCTCTCTCGCCCTCCTCCGCTCACTGCGGGAACCGCCCTCTCTCTCTCTCTCTCTCTCTCCAGCTCGCTCTCCCGGGCGGCGCGCCTTCTCCGTGCTCCGGCTCACTGACCTCGCAAAACACACATGCACAACAGATATTAGTCCCCACTCAGTCCCGATGGGCTGCAGCCGGTGTCGGGGCAGGGCGAACCCGCCTGCCAGCCCGACTCCGCCCCCCGCCTCCAGCCACCTGCCCAACCACACCCCCCAGTCTGCCACATACCCCCACTGCCCGACGTAGGCCGGGGAGCCGTCCGGCCGACGACCCACTCCCCCCCCCCCGCCCTCCTGGGAGCGAGAGAGAAAGTCGGCCACCACCATCTGCGCCCCCGGCCTATGGATCACCTTGAACTTAAATGGCTGGAGGGCCAGGTACCAACGGGTGATCCGCGCGTTGGTATCCTTCATGCGGTGGAGCCACTGCAGCGGGGCATGGTCCGACCAGAGGGTGAAAGAGCGTCCCAGGAGGTAGTACCGGAGGGTGCTGACCGCCCACTTGATGGCCAGACACTCCTTCTCCACGGTGCTGTACCTAGTCTCGTGGTCTGCGAGTTTTCGGCTAAGGTACAGCACCGGGCGGTCAACCCCCTCCACCTGCTGGGACAAAACGGCTCCCAGCCCTCTGCCCGATGCGTCAGTCTGGAGACAGAAAGGGAGAGAGAAGTCAAGCATATGCAAAACAGATTCCCCACAGAGGGCCAATTTTACTCCATCAAACGCCTGTTGGCACCGCACCGTCCACTGGACCGGATCTGACACACCTTTTCGGGTTAGGTCGGTCAGGGGGCTGGTCAGTTCCGAGAAGTCCGGGACGAACCTCCGGTAATAGCCCGCCAGCCCCAAGAACCGCTTCACCTCTTTTTTCGTCTTGGGTCTCGGGCAGGTTGCAAGCGCTGCGGTTTTCTCTATCTGGGGCCGCACCTGCCCTCCTCCCAAGTGGTACCCCAGATACCGTACCTTCCTCCGTCCAACCGCGCACTTCTTCGGGTTGGCCGTGAGCCCCGCCTGCCTCAGGGACTCGAGCACCGCTTCCCACCTGCTGCATGTGCCGCTCCCAGCTGTCACTGTGGATGATAACATCATCCAGGTAGGCAGCGGCGTATGCAGCGTGCGGGCGCAGCACCCGGTCCATGAGGCGCTGGAACGTGGCTGGGGCGCCGAACAAGCCGAACGGAAGTGTCACAAATTGGTACAAACCGTACGGAGTAGAGAAAGCCGTTTTCTCCCTGGACTCTGGCGACAAGGGAATCTGCCAGTAGCCCTTGGTTAGATCCAGTGTCGTAAAAAAGCGAGCGTTGCCTAACCGATCTAGTAGCTCGTCGACCCGGGGAATTGGGTAGGCGTCGAATTTTGAAATATCGTTCACCCTGCGGTAGTCCACACAGAACCGGATGGACCCATCGGACTTGAGGACAAGCACGATGGGGCTGCACCAGTCGCTGTGGGACTCTTCTATTACCCCCATCTCCAGCATGGCCTTCAATTCCGCCTGCACGATTTTACGCTTATGCTCGGGCAGCCGATACGGCCGGGTACGTGTTTTTACTCCGGGGGTGGTGTCTATGTGGTGGTGCATAAGCGTCGTACGTCCCGGCAGGGGAGAAAACACGTCAGCAAAACGCTGCTGTAAGGCGGCCACGTCCGCGCCCTGGCTCGGTGAGAGATGGTTATTACAAAGGGTCGGGGCTGGATTGGCCGATTTTGGAACCTCCGGACCCAACTCATCTCTCTCAATCACCGAGGTGGCCAGCGAGGCGGACTCCGCCCCCCTCCACGCTTTTAGGAGGTTGACGTGATAAATTTGTGTCGCTCCGCCCCTGTCGGTACGCTCAACCTCATAATCGACATCCCCCACCCACCGTGTGACCACAAAGGGCCCTTGCCACCTGGCGAGCAATATGGAGCTGGATGAAGGGAGCAATAGAAGCACTTTATCTCCCGGTGCGAATTGTCTTAGCCGCGCCCCTCTGTCATACAGCCGACGTTGACGTTCCTGGGCCTGGAGCAAATTCTCACGTGACAGCTGTCCCAGCGTGTGGAGTTTTGCTCGCAGGTCCATAACGTACTGAATCTCGTTCTTACTGGTGCTGGGACCTTCCTCCCAGCTTTCTTTAACTAGGTCCTTGATGGCCAGCGGTGAGCTGGGGCAGCAGCCGTACGACCCGCTCCTCCGGGGTCCACCTGCCCACGTCCGCCGACAGCTCGAAGGTGGCGAGGAAGGCCTCCGCGTCATTCTCGCCGGTCATCCGCTGGAGGCTGATCGGCGTCGGGCGGCGGGCCGATCTGCGCTGCGGTCCCGCAGCGCCTCCCGCACCGCGCCGCGCTCCTCTGATGCCACCCGCGCCACGGCGAGGAGCGTCTGGGTCTGCTGCTGCAGGACCGCCGCCTGCGCCTCCTGCATGGCCACCAGTCGGCCCACCAGGTTCTCTAATGGTGATGCCTCTGCCATCATCCCGGACGAGCCCCCACTGTAGCAAGGATGCTACCACGGGTAGGCAGAGGCGGAGACTTGCGGTGGGTTGACGTGGCAGCAACGCCCTTTATTTGACAAACAGTACAAACAACATTCAACGGGCTCTCTCGCCCTCCTCCGCTCACTGCGGGAACCGCCCTCTCTCTCTCTCTCTCTCTCTCCAGCTCGCTCTCCCGGGCGGCGCGCCTTCTCCATGCTCCGGCTCACTGACCTCGCAAAACACACACGCACAACAGATATTAGTCCCCACTCAGTCCCGATGGGCTGCAGCCGGTGTCGGGGCAGGGCGAACCCGCCTGCCGGCCCGACTCCGCCCCCCAGTCTGCCACAATGGGTTATATACATTGTCCTCCCTTCAAACACCTCAGCATACACTATGACTAAAACTATGCAGACCAAAGCAAAAAACATAAAAGCATAAAACTTGTTAACCAGCAGCACCCACAACTTCACTCAGGGAGGCGTCTGATAATTGATCAATAAACATGTCGAGTTGTGTTTGGGTAGATGTTTGTAACAAGTTGAGTAATGGTGGTGTGTGGGGACGAGAGGCCAGAGTCACGTCCTGTTCCTAGCGACGCCCTTCCTTAAAGAGACCGTTTGCAGCAAAAACCACAATTACTTTGGCAAATAACAGGGGACACACACTAATACAGGTTGATGGGAAGAGATAATATTCCCTTGGGAGACAACAGAGGAAAGGTAAGAAACCTGAGAGGGCTTATAGAATACAGCTGGCCAAGTCATCTGATGAGAGGTATTCAGGATTCAGACAGAAAAGCAGAGTTACTCCACCCTGAGTCACTGAAAACAAAGTCTAGTGAAGAGAGAATAGAAGTGTATTCATAGCATATCCTCTACATACTGTATTATAGAAAAGGAGTTGAGAGTAGGAGGCTGGTGACTATTGTAGAATATAATTCAGAAAACCACGTTTCCTTGTGACATCTGTAGATGAGATTGGTTCTCTGAGAGTAATCCTTGAATTGTTTTATTATCTCCTGTTTTTGGGTTACTCTTGGGTCAGTCTTAGGTCAGCAAATGTCCTGCCACACCTCTGACTTCTTTCCCTTTTTATTGCTTTGTTACCTTCATCATTTCGTGTTTTTTAGTTTTAGTGTAGTTAGTTTAGACCTATATAAGCTCCTCTGTAATGTCTGTATGTTGGAGAAGGTTTGCCACCACACCATCACTGATGTGGTCTCGTATTCTTTCTTCCCGTATATATGTATTAAATCTACTAACCGAATTGTTCTCTTGTGTCTGCTGATGATTGACATTAAGGTTGACGAACCTAGGTTGGAGTTCTAAGATTTCCACTACACTATCATCACTGGGATCAGAACGCCAGAATGGGAAGAATGAATGTCCAGAGTTATGTCCAGTGAATATTGATTTATTGATTTCAAAGTCTGAAAAAAACAGATACATGGGCTGATTATAGTGTTGGAGCGGCGTATAATCATCTGGGGAAACAGACAAACGCAGAAAACACAAGAGGTTGAAAACACTTAAACAATGCACATGAACATAATAGATCAGAGTCAAATCATGCTGAAAGGAAAATGGATTGAGATGACTTGTAATGATGATGATAGGGAACAAAACGAACCAATCAAGAGTAAAAATGAAGCTGACGTACCAGTACGCAGAGACAGGGTTGGCTGTGGCTCAGGCGGTAGAGCGGGTCGTCCGCTAATCAGAAGATTGGCGGTTCGATCCCAGGCTCCTCCAGTCCACATGTCGAAGTGTCCTTGGGCAAGACACTGAACCCCAAATTGCTCCCGAAGCTTCGCCTTCGGTGTGTGAATGTGTATGAATGGTTAGATTCCCCTGATGTGCAGGTTGGCACCTTACATGGTAGCGCCCTGCCATCAGTGTATGAATGGGGTGAATGTGAATGTAGTGTAAAGCGCTTTGAGTGGTCGGAAAAGACTAGAAAAGCGCTATATAAGTACAGTCCATTTACCATTTACCATTTAACTGACTGCTGCCGCCCCGAGAGAAAAAGGAGTGAGAAAGGAAACAAGTGGCAGCAGCTTAAGGAGCAGAAACAGGTGAGTAGCAGGCAGGTAACGGGCGAGGGCGGGGCCAAGGTGTCTTCTAACCAATACACCGAGAGCATTAGGGTGGGAAGGAGAGTGAGACGGGCGTGGGGGAAGTCAAAAATAGGGACTAATACTAATACGCAACTTACAGTTGACAATTATTTGAAGACATTTTGTTACTATTTAATTCTGTTTAATAATTTACAAATAATTGAGGGACTATAATGAAGTGCTACAGTAGCAGCAATATTAAAAGCTAGCCAAGAGCTATTTTAAAAAAACCTAATTTCTTGCAATATAAGAAAAGATGAGAAAATAATAAGAACATACATGCGTACTTCCACTGACTTACCCCCTAAGAAAATTATTTTAGCTTTTTACGTTTTTTTAAGGTTGTCAATGTATTAAAATGTTCTAGTATAAGATGTGTTGCTTGATGGTAGGTATAGCAGCCAGTGGAAAACTACTGACCTAAAGAGGAGTAAGGCATTCCTCTTTGATAGCGCATGACCTAGCTTTGGGCGATCGCAGGCAGGCACCGTCTGCGCTAACAACTTTCACAAGCTGTGTATGGAGGGTTAAATGTGACAATATTAAATAAATAAATCATTAAATAAGGAGGTGAGGGGGCCACTACTCAGGGCCATCCAATCCATGTACACCCAAAGTGAGAGCTATATTCGGGTGCTCGGTAGTAAGTCGGACTCTTTTCCGGTTGGGGTTGGCCTCCGTCAGGGCTGCACCTTATCACCAATCCTGTTTGTGATTTTCATGGACAGGATATCGAGGCGTAACCATGTGGGGAGAGGGTTGCAGTACGGTGGGCTGGGGATCACATCACTGCTTTTTGCAGATGATGTGGTCCTGATGGCACCATTGGTCTGTGACCTCCAGCACTCACTGGGTAGGTTCGCAGCTGAGTGCGAAGCGGCTGGGATGAGGATCAGCACCTCCAAGTCTGAGGCCATGGTTCTCAGCAGGAAACTGGTGGACTGCCCACTCCGGGTAGGGAATGAGTCCTTACCCCAAGTGAAGGAGTTTAAGTATCTGGGGGTCTTGTTCACGAGTGAGGGGACTATAGAGCGGGAGATTGGCCGGAGAATCGGAGCGGCAGGAGTGGTTTTGAGGTCACTCTACCGCACTGTCGTGACGAAGAGAGAGCTGAGCCAGAAGGCGAAGCTCTCGATCTACCGGTCAATCTTTGTCCCGACCCTAACCTATGGGCATGAGGGATGGGTCATGACCGAAAGAACGAGATCCAGGATACAAGCGGCTGAAATGAGTTTCCTCAGGAGGGTGGCTGGCGTCTCCCTTAGAGATAAGGTGAGAAGTTCAGTCATCCGGGAGAGACTCAGAGTAGAGCCGCTGCTCCTTTGCGTCGAAAGGAGTCATAAATAAATCATTAAATGTGGAAATAATTAAATAAATGTGGAAATGAACAATTAAATATATTATATTTCCCATTTTAATTAATTAATTGTTCATATATTTCCCCTTTTATTTAATGATTTATTTAATGATTTATTTATTTAATATTGTCACATTTAACCCTCCCCTGTACGTGCAAAAAGATAAGATAAGATAAGGGCGGGCTGGTTCCTGGAACATCTGGAGACTGAATATGTCAGATGAAAACAACGAGAGACAAGACTACGCTGTCAGACTGTTGTATGAAACGCTGCTGTAACCATTGAACTGGAGCCACTCTTGGTTAGAGAGTGTCTCATGCTTGCAAGCATTAAAGGAGACTCATAAAGGACAGATAGTGTGTGACGCTTTATCGAGCTGTTCTCACCACCTAGACAGTGCAGGTTTATTTCTTGCCACGACAAGAGTCAGTGCAGGTTAGGGATGGAGTAGATCGACCGGGATGCCATCAGAAGTCTTGGGGGTAGAAGCTGTCTCGGGGGGGCCTGTTGGTCCAAGAGCCAATGCTCCGGTACTGTTTGCCCAACAGTAGCAGAGCGAACAGTCTGTGGGCTGGGTGACCACACACAGTGATGATGACAGGGTGTAAAGAGCCTGATGTTTTCAGTGCTAAACACACTGAAGTTGAGGACCCCGTGTGATTATCGAGGACAGCAGGTCAGCTGAGGCCAGTCTAGTTTTGAGGTTCACACCGTGGCGAATGTAGAACGGTGTAAAGGATCTCTGCAGGGTCTGAGTTATTACCCGACAGATCTGGGCTGTTTCCCCTGAGCCAAAGGGCCTTCCTCCACTGCCTCAAAGAGTTTTTCAGCGTTCAACAGTAGGGATGTTTTCACTGATATGCTCACAAAGCATGTACCTACTAAGGGTGGAAGTAACAGATTACATTTACTATCGTCCTCTCAAGTGTGACACAGTTTTTTGGCCCAAATAAAGGATTCCAGATCCTGGCCCCTTTCAGTCTAAGGTGAAAATGAATTGGGTTGTAAAATAAGCGCCTTTAACTACGCCCAAC
Source organism: Hoplostethus atlanticus (assembly GCA_034670405.1). Lineage (NCBI taxonomy): Eukaryota > Metazoa > Chordata > Actinopteri > Trachichthyiformes > Trachichthyidae > Hoplostethus > Hoplostethus atlanticus. The sequence goes on along the minus strand of JAXDDX010000149.1, from coordinate 700,844 downwards.
ATTAATACTGACTACTTTTGCTTTCAAGGGTTCATCTATGAAGTGTTTCTTTATTTGTTGAGGTGAATCTGATCTTTTTCAAGCTGCTATGAAAAATAAAAAATCACTAGCCATACTTAGCTTAGCATTCCAGCATTTGTCCCTCTGTGACCCGAGAATAACACAACATCCGCACCATGGTTGTTAGCAAAATATATATAATTTTTAAATTCAGTAATGCGTTAAAATAGTAATTGTCATCATTTGTCCTTATTTCACCCATTTTACTTTACAACTGGCTAATAGGATCCAAAAATCCCATTCCCCATGTTGACGAAGTCAGTATTTTTAATTTTACTCAAATATATTTTGACTTAAACCTGCACTATGTAACTTTATGTAATTTAGTCGTCGGGCCCCTAGTGGCAGCGAGAGGTAACTGTTTGTATGTTTTAAGACTTAAAGGGTAATTCCAGTATTTTTAAACCTGGGCTCTATTTGTACATATTAGTCATTTAGACCCCAAAATATGTACAAAAAGTTTTGGAATTGCTCCGGTAGATCGCCTCAGTCGGCAGTCGCAAAACGGGCTGCAATGGCTGCAACGTAATCTGTTGGGGCAAGTGCACCGATCAAAGTACGTCCACTAAAAGTGCTTGTTTTTGCCACTGACAGGCTCAGATTGTTATTGGAAGTGTCTGACAACATTACGGAAATTATACCTGCAGAGATAGACCTTTGTTTAACCAGAAAACAAAAGTCTTGCACGCCGAGATTTCAGAGCGAGACTTCTCCTTGAGCAAGACTTTTGACAAGCACTGTTAGTGGACGTACGTTGCAGCCATTGCAGCCCGTTTCGCGACTGCTGACTGAGGCGATCTACTGGAGCAATTCCAAAACTTTTGGGGTATAAATGTCTAATATGTACAAATAGGGCCCAGGTTGAAAAAGAGGTACTAGCTCGCTTACTGCTGTTTCGGAGCTGTGTGTCTCCACCCCACTTCATGAACTGGACTGATAAGGTGCATACTGCAGCTTTAAGTATTATACTTTTTGCAGCCTCCTCATGAGAATTTCATCAGAAATTGACCAGTTGTAAATTGCATCAAACCTGCCCAAGTATGTGGAGGAAACGTTAACGCTGGAGGTGAAAAAGACCATTATGTGCAATAAGGTCACTATAAAGTCACTATTGATGTACTACAGAGTCACTACAGGACATCTTACAGGAATATTATTATGATCTTTCATTATTGTTGTACATCACATTATTTGTGATGTAAATTAGTGTGTGGGGGGGGGGGGGGGCAGCTGATAATACTGGCGTAAATTCACTACAATATCTAGAATATTTCTATAATATAGGGACTTACAGTCTGTTTGTGGTACTCAATGGAGTTATAATCAACCTCATAATATTTATGGTATTTTTATCATCTCCTATGGCATCACTAGAATATTCCTATAGGGACTTATAGTATTCTATGATATTCCCCTTGGGACTGAAGTGTGTTTGTGGTACTCAATAGTGAATTTATAGCGTCTTTATACTATTTTATGTTGTTCTTTAATCTCTTCTGATATCACTATAATATTCCTATAGGGACTTTTGGTGTGATGTTGTATCCTTCTAAAATCTATCATAGGATTGCTATAGTTACTATGGGGACATTGGCACTGCGACCTCACCAACCACGTGAAGCGGCCACGCCTGTCGTGCGTATAGGACTGCAACATCAAACTCCGGACAAGCAGAGAGAGGTAAAGACGCCGAAGAGGTGGGTTGCTGCCGGAAGTTGATGTGAAGAGTATTCTGGATGAGGTAGTCGGAGTGAGGATGCATCTGGAGAAGTTGTAGCCACCCGGTAAAGCCATGCGTAAGTGTGACCGCCGGTGAGGATGCTGGAGCATGAGGCTGGGGCAGACATGCGACTGGTCCACCAGATCAACACGGGGATGAAGATCCAGCCCGGGACCGAGCCCAGGGGCTGCAGCAAGGTCGGAGAAACCCACGAAAATCAAGTCATCTGTCTGCAGTGTCAGGACGAGGTAGTGCGGGTTTGTCCCGGGAGCCCCTGCAGCCCCCGCAGCCCCCGCCGGGCCATCACGACGCGCCTCTCCTCCGGGTCCGCAGGTAAGGCAGCCAAGAACGGGATATGCTTCTCTAACTGGACATGACATGGTGAAAACAGCTCGCCCCCTCATGTCCTTCAAATCAAACCCTAGTTTACCCTAATTTCAAGGCTCATTGGTGGTAGACGAGGCTTGCAGGCTGGACCGAGGGGTGTGGTGCTCAGTGTTGGGGCTGCTTGGGATAAAAACACATGGAGAATTTGTGGTTTACCTGCAGAGTTATGACATGCACACGTCTACAGCAGTGGCTCCCAAAGTGGGATCTGGGGACCAGCAGGGGTCCTTACCGGAGTTCCAGGGGGTCCCCAGCAAAATGAGGAACAGTTTAATTCCAGTTATTTAAATTGGTAGAAATTGGAACTAAGAGAGAAAGTGTAAGAGTATTCTGATCACACACACACACACACACACACACACAGCTCATGTAATTCTCAGAAGGTGTTCCTTGGGACACTATCTACGAGTCCAGAGTTTAATGTCTTTCTATTTTGGGGGGTCATTGATGTAAATGAAATCTAATATTTCAGTAGTTTCAAACATGAGAAATATCCCCTTACATCAGGGTGCCTGCAGGTCCTGAAAAAGTCACAGCCTGAAATGGTCTTAGATACAGTTTAAAATAGCATTTTAAGTCTTAAATTCAGTTTTAGAGGTCTGTTTTCTTTTTTTTTGGTGTGACTAGAGAGAGTAGTCCAGGTCATTCAGACCAGATTATGATAGTTTTTGAAGTTTTTTAAAATGTGAAATTGGATTCATATTTAATTCTAGCTGGCATTAAAAAGGTCTTAAAAAGTCTTATATTAAAGTTGATGAAACTTGCAGACACCCTGGTTAATAGACACCCAGGCTGTGTTTGGGGCACATGTACACACACACACACACACACGTGCACATACAGTATATACACTGCTGCACCAGTCTTCATGGCTTGTTACCTACTGCTGAAAATGAAACCGTATCCAGGAACTACTTTTTACAGAAAGCAGTATATAAAACGTGTATATGTATAGAAAACGACTGACATTTTGTGTACCAAGCTTGAATGACAAATCATTTTTTTTAATGCCATCTGATCATGAACTCTGTTGATTTTCGATGTTGTGAAACAGATCGGAAACTGTTCAGAAGGTGCTCTGGGTGATTTCCTTTTCCAAGTCCACTTGCTTGACTTTCACCAGCATTATTAATAAAAGATAACTTCAGCTTTATCTCCAAAACACGAAAGCGAGTGCTTAGACTGAAAAGACTCCCGGTCAGTGATAAATCACTTCACTGTGCTGCAGTTGTTGTTAGTCTTTGATGCAGCAGTAGGTGTTTGACTAGAAATGAAGGAACTGGGAGTTTCCTACGAGGGGTTTCCAGCCTTTTACCTGAATGGTTCTTGGCAAACGGAGCGGTGGCAGTTGTATTCAGTTCTCTGTGCTATGAGAAAATGTTATAGGCTGCCTGGCTGTAGTTATTGCAGCGCCAGAGAAAGTGTCCTTTCCTCTGCTGAGACAGATTAATGATTTAACCTTAATTTCCCCTGACAGCTTAGAGTGCCAAATTAGACTTATAGACTGAGTGGTTAATTTAAGGTTAATTTATTATTTGACCATGTAACCTCAGTGATAGCAAGCAGTGTTTGTATTTCTCAGTAAGTGTTCCATAAACTAATACTGTGTATGCATTCTGCATGCCATGGTGGGCTTGTTGTTGGTCTGCTGATGTCATGTTAGCCAGGAGGAAACCAAATCATCCTTGAAAATCATCAGAGTGTGTAGCTACTGCGATATTTGACCGTAGTGTGGTCTTGTGTAGCTTAATGGAGTAGAGCCTTGCACTAACACTGCCAGGGTTACGGGTTTCATTCCCATAACACTTCCGGGGTTAGGGGTTTAATTCCCATAACAGGTTAGGGTTTTTTAATTCCCATGACTCTGCCATGTTTAGGGTTTTTAATTCCCATAACTTTTCCAGGGTAAGGGGTTTCATTCCCATAACTCTGCCATGGTTCAGGGTTTTTAATTCCTATAACTATTCCAGGGATAGGAGGTTTCATTCCCATAACTCTGTCAAGGTTAGGGTTTTTTAATTCCCATAACACTTCTGGGGTTAGGTTAGGGATTTCATTCCCATAACACTTCCGGGGTTTGGGGGTTCATTCCCTATAACACTTACAGGGTTAGGAGGTTCATTCCCGTAACAATTCCAGGGTTAGGTTTCATTCCCATTACTTTGCCATGGTTATGGGTTTCATTCCCATAACTCTGTCAAGGTTAGGGGTATTTAATTCCCATAACTCTTCCAGGGTTAGGGGGTTTCATTCCCACTGGCGCCACCCATGCTAAAAAACCTATACGTCCGTGGTACAGTAAGGCACTTTGGCTGAAGGCCTTCACCCCATGCTATATGTTACGTCTCATCTCTCCTCACTTCTTAGACCGTGAGCCCAGCAGCAGCAGCTACAATGTCTCTACCGGAACCTTCTACAGCTGCGTCAGTCAAATCACCATCGGTAAGTGCACCTTCTACCAGACCCAAGAGCTGTTTTCCTTGAATAAGAAAATGGTATTCACACTGAGATGCAATGTGCTCTTGTCTAATAAGTGGACAGCATATTTCTATCTAATCCTGGTTGAAAATTCAAGCCCTTTACGATGCTATTGTGTATCAAACTGTTTTACACTTCACATGTGGAAAGCACTACTGTAGTTGTGTTAATATAGCAAAGTTGTAGTTTTAAACTGAATTTCAAAAGGATGCCAGGGTGCTTCAGCATGCACGTTAAATATACCAAACCATAAAATATATAATATATAAGTTGTTTTTTTGTTGTTTTAGTTTGTGTGAGAAGTTCAAGCTGCAAGTAAACTTTGGTATATTGATCTTGATAAATGTGACCTGTTGGTGGGGTTTGCGGTAGGGCAAAATATTGAAAATATTTATTTATCCATGTATTTATTTGTTTGTTTAGCTATTTATTTATTTATTGCTGACATTTTTAATGACAATATCAATTGCAATACACATGGAAACAGGCTCAAAGGTTGTATGTGTATGTGGGTTTGTGTGCGCATGCGTGTGCGCATGCAACAGGTAGAGGGGTTGTTTGAGGTGAATTGCATGTGTGTGTGTGTTGGGGGTTGGTGTGTCTGTGTGTGTGTGTGTGTGTGTGTGTGTGTGTGTGTGGTGTGTGTGTGTGTGTGTGTGTGTGTGTGTGTGTATGGGGGGGGGGTGCTAAAGCTTAAGATTTGCTAAGCTGGAACAAAATTAAAGTTTTTCCCTGACATGCAGCTTTATTTGTAGGCCCTGCAGTGTGCACAGCAAAACAGTCCTTTGTTTAGGAGGCTGTCTGAAACAATTTTCCTTTTCCTCGCCGTTTCGCAGCATTCAAACGTTGCGATTTTGACATTTTTCCGATTAATTGTGCAGCCCTAGCTTGTTAGCTGGACCTGTCTGTGTGTTTTGAGGAGCTGAGAGGATGCTGTGCTGCTGCAGGTGTTCCTCCCCATCCTCTCCTCTCTCTGCTTCATAAAAAAACTAATGAGGTGCTGAGGGAAAGCTTGGACCGCTGAGACCCACCCTCTTCATTTTAGAGAGGGGAAGATCTATAGTCCTGCCCAGCCCTCTGACATCAGGAACAGTTAGTGCGCTGCCTGTGATTTAAAAGCTCTGGCCTTTGTTTAAGAAGAAAACGGCAGTCAGCCTCACTGGAGGTTCTTTTAAAGTGCGAATCGATTATAATCTTCCATTAATTCAGTCCTCCTTCTCTGTTGTAGGAATTATCTGCAGTTGCAGGGCTGAAAGACGGGGCTAATCTCCACCCCGAGGCCAGGATTCAGCCACGGTTGATATGAAAAGCAGTGCGGTGCTGAAATTCACACAGCGCTAGTGGATGGAGGCTTCATTCACAGGGCTAACAGCTCACTTGTGGATTTGCTCCCTGGCAATCACAGCTTTTCATTCGTAATCTCACTTGATATTTTGGCTTATATATTGCCAAGAGCTATCAACATACTTCAGCTGGCTGCGTTGCCTCTGGAAACGCAGTTTGATTAAATGGACGTCTTGGCCACACAAATAAAAATAATTGAATGCACAGATGCTCGAGGAGCGCTTCCCTGGGGGCGGCGCTGAGTCGGTGCTTTTTGGTTATCAGGGCTAATAAGTGAATTTCAAAAGAGGGAGCTTCAGCAGGCACATTAAACTGCCTTTTACCGAGGCTGCAACACGTGGGTCATTAGCCTCAATAAAGGCCTGTTTTATATGTCAGCTGATGTGGTGAAGAAGTAGCCAGCACTCTCCGAAAATAATACTCTGGTGTTTGTTCAGCAGTCATGATGAAGATTGGCTGCGCAGCCTCCCTCAGCATCAAATCCATCTTTGGAAAAAATAATTACTCCTGCAGATTTGTGTTTTTCAAATACCAGAGCACAACGCAGACTGTAACTCTGAGCCAGCCATCTGGGTTGACTGGTTCTACTTTCAATAAGTAAAGCACGTTCCTCTCCAATAACCATCAGTATATCATTGTCTAGTGTTACCATGGTGACTGTAAACCAATGAGACCATGGAGACGACTGGTAGCCTCTATCTCACCAGTGGTATTGTTAGTGTTATTAGTGTTTCTCCACATTAAGACTACATTTCCCATAAGCCCCGTTGCTTCCTGTCCCCCCCTCCCCCTCCCTGGCGTCTTTGTCTTTCCTGAAGAGGATCAACATGTTGAAGTGATTTCTCCATCTTCCTTTCTCTCCTTCCTCCATCTGCCGTCTCCAGAAACTCTTTATCTTTAGCTCCGTTAGCGCTGGAAGAACAGCGCCCTCTTCCTGTTTGGTGCCGTAAAGCAATCCAGCAGATTTCCCTCTAAATCGACCCGGTGGACACAATGTAGAATGAGAATAGAGGCTGGTAGAGGCTGGTAGAGGCTGGTAGAGGCTGACAGGCTGCTGGTGGTGGTCTGGTTTGTTTAAGGTAAATATACTAATATCTATATTAATATGATAGTGATTTATTGATGTTAAAATGTTACCTTTAGCACCTTTAAAACCTTTAGCACCTTTAAAGTATAAACATACAGCAATCAAGGAACAGGCGTAAACAAGTTCCACATTTTACTGCATGCTTGCTGCACTACTGCTGCACTGTTGCTGCACCTTTAAGAGAAATTTAGCGGAAAATGTTGTTCCCTTCTCAGCTATCAGAAGGTGCAAAGACTGAACAAGCAAGTAGTTGGAAAGAGTTGTGTACTATATGTTTCAGTACTAGTGGAGGACATCACCCCCCCCCCCCCCACCGTCCTCAGGACTACCACCTAAAGTTGCAGAACACACTCGACTGTAACTTCTCATGGCATAGTACAGTATGTGACCCAGATATCCGCACCTGCATCAGTTTCCTTACCTCTGACAGCGCCGGGGAGTGGAGGCGGTACATATCTGGGCCTCGCGCTCCTCAGAGAGCCACGCGGGCATTTTTTTTCTGATGACTGCGACATAGATATTGCTTAGAACACACTATGTCCAAAAAGGCGGCGAGTTTTGGAGGTCGTCCGGATACGTGCCAGGTGTAGATTACATTTCAGGTGACTTTCATGAGGCGTTGAGGCCGCTCAGTTTAATGCAGTCTTTATGTTGTCGAACACCAGAGAGGCCAAACCACCGCCGACTGAAATATCTCTCCACAACTTCTCCAAGAGACACTTTCTGCAAAATCCAGCGATGTTAGATTTTCAATATCACACAATGAAATCGTAGTTATAATTACATTTGCGGCTTGTTGCCTTTGCTTAGACCCCCCCCCCCTCCTAGTGTGACGTGCACGGTCTAGCCCTATAGGAGCATCACTTTACAAGAGAAAAGCCCAAAACAATTGGAAAGCCATCTCGTTTTGAAAGCAGATATTTTGTCTTGAAGCAATAACGTGTCAGACTGTATTAGGGGTTTTGATATGAGTACTCAATGCAATATATCGGGCCCTTTGTTAACCGAATTGCAACCTGTCACGCTGTATTGCAGTTGTCACATGCTGATACAACAGATAATAGGATAACCTCTTTTATCAGAAGAATACAATAAACTACAATAGAAACAGGTACGGACAGCAGCGACATTCAAATCCGTGCCCAGTTACATATAAGAGCAGTCAATAGAAATACTCTGCAGGGCCCCGGTAGTCTTCCTGTCCACTAGCTTATATTGTGCAAGAAGCTGCCTGTGCACGTGGCCATCCTGGTGCTGAAGTAACGTTTGCTCGTTGGCATTTATGTAACAGATGCGTGAGCTGCTGTGCATAGGTGCCGATTTATGTTTTTGCCAGTGGGTGCTCAAATTAAGTGAATACCACCAAGGTGAAGATTGTCACAAAATCACTTTTATTGCGCTTGCTTTAGTAATTACCGTGGTGCAGGCTGCTGTCATCTGTCAATGTAGACACACACCGAAACGAAATGCAACACTGCTCTGCTACAAATTCATCACTGGTGGCGGATCCTCACTTTGACTGTCTTTACACTCGGTATCTCTCTCCGTTTTTTAATGACAAATTCGTACGTTTTTACCCGATCATCACCCGTGTTTCACACTTGCTGTGTCGCTAGCTAGCAGCTACGTGATGGAACATCGTTGGTTTAGCCGACTCTAACGTTACATTGGCAGTTGGCTACGTGACCACGCCCCTTAACGTGGCCTACACACGCACAGAGCTGTAACAAGTTTAATTGGATAATGCGATCTGTAGTTAAAATGTTCACCGATAATAATAAGTAATAATAGAATAAATAGTTGCGTTTTTTTTTTTAAAAGATGCAGTTTTTTAATACATTTATTTATTAATTTATTTTTTAATCGGCCTTCCCTGTGGGTGCTCAACCTTTTCGGTGGGTGCTCGAGCACCGGAGCACCCACGTGATCGGCGCGTATGCTGCTGTGTTATTCGGGTAACGAACAAGACCGATTCCCCTCAGGGACAGTAACGAAACCCCTCTGCTCGGTGTGTCCTGTTCAAAGTGGAGCAGTGCTGACCCGAGCACCGGCGCAGATTATTTCGGGGACGCCCAGCCTCCTGCCGGGTTCGCTCCCTACCGTGAAAGCCCTTTTTTTTACTCTTGCAGAGGATTGAAGGCAGAGATGAGCTACGGCTTCGATTCAGCTCCTGAATGTGCTGCGTGAGGAGCAGGGAGACTGCCAGGCTTTGCACTACTGTGATATTGATCGGGCTGTGTTTGTTCACTGCTGATGTACCTTTGAAATGTGCTGGGGTTTGTGTTTCATATGGGGGGGGGGGGGCTTCCCTGGTCCCATCTGAACCCGGGTTGTTACATAATGGAAATCACAGCATACAGATACGAATGAGTACTGAACATTAACACAATACCCATCAGAGTCTTATAAGATATAAAAACATCATATCTGAACTTTTACAGTGTCCGCTATATAAACTGTATATAGGATCATTATTACAAAGTAAAAGTCCTGCCAGGATTTCTCACCCGTGCTCTTCACCAGGTGATCCTCCCCATAGAATGGATCTAAATGAAACTTTTACTTTGTGAACCCAGAGTTTTCCACCTCTGCGATATGTATTTATTCTTTATTGGGATCCCCATCAGCCGACGCCCCAGCGACCGCTAGTCATTCATAGACACGGATATCACAGCATGAACATTTTGAGAAATTCAACAGGTGTGAGACATGACGTCCCTTACAGGTAAGCTACCGTTAGTAAGGAGGATGCACGTAGAAGTCAGGCGCTTTTTGGATGTGTTTTCATTTCGTATTTGAGTGTTTTGGATGAGTAAGGACTTCCACTCTGTAACTGCCTTGTGAATAACATGCAGCTACGATTTGTTCTTGATCTGTAGGGAGAATCAAGTGACGAGCAAGCGTTACTAGATATAATCAACTAGTCCACTAGTCCTATATATATATATATATACAGTCTATCCCAGACTATCATCGATGTGGGAGGAAAAAGCAATAGTAGACTGGATAATAAACAAGTGAGCTTTGAGCTTTAGGCTGCGTGAACGAACAACTGAAGCAGGTCGCGTCTATTTCCTGTTCAATAGTAAATCAATTGAAGCTGGAAGACTCCAGTTCCCACAACAAAGGAATCATTTTATTGAGAGAAAGTTTAAAAGTGGATATTTATTGACTTGCTGTGTAGGAGTCAGCCTAATGTGTCTCCGGGAACCAAATCGACTGATGTGAGATGATGTAAGATTTCCACTTTCTCTCACCAGTAAACATCATTTACTGATCTGTACTTTGAACCGCGAAAAAGCAAGAAGGGAGACAACAAGGATTCTGTGAAACGTGGGTTTGAATTCGATTAAATGGTTCACATCTGACAATTTGGTCATTTATTTTTTACACATTTACACCTTTTTATTGAGAACCTATGAAGTTCTCATCCTGTTGAACCATGCAGTTGTTTGTGAGCACTTCCTGCTTTTCCCACATCTTTGTTCATTTAAAGCTGGTGCACGACTGAATAAGATGCATTTGGATACTGTTGGTTTGAAGTTGTGGTGAGTCATATTGGTTGGATGAGCTTCAATGAGGAGTGATCAGGTGTTTTACAGACTGGTGTTGCCCTGCCTGACCACTAGAGAGCAGCATTACTGAGGATGTAAAGGTATCATGATACCTTTAACTACTGCGGATTACATAAGTATTACGTTTCCTAGATCACCAGCATTACAAGGAACCAGTAGTAAGGAGGTGAAAGGTCACAGGGACCTGACAGTAGTAGTAGTAGTAGAGAAATAGCAGCCAGGGAGAAAAGGTATGAAGGAAAGCTCACTTTGAAAATGTAATCAACATCGATTACCTACTACAAATTGTAATCAGTGTCGTACTCAAATTCTGGAATGTAATCTGATTACTTTCAGTTAAATTTGGATTACTTTGTTTTAAAATCCCATAAAATGAACCATGAAACAAAGAGTGAATGTTCTGCGTCCTGTGAGAGTCGATATATTGAGCATGATGTTATTGAAACATGACATGAGGTTAATAGTATCATCTAAGAGAAGAAATAGTATAATATACTATGATTTTATTTTATTTTGAAATTTATTTATAACACCCTACTACTGCAGATTTGTTGTCACTCCTCCAACATGGTGGCATCTCCCCCGTAACCGTTGGCAACCATTCTCCAAGCCTGCTGTGACAGGCGTCTGGTGTGTAATAAATTATTGCACAGATATTGATACTGGTCAACATCACAGTTGAATTCAACAAAATTGAATTGAATTTGAATTTGTCCTTTGCAGGAAATCCATAAAGAGTTATCTTATCTGCCATAAATCCACTTGACCAAAAACAAAACAAAATATTACCTCAAATTCATTATTTAATCTGTAAAATCTAGAGGATCTGAAACGTGTCATCATCTTGTTAACCAAGTACCACAATTTGTTTTAATTTTGTGCAGTCAATCATTTTGTCAGAGAAGATGTCACTTTTTTCCCGAATGGTGGCTCATTCTCATACAATTCAATCAGAATGAGGAAACTGACTGGTCATTGGTGGAGTGTGTATACATCTTAGAGAGAAAGAAAATCCCAAGCATCTCCTCTGGTAGTAGAAGTTCAAATCTAGTCCTGTTTCAGTGTCTGAGGTCTGAATCTCTTGCCAGGGTTCGACCTCGGGGGTCAGGTGGCCATCGGGATCTCCCACTGGAAGAGTCCCTTCCCAGCAAGCGGCCAGACTCTTCCCAGTCCGGACTGTGTTCACTCCGAGGCCTCCACCGTCCCGCCCATCAGCGAGCATCCTGAGCCGGTGTCGTGCCCGGCTTCGCTGTCGATCACGCCGCTGCCGTCCTGCAGCGCCAGTCAGGAGACCATCAGTGACAGCAGCACCAGTATGTTCGGTACAGTGAGCCCTACACTATTACACTGTGGACCCTCACTACACTTTCCCTTCAGTAAGACCTGGACGAGCAGATTGGACTTTCACTTCTACAAACATTTCCAGCTGGCAGAGCTACTCTGGAGGCAGACATAATCTCATTGGTTGAGTTAAACCTCAGTGGGAGGAGCCAAAGAGCCACATCTATCTGGCCAAGTAACATTAGTTAGCCTAGCTGACCTTTCAAGTTCTATAGCCATGCTAGCCTGTAGCTATCTAGGTTAGCTAGTTAGCCAGCCTGCTGACCTTCCAACATCATGACTATCATGGTCATGAATGAATGAAAAAGTCAAGTCAAGTTTGATAGTTAGCTAACTTGCGCTCCATAATACTGTGATTATTTGGCTCCGCCCACTGAGCTTTAATTCATCCAATGAGCAGCTCTGCCTCTGACCAATGTCTGTAGAACTAAAACTCTGATCTGCGCTGGGGAAGCAGATATTTATAATATGGGCAGCACAAGGTTTCTGGGTAAGAAAATGGTGGCAATATTTTCATCTAGATAGTTATGTCCGTTGTTAGGATGCATATTTTTGAAGAAGTTTGGATTTTGTTAATTGACACCCACTGGCAGCTCGTCAAGTTGGCTGGTTTCTAAAGCTTTATGAACAGATCAGCAGACTAGATACCAGGATATGGAAGTTATGTCACAATAAAATATATTACCCATGGCGGTGGTGAAGTGCAAATGCCGGTGCCTCGGTGTGGACGCCTGCAGTGCATCACAGAAGCATTTGGGCCTTCATGCTCCAGCTGATGGCTTGTAACTTCCTCTCCTGCTGTGGCTGATTTCACACTTCTCTACAAGCCAAATCGCTGATGTGGAAACGTTTTACCAGCTTGTAGAAGATCTCGTCTCAAATTCCCTGTTTTCCTGACAAGGTAAGTCCAAGACGCTCACAGCTGGTACACGCTAAACTAGCGCTAGGCTAGTTTTCACTTGTTTATTCTTTTGTGAGGACGCTGCCTTGTGAAATCCCTTTCGGACACTAAACGTACGTTGGAAACTGTAAATGCCCGTTACACCTGAGAGGACGTTCCTCTGTGTTAGTCAGTTTGTTGGTGCTGCTGATGGTATTGCGTCACCGCTGCGTCACTCACCGCTGCGTCACCGCTGCGTCACCGCTGCTGCGTCACCGCTGCGTCACCGCTGTTCCCATGAACGCGGTCAACTACACCGTCTTGTTTTGTTTCTACATCCGTCCACAAGGTGAAATCACATGCAGTGGTAAGATGACAACAAAGAACTGTCTCTGGAGTATTCCTCGTCCTTGTTATTTCTTGTCTTGTGGGTTGGTGTTTTTTTTCTTGTGAACACAATAACTGAAGAGCAATACACCACATGGACCCCCTGTGGAGTCGATGATCTGACTGGATTCTGGAGCACCTTGCTGCAAACATCTGATAAGATACGGAGATCATATTAACACCAGCCATGTGTTATGTGAAGACCTGAGTTAATGGACTAGTTAGCCTAACTAGCTAATAGATCACTGGTATTATGGCGGGACACTTAGCTTAAGTGTGTATGTGTGTGTGTGTGTGTGTGTGTGCGTGCATGTGTGTTTTCCTGGGTCTCCATCAAAGGAACACATTGACACCGTGATCAGAGCCAACTGTCATATCTTTGGTGTACAGCAACACCGATACAGCCAGCCCTTTTTTCTGATTGGCTACTGTCAGAGCTGCTTGACCTCTGATTGGCTGCCAGGGGAGACAGATCAGAAATAATGATGAGCAGCATGCAGCGCTCCCCCCTCTCTCTCCCTCTCTCTCCCTCTCTCTCTCTCTCTCTCTCTCTCTCTCTCTCTCTCTCTCTATTTCTCTCTCATTGTAAACATCATGCTTGTGTGTTTTCCTCTCTGGTGAAGAGCTCTGGTCTTTCCCTCTGGGAGCTTTTCCTGCTGCCTGGTCGTAGCATGAAGACCCAGCGGATGCTATGACAGATCTGTGTGTGTGTGTGTGAGGTGTGAGAGAGTGTGTGTGTGTGTGTGTGTGTGTGTGTGTGTGTGTGTGAGTGAGAGAGAGAGAGAGTGAGAGGGAGGGAGGGATCGACCGACGCAGTGATCAGGAGTAAGAAGTAAAAAAAAAAAAAGAAAGTGGGGATGCGGGTTTCCCTCGTAGGAGGTCGTGTTTGTTTTCCCGCAGCGAGGTCTCTCGCCCCCGAGGGGGGGGTGGGGGTGGTGGAAGGTCTCCTGGCTGGTTTAGCGTTTGCTGCAGCTCGGCCGGGAAGCCCCCCTGCTGGGCGCCCGCTTCGCCTCGCCGCCTCCCTCCCCGCCGAAGCCCTCCGAGGGGTGACACCGCCTCCCTCTCTCCCTCCACCTTCACACGGTGAGTGTTGTCAAGTTGTCTTCAAGCACCGGCGGGTTGTTCTCTCTCCGTAGTGGTTTTCTTTTTTGCTGCAGTGCTCTCTCTCTCTCTCTCTCTCTCTCTCTCTCTCTCTCGCTCTCTCTCGCTTTCCTTCTCACTTTTACTCTCACACTGTTTCTATCTGTCATGCGTTGCTGTGTCCTCGTCCTCCCCATCTTTCCCTCCCTCTTTCTCCTCTAGCTCTTTTTCACCGTTCCCTTGACCATGCAAGCATTTGACCTTCACACACATACTCTCTCTCCCTCTCTCTCTCTCTCTCTCTCTCTCTCTCTCTGCTCTGGACTGTAAATGAGAGTGTTGTTGTGGCTCCAGCCTCCATCATGCCTGGTCTCTGAGATAGAGAACTGGGCTGTTGTGACCGTCTTGTCCCGGACCTTTCACCCCCCCTTCCCCTTCCCCTTCCCCTCACCCCAGAGCATGATGGGGGCATCGAGCCGGAACCCTTCGCATGATGCCTCCTGACGAGCGACACCCGATCCCCTCGGCAGTAGATCACAACACTACCACCCCACCAACCCCCCCCCCAGCCATTCTTTTTCAACCCCCGTCTTTTAATCCCTTCCCTGTGTGAGCCCTGTGAGCGCTGGGTTTAATTACACGAGGAAGCAAGTTGTTGTTGATCATTTTTAACTGATAAATGTGTCTCTCGCACCCACTGAAAGCCCCAAGGGCAAGAAGTGAAGGGAACCTGGAAGGGACAAATAGAAGAGCAACAAAAAACATGAGAAAATCGTGAAAAGGTTTGACAAGTGAGCTTGAAAATGATTGGCAAATTGTTTTCTCACCTGACTTTTGCCAGGTTACCATTCTGAGAGAAACAGACCAAGTCTTGTTTTCTGATCTCATTTGAACAGAAATCAGGTCAGTCGGGAAGCCGCCGCTGTTTGTCGTATAGAATATGTATTTGTGGGCGTTTCCATGATGCAGCGCAAAACAGAGAAATCAGGAAATCAATTGAGTCGTTATCATCTGTTGGTTGTGGCAGCAGCTTGGTGGATAAACTTCACTTTTTAATGATAACCCTGAGTAAGGAAACATTATTATTATATGATGTTTTGTCCCCATTGTGGAGAAAACAACAGCCCACCTTTGATATTTAATGATAGGCTACTGTCTGTAGGCCGAACGCTCCACCACGGTAACGGATGTTCAGTTTCCACACAGACAATACAAGTAAGGTGCATGCATCATAACCAAGGCAACATGAAAACCGCTGTGAAAAGAAAATGGACGCAAATAATAAAGTGATAATCTGAGAGATTACCATCTAAATAAATGTTCTCTCTATCTGATGATCAACCTCCACCAGGTCATGAAGCTTCTCCATCTGCTGCTCTCAACACCCGGTGTCAGGTAGGTCTTTACCGGGAGAAACCCTCTGGAGACAGGAAGTGATGCGTTTTACATTTCAACAGAAGAAGAACTGGGTAGTTAGCATGAGCAGCGATAGCCACCGTGGCTGAACAGACAAAGAAAAGAGCGCCACCTACAGGAACTCAACAGGAAATCCAAGGAGAAAGACGTCACAGTACTGGACACACTTTGATTGACAGGTGATCTCTGGGAAGAGCAGTGAGGGACACCACAGTAAAGAACACTACAGTGAGGAACACCACAGTGAAGGACACCACAGTGAGGAACACCGCAGTGAAGAACACCACAGTGAGGAACACCACAGTGAAGAACACCACAGTGAAGAACACCACAGTGAGGAACACTACAGTGAAGAACACCACAGTGAGGAACACCACAGTGAAGAACACCACAGTGAGGAACACCACAGTGAGGAACACTACAGTGAGGAACACCACAGTGAAGAACACCACAGTGAAGAACACCACAGTGAGGAACACTACAGTGAGGAACACCACAGTGAAGAACACCACAGTGAGGAACACCACAGTGAAGAACACCACAGTGAGGAACACCACAGTGAAGAACACCACAGTGAGGAACACCACAGTGAGGAACACCACAGTGAAGAACACCACAGTGAGGTGGTGGGTTAAATGGTTGAAGGTTCAGAGAGGAAGAGGGTTTGTCTTGGTTCAATCTTCATGTTTTTACACAACTTTTACACTCAAGTTGTATTCATGTTAATAAATCCAGAGCTCAGAGTTTGTTTCCTCAGGCTTGTCGTGCCAGACGGGAGGCGCTTCCTCTTTAAAACAGTTCACTGTGATGGTCTGAGGTTTCTGGCACTCGCTTTCCTTCCCCCCCGTATATGTGACACTTGGCTAAAATACACCATAAATCCTGTTAGCAAACACAATCCAGCCCAGGTCTGGAGGGGGACGCCTCGCTGCTCCTCTCCCTGCCAAGGCTTCGGTACCACGTGAGCCCAGTAGCGGCTCGTGTTACCGAGGCACCGCGGGTCCGTTAAAGTTTGATGGCGGTATTGTTTGGATAGACGCCACATTCATGAACACAATGTAAAATGTAGCGCGCCGCTCCTCTGAGGGCCAGTATTTATAGTAAGCCGCTTTCTCTCTACTCTCGTTGGTGAGACCGGAGTCGAAGAGCCCGTGAAACGAGGTCGGTGAGTCTGTTGAATACAGGAAGTCAACATCACATCCACAGCATGAGCCACGCCAGCCCAGATCCCCATAGGCGTCACACACGTGGCGTTCAGTGAAAGCAATGCAAAACAACCCACTGAAACTTCTAGTCTGAAGTAGTACAGAAATATGAAGGTTGTTTTCGCAACTTTTGGAAAAAAACGGTACGGTTTCTCTCTGGAAGGAAATTCCACTGGACGTGACTTCGTTCTGGCCTCGACTTCAATTACAGATACATTTGGACTCTTTTGAAGTCTTGCGCGCCCGACCTCTCGGATCGCTGAGCTTCATGCCTGGGACGGTAAAACACCTCTTTGTCACCAGCGTAGTGAAATGCTTATCACAGCCCGAGTACAGTAAGAGAAAGCTGAGCATCGATTTTTCTCAAGTGTGGAAGTCATTGTTGCCCCATTCGCTGCTCCAGTGTACCAACACTATACCAACCCCCCCCCCCATCTCTGTCCCGGTACCGCGGCTCAGCAGAAAAATTCAGCTGAGTCGCCTCAGATGTCACAAACGGAAATTCAGCATGCAGTCCTCAAAGACAACCCACCCCCCCCCGGACGTCTTCAGCGGTCCTGGGCTGATGAAACGTGGAGCTACAGACCCGTTTAGATGAAGTTGATTTGAGCTGTTTTGCTGAGACTTGAATCGTTTCTTCTCCCGGTGGAAACTTGGAGGCTTTTGACGATCATTCAAGGTTATGAAGGGGAGATGGAAGATTTACAGAGCGGTCACATCTCTGACTCCCTGTTTTCTCTGTCTTTCTGCCTCCTGGTGTACTTACCCACCCTCGAAGGGGCAATACGTAAGATTTGTACTGGCCCACAGCTCAACATGACCATAATATATCTGATAGGGTTTTGATCAATACCGATGATTCAGCGATGTGATTAATCCAAGTCTCTCTGTGTCTCCAGGTGTGAGTTTATCTCTACATGGGTCTGAGCCCTCGTGGCAGAGCCCCCACCGTCAACCCTCGGCCTCCGGCTACCAGGCAGCCGACCGACCCCTCGCCTTCCCCTCCCGCCAGGCGGCAGACATCATGGAGGAATCCTCGTCCGAAGCCCCAGACTCCACCAACACTCAGGACGACGCTCCTCCCCTCGGTGAGAAACCCCTGAACTCCTCTTGAACTCTTGCAACCAAGTCTCTCCAGTCCAACAGTTTGAATCCCCTGATTGGCTGGGAAACTCTGGATGGGTGATTGAAGTACTTTGAGTCCTTTGATAGAAGTCCTTTGAGCAAGGCAGCAAACCCCCATCAGCCCCAGTGGGAGACCCACCCTTACAAAAAAGCCACATGAGGAAATAAAGGCTTGCACCCATTGCACCCATCGTATTTCCACCCTGAATCTCACCATGATTGATCTAAAGGGACCCGCTCAACAGTTCAGAAACCACATTCACATCGTCAGTTTTGTCTCCCCTTTCCAGCCGTGAAGGATGTTAAGGTGCTTCTCGAGAGGGAAAGGTCAGAGGTCACCAGCAGCAGCCCGTCTAGAGACAACGACTCCACCCTGCTGAACCCCGGGACCCACAGCAGCATCCTGGACGACAACACGAGGACCGACTCCCTCCCAGAGGTCAGTGGGGTTTCCCTCTAGTGGGATGTCTGGGCTCCCCCGGGTCATCGCTTCCTTTCTCCTGCTGCTGCGATCCAGTCAGGAGACACAGGAAGACCTTTCCTATAAAACATCCCTCTGGTTTTAAAAGCATGAAAAGCCACTCTGTCAAAAAGCCCCATTTCCACTAATCAATAATACCTGGGGACATGAAGTGATTTATAATAATCGCCGTGATTTTAATCCCGCACAAATCTGCCTGCATGTCTGTAACTGGTGAAGTAAAAAATGTGCGCTGAATCAGAAAGAGACAAATTGTAAAAATCTTATACAATTGCATCCAAAACCGACGATTTCAGTGAACTGAGGGGATGATTCAGTGATCACATGAGGCAGATTGTTTTTCTGTGACTTCACCACAAAGCTGATATAGGATATTTAATAGATAATCTCCCACATGAACAATAAATCATTTTGTGCCTGACTTTGTTTGGATTAAGAGTTATTCAATTTTCAAGTGTGACTGATGCGATTAAGAGTGATGAGACTCTGCTGGGGGAAAAAGAGCTTCCAGGTAGAGAAATAAATTGGGTTTGTTTTCAGAAATTCAAAGCATTACAACCAATTATCTAATGAAGCCGTGGCGGGGGCATCAGTATCACTCAGAGGATGAAATAACATTGATGTGAATTATCAGTGAAATGCCTCTTTATCCCTCCCCCCTTTTTAATCTCCCTCGTTCTCTCTCCTGTTGTCTCTCTCTCTCTCTCTCTCTCTCTCTCTCTCTCTCTCTCTCTGCGCTCAGGGGGGGAGGAGTAAATCCAGCGGCCTTTGCTTCAGCGATGGCAAGTGCCGCATCGACTACATCCTGGTTTACAGGAAGTCCAGCTCCCAGTCGGAGAAGAGGGAGATGTTTGAGAGGAACATCCGGGCGGAGGGCTTGCAGATGGAGAAGGAGGCAAGTAGCATCAGGCCAGTCAGCGTCGTACTCCGCCAATATGACGGATATGATGCAGTTTGTGTGATTACATGTTATTGTATAAGTGACTATGTATTGATTGGTTTTATTAGTATTATTTCTGGGTTTCAGTGGAGAGTTTTAGTGTCCCGTGCTGTTTCAGACAGGAAACACCGAATTGGAGTTATTTAGATTTTTCTTTGAATGCCTAGTTTTGAGGGAATCGTTTTGAAAGGGTTTGAATAAATACCTTCATACCTCCACGGGGAGGTCAGAGGACAGGGTCAGCTACAGAGCAGCACCCTGGTTCAGCGTCTTGCTCAAGGGCCCTTCAGCAGGGCAGGAGGCTTACCGGCCCCGAGTGGAAGGGCGGTCTCTCTCTAGCCACTTGGAAGAATACCTCCTGCTCTCGTTGTGTCTGTATTACCAACCCGGCAACGTGCAGCAGCAGTTTCTCACTTTCTGTCTGCAAAGTAAAAACCTTTGAAAATTGATGACCGCGAAAAAAACCCACTGTTGTTGTTGTTGTACCGACAGAGAATTAGCTTTGCTGTGATTATGTTGGAGAAGCTGCAGCTGTTCACTGACAGGGCTTGTTTTTTTTTTTTTTTTTTGCAGTGTGCGACATGAGCAATATCAAAACCAATTTCTTGCGTAATGACAATTTATTGCCCGGGTGCTATAATGCATGTAATCTCAATGACCGGGATGCTGAATCTGACAACGCCCCGCGGCTGACAACGTAGCGTTCGCTGGAGCGCCGCCACTCTGCCTGAACAAACCTGCTGAGGGCAATCTTCTCTCGTTTGGGAAAAGAGTCACTTGAAAAGGGTGGAAGAGGGTAATGATTGTGCTGTGTGTGTGTGTGTGTGTGTGTGTGTGTGTGTGTGTGTGTGTGTGTGTGTGTGTAGCATCAAGGTCGTCACTATCTAGAACAGAGGACGGCGGTTCGTGTCTCCTTGAACAGCCCACTTGTGTCTCTGTTTCCTGCGTGGAGTGAACTCGGTTTATTTTTAGCTCCTCCAGACTGACTTTTACACCGTCGGGTTGTAAAAGCAGGTCAAGAAGAAGAAGAAGAAGAGAGAGAGAGGAACCCAGCAAATATTTGGACGTTGAGGAGATGTTGAAACGGCGGCCCGCCCCACCAACGTTGTAAACCTGTGTAAATGCAGCGTCGTTTTTAAGAAATCAGGACCTAAATATCAGTTCAAAACAGTTTCCAGCTGTTTTAATGACCTTTTGCTGTGCCATAATATCACACTGTGAGAATTTGTGTTCAACGTCGCTGTCCATCAAATGCATGCTGGGTAATTAATGCAGTTCCATGGTGGAAGCTTCCTGCACTATGAGTGTCTTTAGCCTGGGAAGCTCCAGTGGGAAGGCAACCCTCAACCCTGGCAGTGCTAGTGCCTTGCTCAACCCATTGAGCCACGCCGGGCCACGGCTAGTGAGGTGATGTGAGGACGCCGTCTTACTCAGCTCGGGGTAATCGGAGCTTTTTCTTCTACTCCCAGAGCCCGCGAGGTTCATCCTCTGATGTACATGAAACAGATGCAGCCTCTGTTGTTCATTTCCAAAGTGCTGCCCCGAGCGAGTTTCATCGCCACGTCCTCGGTCTCACAGCTGTTCTGCCGTAGCTTGTTCCTGCCACGTCGGTGATTCAAGAGCCTGAAGGCAACGACGACGGTGCAAAGTGATGTTTTTTAACGCTGCGGTAGGCGACTTCGCGCGTTGTTGGCAGCTCCAAACGGCAGCGAGAGGTGGCTGTTCATCTGGGATGCTTTCTACCAACGGAACAAGAGAGGTACAAGATCCAACGCTGCAGAGTGCATGTATGTTTGGATTCGTCGCTTCCTGTGGGCGGAGATGATTTCCTGATTTCCCACCAGTAACCATTTAATTTGGGCAAATAGGGCGAACCTTCAATTAGTCGGCCCCAAAAGTTTTAAACCCCCGCTGTGGATGTACAGAGAGACACAACGCCTCACTCTCTTGGTCCAGTGCAGCTTTAAGAGTCTCAGCTCAACTGTCTCGGTCTAAGTGAGGGAGTGAAAATCTAGTGAATTATTCTACTGCCGGATATTGAACCATCTGATTACCATGAAATGTGAGACCCTGAAGAGAATCTAATCACATGTTACAGACAGTTTCCAAACATCACAACACAAGTGACTCATTTCAGCCTGTGTTGAGGCAGTACAGTCACATCCCTCCTCACTCAACCCCCAGGCTGCTCAGTTTACTGCCACTGTTTCTATTTGACCCTGTCGCCTCTGATCTGAGTCGGGGCTGAATACAGTTTACTGTGGGGAACAATCTGGACTGGAATACACACCGAGTACTTACCAAAGCCATGAGGGGAAAATACAGTGGCTGAAGGGAAATGTTCTAAATCTACTTTACTTTACTTTACTTTACTTTACTTTACAGACGAATAAAGAGACAGTTATGAAAAACACAAAAGAGAGATTATGAGAGATTTGGAAGAAGAAAGAAAACGTGTCTCAGAAAAACATCTCACCTCAAACAAACAAAAGAGACAAACAAAAACAAAACAAGAAAAAAATCAAGATGTCAAGAAAAGACACAACCTGAGTCTAAACAACAACAGGACACAACAAGGAAATAAAATCATACTGCAGAAACAGCTTGAGGTCAAAGGTGAATCCTGTTGTTTTACGGCCTCATCTCATATTGTTGTGTGTGTGTGTGTGTGTGTGTGTGTGTGTGTGTGTGTGTTTCTCGACAGTCCTCCTTGACAAACAGTGATGTGATATTTCTGAAGCTTCATGCTCCCTGGGATGTTCTCTGTCACTACGCAGAGCTGATGAACATCCGGATGCCCTTCAGGTGAGCGAGCAAATACTATTCATGTAGTAGTAGTAGTAGTACTGGTATTGTGGCTGTTAGTACTCTGATCATTACTGTGTCTTTCTACTACTTTAATGATTCATCAGCTTCTAAAATATTTCAGGAGGAAAATCTTTTACTTGCACCGAAGACACAAGTTCATGAGTCGGTGAGTGGTCCACTTCCTCCCGGTGACATCACCTGACACCGTGACATCACCTGACACACCGTGACATCACCTGACACCGTGAGACCCACAACACGTCTAAAAGATCGGTTCTCTTGTAGGATGGAGAAGCGCATCAACAAGTTTCGCGGCTGGCTTCCCCGCAAGCCCATGAAGTTCGACAACGACACTCTGCCCGACCTGGAGGAGAACGAGAGCTTCACCGCCCCCTTCAGCCGATCCAGGATCCACCAGTGAGTCTCCGGGTGTTTCCACGTCCAGTTTCATCAGACCTTATTGAACGTCGTAGGAGTTGAGGCTTCAGAAGGTGTTGTGGGCCCAATTCAACAAAAAAAGTGATGCATGTTGCCCACTTGATAACCCCAAATTCCTCTCTCACACACCCCGATTTCTACAAGAGATCATTGCATCAAATGGTGTGAATTGGTAAATGTATTACACAGGAATTCATGTTGAAACTTCATATTTCCATTGTAGAAATTAGTAAGAAAATCCACATTTAACCTCGGACTTGTGTGCGCTTTGTATTAACAGCAGTGTTGAGTAGACGTTCGTAATTCAAAACGTACCTTAACTTAGACGGGTCAGTCCCACGGGTCAGTCAGTCCCACGGGTCAGTCAGTCTCACGGGTCAGTCAGTCCCACGGGTCAGTCAGTCCCACGGGTCAGTCCCACGTTGGACCCATCCAGACCACACTACCGTCCCGGGTTTATCTCAGACCAGACCACCAGACCGGCATCACCATACTAACATCTGTATACGTCACTGCCTGTGCCGGGCCGATCGGCGTCAGCATCATTCACATCGGACGTTTCAAAATGTGCGAACGACTTTGTGTTTACTACATTTTCTAGAATTTCTTTATTTAATTTGTATTAAGCGCCGGTGACGGCACACTAGCGCCTCTGGTCTTAACCAATAAGGGTCCCTGTCCATTGAGTAACCCGGGTCCCCTCGTTCACACCGCAGTCCAGCAGCATCTGACCCGGGTTGTTCCCAGGTCAGCAGGTCTGATAACCCCGTAGACCCGTTCACACCAACGGCTGACATGTGAAAGGGTTGTAAAAGAACCAAACTCAGTCGACCGAAAGATGAACCAGCTGAAAAATAACCCAGAGAGACTCAGTTCTTCTTCTGGTGCTCTAATGGATCTCAGCATTAGCCACAGAAAAAGGGGAAATGAAAAAATAAAAATAAAAATATAATTTCATATTTTATATTTCTATTTTAAATAGAAATAGACCGAGGTGGTCCCAGTTTGGTTCAGAGGGTCTGAGATCGTTTTCGTTCACGTGTGATCGCAAATGTTGGCGAATATTGTTACCTGAAAATAACCGGAGCTTTGTATCGTACGCTGCCTATTTTTTCGTTTCCTGTGTGACCATTTGAAATTTCAGACCTGCTCTCGTCTCTTTCTCTCTCACACAGAAACATAAGCCTCCGCAGCAGACAGGTTTTTAATAAACTCTCTTTCGCCGCAGTTTCATCATTCACAACAAAGACACGTTTTTCAACAACGCCACCAGAAGTCGCATCGTCCACCACATCCTCCAGCGGGTCAAATATGAAGAGGGTAAAAATAAGATGGGTGAGTTTTTCCAGACAGGGCCTGAAAAAAGTCTTGAAGTCTTAAAAATTGAAGTTCACTGTTAAATACAATCTGTAGGTCTTCAGCTTTAGAGGTTGTTTCTTGTTCTAGTGAGAAGTCAGACTCTTACTCTGAAAGGACAGAACTTGGGCTTATATTTGGCATTTAAAAGGTCTTGAAAAGTCTTGATTTGATTTATTTGACTTGCAAGCACCCCGTCATCAATCTCTTTGGACCCTCTTGTATTGAGGTTGACTAGTAAATGCTTTGACTCTCAGATCAAACACAATGAAAACCCATGAAGAAGCTCTGTTGTCTCATATCAAGTCCTTTTTACTGTTTGTTCTCCCGCTGCAGTGACCCAGTTTCCCCCCAGTTCATCTCATTGTATCACACCGGATTACTGTAATAATAGTAATAATGACGATATTTTCTACTTTCTTGGTTCTTTTGTTCTCACTTCATGATGTCTTGTGTTTGATTGCAGGGCTTAATCGCCTCGTGAGCAATAATTCATATGAGGCGGCGTTCCCTCTCCACGAGGTAACACGGCGCTGATCAATTGAACTGTCTCTTCCTGCCTGTGAGGCTTTCAGCTCATGTATTAATGTAGTGTGTGTGTGTGTGTGTGTGTGTGTGTGTGTGTGTGTGTGTGTGTGTACGTCACCGTGCACGTCCGTGTACGTTTTAACAGGGGAGCTACCGAAGTAAAAACTCCATCAGGACCCACGGAGCGGAGAACCATCGCCATCTGCTGTACGAGTGCTGGGCCTGGTGGGGGGTCTGCTACAAGTACCAGCCGCTGGACCTCATACGGTACGGTCCAGCACCTCGAGGTGCTGCGTGGACCTGGTGTGCATCACCTGGAGACGTGGAGTTGTTTTGTAATAATCGGCTGAGATCATCTGTGATTTTAATCCTGACACGTCTGTCATTTGTAAAGTAAAAAAATCCACTTCCACAACAGATAATACTAATCCTGTACGAATCAAATCTGTTTTTTCTCGCAGTTTCTTTTTCTTCTTCTTCTATTTCTATCCTCCTCCTGTCATTAAAAATTGAGGTTTTGAAGGCATTTTCGGCGCTAACCTCAGCTGTAAAACGCCCCTGGAGCTGGTCGGGGTTCAGGACACTTCCTGGCGCTCGCCAAGCGTTCTTACCGTGTTTATTCTGTGTTTTTGGTTTATATTCCAGCTTCTTATCAACCCTCTCTGTGTAGCTCTTCCCAAGGTTTCTTTCCTAATCAGGTTTTCTTTTTGACTTCCTGCAGGAGGTATTTTGGGGAGAAGATCGGTCTGTACTTCGCCTGGCTCGGCTGGTACACCGGGATGCTGTTTCCTGCGGCTCTGGTGGGTCTCCTGGTCTTCCTCTATGGCTTGTTCACTCTGGAGCACTGCCAGGTCAGGTAAAGGCACCTCAATAATACTGATGATGATGATAGTTCAGAAATATATCAGAAAACATAATATTACACAAATGCAATAAGCCATTTTTCAGCCAATGGTCTTAAAGCAGGTAATAACGTAATAATACTCCGTGGTCTGATATCTGGTTACGGACCGAAGCGTGATATATGAACCGTCTTGATGAATGTTTTGAGCGGTGCTGTGAGCGTGCTGACTCAGGCTAAAGCTTGTCTGTGGTTCTCCAGTAAAGAAATCTGCCAGGCCACCGACATCATCATGTGCCCCATCTGTGACCAGTACTGCCCCTACCTGAGGCTGTCCGACAGCTGCATCTACGCCAAGGTAACGCCGGGGCCAACAGTTCGCTTTCTCAGAACTGATCTGAGGGCAGCTAATTCAGTTCTCTCAAAACCTTTTAGCTAGGAACGTTTTTTTACTGCAGCTTATTCTTATTTTTATCTCTTTTCTGACAGCATTATTTATTTATTTTCACATTCTATTTCTGTCTTTTACTCTGTTTCTTTTTCTTCAGTGTAACAACTTTATTAGCACTTTATTTTGTTTTTAAGCTTGTTGCACTAGGCTGTAGATATTCACTGTCTGTGTTAGGGTGGCAGGATTACAGTACAGTATGAGGAGACATGCAGTAAATAGTGGTTTTATTTCTCTTTATTTATGTGTTTGTGTTTAAGCTTTTACTCTAAATGTAGAATTACAAGGATGCCACAATGTATTTAGCGTCTGATTCCCACTGCGTTAGCTACGGTATATTCAGAAACACCTGAACGTGTCAGACTGAGGTCAGCCATCCCTGCTAAAAGTGTTTTAAAGGACCACACTGACTTTTATTTTCCATGTTAGGACCGGAGAACCGCCAAAATCATCTCTGGTGTCTCTGGTAGATTTAACACGCTAACATGCCTGTAGCAAACTAGTGTTATCTGACATAAGGAGAGAAACCTTTTAGCAATCAGAGTTGTCTCTCGTCACCAATTTCCCCAAAAAGTCGGTGTGGTCCTTTTACATTTCTTCTACATTTGCTCTGTCATCCATCGTCGTCCCGTAGTGAACCTTCAATCTTGTCGCATCCAGTCGTCACCATTGGATTCATCTCAGGACAGTTTCTAAAAAGGACCTTCATGTCTTTCTCTTAGGTCACCCATCTCTTTGACAACGGGGCCACCGTTTTCTTCGCTGTGTTCATGGCTGTGTGGGGTAAGTTGGCTGTTTGAAATTTGAAATATCAGAAATTTCCACCTTTTTTTTCTCCTCCAAGCAAAACATTGCAGATGTTTACACTGTGATAATAGAAATTATAGTAAAGCATAAAAGGTCCTAAAACATTTTTATCTGCACACTAGAAAACACACATTTGAGCATTGCATGTGGATTGCACTGCCATCAAAAACACTGATTCTCAAAAATTCACTTTCTAATCAATTTTAAATGTTTACATCTCTATTGGCTGAAGGCTGAAGGCCATGACTTGGTGCTGCATTCAGCAGTGAACAAGGTCCCAGGCTACGAACGGTCCAGACACAGTGTTTATTCTGGGTCCACAGTCCTCAAGGTCACAGTAACTGGGTTCTGCAGACCTTGCAGGTGACGGCAGAGTAATATATGGTGCAGCCTCATCATCCCTAAGCCGATAGGACAGGTCAGACGTTGAGGGGACTGGAAAATACCAAAGAAACAAGAAACATGGACTCACTCAGTGCTGTGAACACTTTTACTTACATGGCAATTCACAAAGGATTTTGGAAATTTCAGGCCACTACACTAGACATGCCTTGGCACAATTTGACAAGGTAATATTCAAACCACGGTGGGTGGGGAAGCGTTCACCTAGTGAGAGGTTATTGAGTAGGCAGTGTTCACACTGCAGATGAAAGAGTCCCAAAGCAGATTTTTTTATCTGATGTTTTCTAATCAGTGTGAACAGCAAAAAGCTGCATGGAGTCGCAGTTTTTCAAATCCATCTGGACCACATGGAAATATGGTACAAAATCAGTTCATATTGGTATATGATCTATACCATATCGGATATGAGTCACATTTTATCGGATTTGGAATTGAAGGTCTGCAGTGTGAATGCAGAAAAAACGCCTCTAACTTGTGAATTACTTCTCAAAAACAACTCAAACCACCTGATGTCTTGTTACTTATATAAGTGAAATAAACATGAACAACTCCAATATCAACAACAGCAAAGCGTTTTCCAGCAGGCAGTTTAACCGAGTGCTGTGAGGGCTCACCCATCCAGAGTTTGTCTCTGATCTTCTCTCGCGCCCTCTTGTCGTATCTCCAACATCTCAGCAGGAGGAACAGAGCTACACACAGCTGGAGGGCGAAGGTCAGCACCCCCATCAGGATGATGGTGCTGTTGACTGGTGACAGTGAGGAGGACAGAAGTAGACGTTATATGTCTGCCTTGTATTTACAGCTCAGTGTAGCAGCATGGCACGAACACTGCTAGCGCTAGTGGTTGTGTTCGCATCTATGCTAAAGATGTATGCACTCATTGTTTGGGTAGAAGCGTCCAAATGGCAGATGTTATGTTATAGAGAGGCTTTGCAAAGTCTCCCAGCAACCACATCTGGCTCCACCATGGATCATGAAGTGCTTTCTAATTGAAGGTGGTGCAGGTCCTGTTGCATTAACTTCTGTTAATAATTGATAGCATGGCGTGTTCAGACATTGTCCCAGCCACAGAGGAAACCCGACCCCTTTGTGAATGTTTGATGGTGATTTGCAGGGGGAGTGAACCTTAGACTAGACAAATTTCCTCTCTTGCAAGTGATGCCACTGAAATCTGTTTGGTTGCAAAATGACATTTCCGACAGTTTTCACATAGAAGGAATTCGTCTTGGTGGGTTGCTCCCGTTACATTACATTCAACAAAAAACAACACCAAATGATGAAAATTTTGCATTTAAAAAATTAAAATTGGAATATTTATGTACTGTTGTATGTAATTTAATTGCTTTTAAAGAATAGTAGGTAACTTAAACCCTTGGTTGACAAAATTATAGCACTTTTGATATTTCATGAACTTCCTGAAAGGGTTTTTTCCAAAATAAATATAAAGCACTTTGCAAACGGGAAATGTTCTCTACCAAAACTATAAGTTTGTGTGCTTGCACGGTGAAGAAGCTTTGTATATTTCATTGATCCATGCAGTACATACAAAACATGTAAGACGATGGGAAGTTTTACTCACCAGATGATGGTTCTGGATTCGAATCCCACTCTCTGACCTCTGGCCCAGAGAAGCCCAGGGAAAGACTCTGGTTCTGGGGAAATCCCATCAGTCAGCTGCCTCACTGGTCCAGGAGACCCACTGTCCAAGAGAGGCAGTTATTTATTTCAACCTGTACCAAGATAAAGGTTTTCTACAGCACACTGAAAGGCCTCAGACCCATTGTTCAGAGCTTCACATGGTACTGTGGCCACGTGTTACCATACACACTTTCCAGGTATGAGCCATCAGGCTAGCTAAACAGCAATGAAGCGGAGTCACAGTATCGTGGCTCAACATACAGAATATGTGGAGTGGATTAAGGACTATCACTGACTACAAAGGGATACCACCCGGATGACCAGGATGACCAGGATGACCAGGATGGCCAGGATGACCAAGATGACCCGGATGACCCGGATGACCCGGATGACCAGGATGACTAGGATGACCAAGATGACCAAGATGACCAGGATGACCAGGATGACCAAGATGACCCGGATGACCCGGATGACCCGGATGACCAAAATGACCAGGATGACCAGGATGACCAGGATGACCAAGATGGCCAGGATGACCAGGATGACCAGGATGACCAAGATGACCAAGATGACCCGGATGACCCGGATGACCAGGATGACCAGGATGACCAGGATGACTAGGATGACTAGGATGACCAGGATAACCAAGATGACCAAGATGACCAGGATGACCAGGATGACCAGCATGCTGATACGAGCTGCCTGACTGGCGGCATCGCTGCTGGCTTCTTTGCACTTTATTACTATTTGAATACTGTTTATTTATTCTAGCCCCTTTGTTATTCCTTTCCTTATACTCTCTGCTCAGACGCTTCTCTGACAGAGATCTGCCATACCTTGTGTGTACATCTCTCCTGAGCTCAGCTTTTTTGTTAATGAATATACTCAAGTAACTCACGACTCGAGGACTCTTTTTCAAATATCAGAATGTATTCAACAATTTTATTTACTATGTAAAGTTGAGTTGGCTCTGAACCCAAGAATTTCATTACTGGTAATGATGTTTGCATTGTTATCAAGTATATGACAATAAACTTAAACGTGATCTATACCAGAAGATGCCTGAGCAAGGCCCGGAGCATCCTAACAGACTCCGCCCACCCCAGCCGTAAACCTTCCACGCTGCTGCTTCCTGGCAAACTAGTACTAGAGCATCCGGTCCCGTTTCCGTCAGTTTCTACCTCCAGGCCGTTCATTTAAATACTATTGTACATTGTTATTTTTATTCTTACGCTGAGTCCAAGTCATAAAGCATTTCATTGCCAGCAATCGATACTGTGCGTACTGTTACTGTGAATTTGATCAATAAACTTCATCACAGCATGATGTCAGTAATACGGTAAAAACTCAGAGTAAAACAGCTTTGGACACTATTTTGAACTGATTTTCTTGCTTGAGCTCTACAGAAACGTATTATTTTATCATTTTAAAAACCTCCCGCTCTGGGACGCTTGATAGTTATGGGCCATTATTAGGCTTGGGATTCAGGAAGGTTGTTTTCAAAAGGTAATCCCTCCCTTACAGATTACAGATTACTGATTACCATCTCCTGTTTTTTTCTCAGTATGAGAATCAGAATCACTTGTCCAGGAATTTGTCTTCTTCTTCTCCTTGTCTTCTTCAGTAGTTTGTAGTAGTTTCTTCAGCAGTTGTGTCTTACCTTTGTGGTTTTTTTTGTTTCTTCTTGATCGTTTCTTCTTTGTTCTTCTTCTTGTTCGTCTGTTTTGAGGTGAGATAATCCCCTCAGGGTTTTGTTGGTCAGGTTAGTTATTGTTTACCACTCTGTCAAGCTGCACAGTGGAAAGGTCAAATGCTGAATCACGTTATCAACCCATATCTGATTCAATCAGTTACAGACCTGCAATGTCAGAAGTGCTGAACCTTAAACAGTACGACGTCAAACTGTAATGATACGTGGGTTTTTCTTCGAACCCTGCAGCCTGCATCTTGAAGTCTAATGCTGAGGCAGGTTGGATGTGCAGTATGATCTATAGTACTCCATCAGCAGTGACGAGCAATATCATTACATATAAGACATCAGGCACATACCGATAATCTGAAACACGAAGCAGGAGTAGTAACATGCCAAACTCATATGTTTTAGAAATTGGATTTTTGTTCTACAGTTTAAACCATAAACATGTTTTCACAGCTGCAGACGTGTTCTGTGTCCGCAAATATTTCTATTCCAGTTTGACGTTTTTATCCAGTTTAAAGTTAAAAAGTTCCACCAACCTTACAGCTCACTGCTTCTTGGCGTTGGACGTTGCTGCTGTCCAAAAGAATATCTCTCTGGGTGCAACTACAGCAGAATACCCACTGAAATCCCTTCATTAACGTTCCTCAGAAGTATGCTCCCCTGCTGGCTCGACAAGAAAAAGCCATGCCCTTCTTCTGAAGAACTGAGACAGCTGCGCCTTCAGATCCAAAACGTGTTACTCTGCTGTAAACAGAAAGGCTAAATGCTGAAAAAAAGCTTCTGATCTGAGACAGGCCCTCTGCAGAAATGCTGCTCTGATTTTCAGGTAGCTAAACTGGTGAATAGATAAGCTTTACCTAGGACTTTGTTCAGCAACACCGAGCCTCTGTGTATTCTAGCACCATGCACTTCCAGGCAGGGTGACATGACCTGTTTCACAGTAATGAAACGAGAAAGCTAAAAAGTTCTACCGAACCTGTTTTTGCTATTGACATATGACATGTTGTAGTTTAGTAGTAGTAGAAGTACTTTTTCTTGCTTGAGGCCAACTGGTCTCCAAATGGTCTCAAGCTTAAATTTGTACAGTGACAGCAACACTCTCGCCTTTACACCACAAACCACCTACTGTTGTTTAACTCATCTGTTTCATCTGTTTCATTCATCTGTTTCAGCAACAGTTTTCCTGGAGTTCTGGAAAAGACGCCGAGCAGTCCTGGCGTACGACTGGGACCTACTTGACTGGGAGGAGGAGGAGGTAGAGAAGTAGTCGGCGCTGTCTTGTCATATCATACAGTGGCTGGAGGGTGGCGCCATGTGGTTTCTGAACTGTCCGTTTAGCCTAATGTTGTTGAGACTGATGATGAGATTGGAAATGATTGGGTGAGATGTTGTGGATTATGACAGCTCACGTAAACTCAAGCCTATACACAGTAGTCAGAATTTGGTTATATCAGAAGTATTGGTGGGTTTGTAGTCTTCCTGCCTCGGTTGTGTATCTTCCAAGCCTCATGGTAAACATGCTCTGTGAAGGGCCCACTGCTGCTTGTGGGTGTGAAAGTGATAAAACGGTAGCCAGGACAGAGGAGGAGACGATAAACTGTGATGTTTCTTTTTTGGTTCCCCCATCAGAAGCTTATGGATGTCAGCATGGCTTACTGTGCACTTTGACTGTCGCCTATAGCTTGTACCCTGATGATACAGTAGCAGTGTCACAGATCTGTTGGATATGTGGGGAAATAATCAATACTGCATGTCACTGTAGATGCACTTCTAAGCTTTTTAACTACAACTTAGAGCCTATAGAGTAAGACAATACAAGACATGAATCTAAAGTAACTCATAATGTACTTCATAAGCCAGTGAGTGTACTAAGTAAATTGATCTTGTCAAACAAATGACATCTAGATATCTAGATCTACATAACGCTGTTTTCCACAAAGTACACAACATGGCATGTCCTTGAGGCTGTGGATGATTTGTTAAGTAAAGAGCTGTTTTGTTCATGTTGGATTGATTGATATGTTCATAAAATATATCTTCTTTAATATTCACTGTACTGTATGTGATGTGGGGCAAGATCTTAGTGGAATAGCACTCCCAAATGATGGTACAGATTGGACTTTTAGTTACGGAAACATTTCCTGGAGGCAGAGCTGCAAAGCTAAGTAACTGGCTAACGTTAGACTGAAGAGGAGCTAGCTAACATTATGAAGCCTAGCGCTCTGCTACTAACTGAAAAAATACAATTTAGCCATACTAAGTTATCTAGGTTAGCTGGTTAGCCTAGGTGACTTTCCAAGTTCAAACTAGCCATACTATTCTGCTATCTAGGTAAGCTAGATATGAATGCCATAGTCATGAATGAAAAAAGAAGTCATTGCCAAATTTTTATTTTGCAAGTTAGCTAATTTGCGCTCCCCAAAACTGTGTTTCTTAGGCTCCACCCACTGATGTTTAATTCAACCAATGAGATTACTTCTGCCTCCAGAGCAGCTCTGTCTCTGACAAATGTTTGTAGAACTAAAACTCTCAATCTGCACTCAGATTATTTAGTCATACAACAAAATAACATACTAATATACAGTTATTGTACATGGCCATCCCATTTGTACTTTTGAGCAATATCCTATATGATGTCCTTTGTGGTTTTGCCTTGAACATCAAGAATGCTAGCATTTCTCCCACGTTGTGCCCTAATGCTTAGGTTTTAGACAAACCTACTAATAGGATCATGTTATGGAGAATTTCAGTGAGTTTTCCAAAGTCTCTGCGTGTCATGTCCTTTGTCTCTCAGGAGGAAATCCGTCCCCAGTTTGAGGCCAAATACTCCAAGAAGGAGAGGACGAATCCCATATCTGGAAAGCCTGAGCCTTACCAGGCATTCACAGACAAGTACAGCCGCCTCATCGTCTCAGCGTCTGGGATCTTCTTCATGGAAAGTTGCCACTCTCTCAAACCTTTTCCTTGATCCCTGAAGTATACCTGAAATAATCAACCAGTCAGTGTTTGGAGCTGGTTTACAGTGGCAGTGTCACAAGTCTGGAGGACATTATGTTGAATTTGTAGGGGAACAATCAATAATACATATGACTGCATGTGAACGGATTTATTCCACAACGCTATACACGCTACCTGCAACTCATCAGTCAACATTTCAAAATCACACGGCTATCTTCAAAAACAAGAGATCTCAAGATGATCTTTATCCCTTTTATCGCTTCTTACAGTATTTATTTTTTCTTATTCCCTATCTTATTTTTTTTACTCTTAATCTTTCTTTTTATTCTTGAATTTAATTAGTATTAGTATTAGTATTTTAATTAGTATCTGTCTGTTACCTTCACAGATACTGGTGGTGATAGCCGCGGTGTTTGGTATCGTCATTTACCGCGTGGTCACCGTCAGCACCTTCGCCGCCTTCGGCTGGGCTCTCATCAGGAACAACTCTCAGGTGGCGACCACGGGCACGGCCGTCTGCATCAACTTCTGCATCATCATGCTCCTCAACGTGGTGAGTACCTGCTGCCCGTCAACAGGAAGGGCCGGCTGCCGTCATCCTGAGGTGTCACACCCACCAATATAAACCAAGAAACAACTATACCTTCAGAAAACATTCATTCATGCTTCTTTCCTTTAAAATACACTCTTCATAGAGCTTACATCAGTTTGATGATGTACGATGAATTTATGCCATCCTACAAGGTTTCTCTGCCTGCCAATCAAAAAGAGTTTAGATGGGTTTATCCTCCACTTGGCTGGGAGTTGTCAGGAAATATCTCCATGATGAAACCGGTTCAACACCAGCTCTAAAATAATACTTTCCTTGATGCCTTTTTTTCTTGAGTCTTTTAACATTTTTGCTTGCCCACCTCGACGGGGAGGCCAGAGCTCAGGTCCAGCTACAGAACCAGCTTTCAATCAAAAAGACACTTCTCTCCTTCCAGTATTAAAAACCTGACTCAACCCGACTCAGCCCGACTCAACCCGACTCTTTCTTCTTTAAATCCCTTCCTACTTGTGTAATTTTCCTGATTATTTTGATTCTAAATAATTGAAGGGTTTCATTCCAAAACGGTTACCCATTGATCACTCAATATGTTTTAAAAACACATAGATAACATAGATATCAGTGTCAATAATATTCTATGGACGTACAGTATATGCTCTTCAGCTGCTTGTTCCCTCAGTAACTTGGTTGACCTGCGTTGACTTCCTCCCTCAGCAGTAACTTCCAACCTCGTTTGTTTTCCAGCTGTATGAAAAAGTCGCTCTTCTCCTCACCAATTTAGGTAAGTCGGCTGCAGCAGCAGATCTACTGTCCATGATGTCCTCCAGGACTTTTCCTAGACAAACCAGCAAAAACCACACAAGGAAAAATGGTTATAATTATAATTTAATTGTATTTATTATTTTATTTTAGATCTTAGACCCCCTCCACTGACCTTTCTAGTGTTAACGAGTATAAACTGATCATATTAGATTTAGTGTGTAACTTGAAATATAGATTTCATACAGAGACAATTTTTTTTATTATTTATCTGAATTGAGAAACACTTTTACTTTCACTATATCTGTGTTACTCACCGTCCTCCTCTCCCCTCCCTGCCGCCACAGAGCAGCCGAGAACAGAGTCGGAGTGGGAGAACAGCTTCACCCTCAAGATGTTCCTTTTTCAGTTCGTCAACATCAACAGCTCCACTTTCTACATCGCCTTCTTCTTAGGAAGGTGAGAGAGAGTCTTGCAGGTACCATTGCAGCGCCGTCATTTGCAGAAGTCACGCATTCACGCATCTCCACTGCAGACAATTTGTTCCTGATTGCAGTAAAACTGAAGTATCTAGTGTCTTTAAACCAACAGGTCATTCCTTGTGACCTGCAACAGCTGAAAAACCTGCAAATGTTGTGTTTCCCTCAAGCAACTCCTTTTGGGAACGGAGCCAAAGTGCAGCAGTAGTTCAGTGCATGCAGACGATGCCTTTCAGCGTTATATGGCCCCGTAGTAAATTTCAGACTTGCTTGTAACAGTCACTAGAGATGCATGCCCCCCCCCGTCACAAACATCTCTAGATAAGGTCGATAAATGCTTTCGAAAACATGTCGCGGGTGATTGCAAAGCCTACTGATGTTGAGTGATATCAAAGCTGCCGCTGAGTCTGTTTTGCACTGGAAGAAAAATTCAATGATGGATTTTTGCCCCCGGTTGACAGGTTTACAGGACGGCCCGGTGCATATCTACGCCTCATCAATCGTTGGAAACTGGAAGAAGTGAGTAATTACTTTGGTATCCCACGGGGGAGTATAACAGCAAGGCATTATGGATCCCAGTTCTTCTAAATTGGACATTACGCTATTACTGTATACCCGACCAGGAGGCATTTAACCCCCATCAGCAGTAACCATTTCTGCCAACAGTACTTATGGGAACATAGAGGGAAATAATACACATTGAAGACCTGAGTTGGCCCTTTTAGGTGCTGAGCTAATGGGCCCACTTGTTCCCACTGCTGAGTACTGAGGTGCAAAAATGGAAATGGAAAACTCTTTGTAATGTGACATGTGACAACACAAGCCGAACGTTGAGCAATGATGAGTCTCCAGTGTTTGCTTTCAATTTGCACAGCGGCGGGTTCACGTTTGTCCCGCATGGTGTTAGAGAGGTTCAGTGCGTACACACCCGAGGCTGGATTGTGATTGGACCGTCTCTCCCTGTCTGTCCAGTGCCACCCCAGTGGCTGTCTCATCGACCTCTGCATGCAGATGGGGATCATCATGGTGCTAAAACAGACCTGGAACAACTTCATGGAGCTCGGCTACCCGTGAGCATGGCCTCATCTAGATAACAGTGAAGGGAGTAATGTCCCGTTTACACGTTTTTTTTAAAGGTTAATCTGGCCACTGCACTGTCTAGACTGTCTCAGCAACCCCTACTGCCTCGTCTTAGGCTGATATGAAAACAAAAGGATTGATCAAATTGACTTTTTCACACAGCCAGCATTACCAAACCACCGTGTTTACTGGTGTTTTCTTAGTGTGACAAGTTCATATGCTTTTAGAAAGTGTTTCCATTTCCAGCGTTGAACTTCTGTTTCCCATCGTCTGTTGTTTGCTAGTCTGATCCAGAACTGGTGGACCCGGCGGAGGCTGAGGAGGGAGCACGGACAGAAAGCCAAGGCCAGCTTCCCACAGTGGGAACGGGATTATAACCTGCAGCCCATGAACGCCTACGGACTGTTCGATGAATACTTGGAGATGAGTATGTTGAACTCGCCGCCAGAGAAAAACATTTCACACACACACACACACACATATATAGCTTACAGGAAACCCTCCATCTACTGTGTCCTGCCTTATTATCAGGTAACACTATTAAAGAAAAGCTCATGAATGCCCCCCACTGTGTTAATATCAAACACTGATATTTAATATAGAAATGTTTTTGTCAGTTGGACATACTTCTTCATGTGCAAAGTCATCTGTGGGTAGGACGTGGCAGTAACTCCCACAAATGGTTAATTTGCGCTGCTACAATCATCAGGAACTAGGAGCTAACGGCTGGGATGTTTCAGTTTTGCAGTTTGGCTTCACCACCATCTTCGTGGCGGCGTTCCCCCTCGCCCCGCTCCTCGCCCTCCTCAACAACATCATCGAGATCCGTTTGGACGCCTACAAGTTTGTCACACAGTGGCGGCGACCTCTGCCCTCCCAAGCCAAAGACATCGGTAACCACAGGACAGGAATACTTTCATGATGTATAGCAAAGATTGTTGTGCTGATGGATGAAATGTGCGCTTTTCCAATGAAACATCAGATTGGAGTTTCAGCCAGTTATTATTTGTTTATCCCAGCAGCTGTGGCAGCAACGTTTCGACCTCGCCGGTCTTCACCCGCCGTGGTTGTTGCCACAGCTGCTAGGGATAAACACCGAGGGAGGATCCTTCTAGTGCTCAGGTATTTTCCTTCTGCTTATTGATCACTGAGGCAGCTCTGTGTAGGAAACTGTAACAGGTCTGAATGACACTCTCAACAACAAGACATTTCAGTAAGGATACGATGCTGCTGATGCTGATGCTGCTGCTGATATTAGCAGTAGCTTCAGTATTACGAGATTGCCTGACGGCGTCCGTGTGTTGGTGTTCACGGCAGGGATCTGGTACGGCATCCTGGAGGGCATCGGCATCCTGTCGGTCATCACCAATGCATTCGTCATCGCCGTTACCTCAGACTTCATCCCTCGCCTGGTTTACGCCTACAAGTACGGGCCCTGTGCTGGCCAGGGCCGGGCGGGGGAGAGGTGAGCCGCGACGCCTTGGTAGTCACTAGTGAGGCAGGTTATTGATCCACACTAGTCACTAGTGAGGCAGGTTATTGATCCACAGTTATTGATTATTGAGATTGTTCCCAATTTATATGTTCTACTATTCTTGTTTTCATGCCTTTTTAGTAACAGTAGTAGTAGTATTAGTAGTAGTAGTGGTAGCAGTAGTAATAGTAGTAGTAGTCATAGTAATAGTAGTAATAGTACTAGTAGTAGTAGTAGGAAGGAACTGAAGCTTATTCGATTGTTCTGTCTCAGCTAGATGACTGATGTCTTCCTGTCTCTTCCCCAGGTGCATGATGGGTTATGTGAACGCCAGCCTGTCAATATTTCGCGTGTCTGACTTTGAGAGGAAGTCGGAGCCAAGGACCAACGGGTCTGAGCTGTTTGGAGAGGCCGTGAAGTACTGCAGGTAACTTGAAGCTTGACGTGGCTAAACTCTTACCGCTGTAATATCAGTGTGACTGAGTGACGACCTTTGACCTTTGACCCCGGTACATGGCCCCCCCCCCCCCAGGTATCGTGACTACAGGG
This sequence comes from Hoplostethus atlanticus, assembly GCA_034670405.1. Taxonomy (NCBI): domain Eukaryota; kingdom Metazoa; phylum Chordata; class Actinopteri; order Trachichthyiformes; family Trachichthyidae; genus Hoplostethus; species Hoplostethus atlanticus. The sequence goes on along the minus strand of JAXDDX010000149.1, from coordinate 662,524 downwards.
AGCCTCCAGACTCTGCCGAGCCCTATTCATACACGCTGCAGTTCTGGCACGTCTTAGCAGCCCGGCTCGCCTTCATCATCGTTTTTGAGGTCAGTTGTTCATCATTTCTAAGACAAATAATATGGGACAGCAGAATGCCGTTGTAATCGGATTACTTTGGCGGTTATTTTGTCGATGGTTTTTACCTTTCTGTCAACATCCATGCCTCTTTCACATCTCCCTTGTCTTTTTGCTCCATCCTCTATCCTTAGCACTTATTATCACAGGACTTGAACTCCTTATTATTGGTTGCTTGTAATGTTGCTGGTCTGGGACTTGAAGCTTATTCTACTCTTATTGTGTATTGTGACTTTTTCAGAATGTCTCTCTATGTTTTAGAGATACTGAGTGATGAACTTCATGTCTTCATATATCCATGTTGGCTCTCCAGCTGAGAAAAAACAATACATAGAAAACAATGAGCACAAAGACAACACCACAGAGACCGAAAGTTGTGGAGGTGCGACTCTGACAACACTGTTTCCGCAGCACATGGTCTTCGCCATCAAGACCCTGATCGCGTACCTGATCCCCGACCTGCCCAAGGACCTGCGGGACCGGATGCGCAGGGAGAAATACCTGATCCAGGAGATGATGTACGAAGCCGAGCTGGAGAGACTGCAGAAGGAGAAGAACGAGAGGAAGAAGAAGGACAGGGCCCATCACAAGGAATGGCCCTGAGCGCCAAACTGGTACAGTTGAGGTTCAGAAACATTCAGGACTTTTCACTTTTTATTGTTCATGACTTGTGTGGGTTTTTATTTAATAGTTAATACAAAAGGAATTGAGACTATATATGTGGAGCAGCTATTTACTCATCCATAAAGAAGCCCACAGATCGTACTGGCTCGAGTGGAAATAATATTTATTTACTGATGAAACACTGATTCAAAAAGAGTTTACAAAGGGAAAGAAGGAGTTGTAAAATGTAGAAAAGGAGATTCAAATTGGGGAAAAAATTTAAAAATAAAAACATAAACAACACAAGATTAAAAAGCCATAATTAAAACCATCATATAAAAGCTCATGGAGAGGAAAAGGCCTGTACATCAGCGAGGGGCTCAGCTGTGCTCTAAACAGGTAAAATCTTTAAGGTCCCATATTATAGGAATTCATATTTTCCTCTATTTATATACATTCATGATCAAAGATGTTTAATTAAGACGTTGTTAAAATTTGATTTTGTTTGAGTGGTTCAATTTAAAGTTATTGCCTTTTCAAAAACATTTATTCCAGGTAATTTCAGGCCAATTATAGGCCAATCAGGGCACAGTATTGTGAGGACTTGGTCTTCACATTCATTCAGTTTAACTAATTCATCTCAACTACATTTATTGATAAAACATCATGAAGATCATTGTTCTTATCCTGAGCCGTCGTGGGTTTGAAAACAAAATTGTGAAAAATTAATAATATGGGACCTTTATTGACCTCTACTGGTGACCAGTAGGAACTACAGTTGATGTTGATGTGATTTTGCGTTACGGGGAAGTAAAAACCTAATGCACCTCTGAACATGATCAGTAAAACCTTAAAATCAATTCTGATTCTAACCCTAACCCTACTTTAGAGATGCCTTTGAGGTTGGGGGTAAATGTTCCGATGTTAAAGGTTGTCAAGACCAATGTCACATGTTAAAACCAACATGTCACCAAGCAGGAAGCTACTGCTGAAATTAATACGATGTTAAAACTCATTTCTCTGGTTTACAGGGGAACTGCTGTTTGCCCTGCAGTGCTCAGCGGCTCAGCGGGGGAGGGAGGGGAGAGCTGCATTTCCTGCATGATACTGGACCCTCATACCTTCCTCCTGCCGTGTCACACCAGCGCCTCCTACTGGACAGTTGTCGAACTGCACCCGGCAGGTTTTACAGTGACTCTACTGAGGGGTACAGTACCGAGGGGTCTGGATATAACATGGACATCCCCTGGCAGAGGGTTTTGCTATTTCTTCTTTTTTTGCAAGATTTTTTTTCTTCTGCGTTGGACTCTCAACAGCGTATGTCTTCAGATCCTGAATGTAGATTTCAAGCAAGAGAAAATGATGACTTTTACAGATTTATTGTTACAAATGAGAGGAGCCTCTCTCCCATGCTTACTGAATGACAAACCCTGTTTACATTTCTCCTTGTTCAAGGAACATTTACAAGAGATCAGATTAATATTTGCTTTATTGTAAATAAAAATATGTTTAACTGAATGTCAGATAGGCCATCTGCTCTGCTATAGTGTAGTGCAATAAGAATAAAAGTTATTTAGAAGTCCATCTGAGCTGGGGCAACGGCCTCAGTTTGCTCAACGTGTAAATGCCTTCCATTTGAATTTAGATTGATAAATACAGTAATAAACATTATTTATTGTAAAGAAAATTCCCCTTTAATGATTTTCATGCCACATCACAGAAAATTGTAGAAAATCAATGTAAACCAAGACATCAAAATTGTCCTAAATCCCAATGTTAATATTTTTTTAGTTGCATTCAATTCAAAGTTTTTACTCAAGGTTGATCAATGCTCTAGCATGTTCTGACTGTGATGATCACTCACTGATGAACACATTAAAGGTGAACTGCATTGCCAGAACTAGAGGTGGTACCCCTACTACAGACCGACCGTTAGCATTAGATCTTTTCCCTTATGTTCGATTTTTTTTTATGTCAAAATTAAAAAAAAGAAAAACATAAAACATTTTTTGGGTGCAATTTTGGCGCCCCCCCCCCCCCACCCCCCGTTGATAGCCAACCCTGTAATTCTCCATTCGGCCACTAGGGAGCGCCAGTATGCTTAGTTACAGTTTAGCAGCAGCCAACGTCAAGCTGATAACAGGTGAGACTTCTACATTGATTATTAGATTGACTGATTGATTTGATGATCGCCTTATCACATAAACATACTTAATAATATGTTGTATTTTGGTTTTGTATCTTTGAAAGAATAACATGAATTGGAAACGTTTTTTGATTGAATGAATGTTTCTGTCCCTTCAGATTCTGTGGATACATATCATTTGTCAGGCCCATACATCTGTCGCTGTACATTTGACTGGTTGATGTAATTTTTCCAGGTTCCCCTTGTAGGAATCCATCGACAGCGGAGGGGGAAAATGTGTACATTATGTTCTGCATCTCCAACCCTCCAACGCACAACGTCTTCCTTTCAACATGAAACAAGGCTTCATCACACACAGCTGGCGTCAAGGCTAACTGGCTTGTTATCCCTCTGAGCACAGATAACCAGGGGTTTGAAAAGGTTTGAAGTCACAGCTTCATTTAAGATGACGCCATCATTGGCTGGCTCCAGGTCATATCTATATTTATCAGCTGTCTAGCTGGAAAACAGGAAAAATCAAAGATGCATTCAAATCCCAAACACCTTCATATTTCGATAAAATCACTGAATTTGTGTGTTAAATTTCTCAAAGTGAAATCACCTTTGACAAGGTGTCGATTTGTTGTCTTTCTTCTAAACAACACATAGTCCACATTGTCTACAATCCCACCGGATGCAGTTTAATACCCAAACACAGCTGTTTATCTGCAGTCCATCGCTACCTAGTCCGGTTTTTACACACAAATCAGCGTAGAGTAGGGATTCGAGCCACAGATTACTCTGGCATGGTCGCCTTTTGCACAAACTCTCCATTTTGAGGCACGCCGCGTTTTGTTTCCTATTACAGCGACTCGTCTCCCCTAAGAGGATTATCCTTGACACGCACTCTGCCGTTGCATAAGGGTGTCAGAGGATAAAATCTGATGTTTCCTCATATCCCACATTTTGGTGGGAAACGTATTAGATCCGAGACGTGGCAGAACATCCTCTCACCTTTTGGTATCTGTATTTATTTTATTATTTATTTATTTAGCTAGTCGGGGAGTAGAGAGGGAGGCAGAAGAGAGAAAAAGCTCTGGTGGGACTCAAAGCAGCAGCAGAATAAAGACTTATTTCAACTGTTACTCCTTTATCTTCCTCTACTGAAACACCCCCCTGGGGGACAGGAGCAGAAACAGCAAATCAATTTTAAAAGTTTATATGTCACTTAGTTCAATTCTGCCTGGTGGATCGGATGTGGATGTTACTCTAATCTACAGCGTCTCAGTTAGAGGGTTAGGGTTGGGGTTGGGGTTAGGGATGCTCTTCGCTGCAGCCCCCCTTTGAGATTCAGCCTAATAAGACAGATTAATTTTTACCATCTTTAAATGTTGTGCTCTCCTCGCATCCGCTGGAAGCTTTTACAGAATATGCAAGAGAAAAAGCGAGGCGAGCGCGTGCCTCCTCCTCCCGGCGCCGTAACCCGCCACGCCGCCGTGGACGATCGTACGCGTGGCCGAGCCCGCCGCCTTTAAATGTCAAGGCTCCAGCTGGCTGCGGATTTCAGCCCTGCTCGTAAACTGCCCAGCAGATTGTTTGCACACACAGAGATTAGGCAGCGAGGCCCCGGTGCCACATCCTGCCACGTCCCTGCAAAACGCCGGAGAGGAAGAAAAAAAAAACAACTGCTCCTGCTGTTTCTCGGCTGCAGTTGCCAGGGCGACACAGCTGACAAGTCCATTTCTCTCTCTCTGTCTCTCTCTGTCTCTTTTTCTCTTCTCTCTGTCGTTTTCTCAAACAATTTCTAAATCTCTTTCTGTCATTTCTTTCTTTCTCACCGCCTCTTTCTCTCTTTTACACTCACAGATGATACATGTACACATGCACACACCAAATACATACATGCATTTAGGGTCGTCAGTGACTACATTCATTCCCTAACCCTAACTGACACCACTATATGCCGAACCTAAACCCTAAACCTAACCCTAACCTGAACCTAATCCTAACCCATGCCTTAACCCTAAAGTAACTTTAACCTTAACCTTTGACCTTATCCTTAATTTAACTTAACCTCATCCTTACCCTAACCCTAAACTAGCCCCAAGTGAGGACCGACCAAAATGTCCTCACTTTGCACAAGTTTCCTCACCTTTCTACCTTGTGAGGACATTTGGTCCTCATAAGTACAGAAAAACAAGCCCCCCCCCCACACACACACACACACACACATATACAGAAACGTGCACACACAAAGCATGTGACAGCAGCCAGATAATGAGGTCTAATAACGTGCTGAAGGTATGGGGGAGATGCTCTCCTGCCTGAACCGCGACCCTGCGCGTCCGCTGGAAATGTTTGATCAGACAATTTTAAGGGCGAAGCTGTCATCGCCGGCCGCAGATGGAGAGGAAATTACTTCCCAGATGAGACTCTCCACTCACCTTCCTCTGCCGTGGAATTTGGGTCAAAGGCATTTCTGCTATCTGCTCCCCCGGTATTAAGGCATTAGGACTCCTTCTGTCTCATCATGATGAAGAAAGACTGACTGTACAGTGCACTTTTCACCCGGCTGTCTTACTGTACCGGTAATTTCCCCGTTGTCGCTGATGAGGGGAATATATTGCCGCCTCTGCGGTCGACTTAACCTGCAATACTCAGAGAAAATGAGTTTCACTGGCTGTAAGAGCAGGGCTGAAAGAGGACAGAAATATCATATTTAAGTGCTGTTGCTTTGATGAAATCTAACATTTTCATATAAATAAACGTTTTGTTCCTTTCTATCTGATCACTATAACCCATCCAACTTCTATCCAGTTCATGAAGCTTCATGAGCTTTTCCATTTGCTGGAAAAAATCCTCAAAGTGCACAGGAAGTGATTCGTTATTTCTGTTGTTTTCTTTAAATAAATAGAAGAAGAACTGGGTAGTTGCGTCGTGTTGTGGTCATATTTTCTGAGCACTTAGACTTGTCAAAGTCACACAATGTATTCCTACGAACACAAACATAGAGATGCAAGAATCACTGATATGAGAGCCTGGGGTGAAATTAAACTAAATTGATTCTGATGCCTGGCAAGCATTCTGCGACTAAATGTCTGGCAAGTTCCTTCATACCTCATTAGGCTGCTATCATTAGTGCATGACTGCAAATTATCTTGCTTTATTCAGAAGAGATGTCAGGCCTAATGCCTGCTGCTCTCGGTTTCTCTCTTGGTGTGTGAAACAACTCCAGACCCGCAGTTTAATGTTTCCTTGATTATCAGAAAATACACACACACTTCGTAGAACAAGGCCAAAGAGCTTTTTCAAATCATTCAATATACTGTCACTTTTTTAAATTGATTCATGCTCCTTGCCTCTGCCCTTCAACAGGAAATTTTGGTGGAAGGAGATGAAAGAATAACTCTCCAACCACTTATAAATGTTGACATTTTTAGCATCAGTCCCAGTGGAAGTGAAACCTTGAACAGTGTTAGCGCCTTTCTCTACTGACTGAGCTGCACAGAACCCACACAGTCATTCATTCCGTCATGCCATTGAAATATTTGACTGATAACTTCTCTGGTAAAGTGCTCTCTTCGCCGTCTGAATCAGAATGATCATGGCAAGAGAAAAACTCGCATTAACTATTAAATTCAACAATATATATTTAGTATAGTTACATAATATGAAGTGTGGTGGTGACGTGGTCATCGTTCCAAGTCTCAACTCCTTTCCGGTTTTCCAAAGATGAATGACCTTCCCACTCCAGTCAGGATGCAGATTGGAGTTTAAATTCTACAAACATTTCTTGGCAGCAGAAATAATCTCATTGGTTGAGTTAGACATCAATGGGCGGAGCCAAATAATCACAGTTTTAGTTAGCAAGTTAGAAAGCTGTCAACGACTTCTCTTTTTCATTCATTCATGACCATGGCATTGTTGGAAGGTCAGCAGGCTAGCTAACTAGCTAACCTAGATAGCTACAGGCTAGTATGGCTAGTTTGAACTAGCTAACCTAGATGACTTAGTATGGCTAGGTTGCATTTTTTCAATTTGTAGCAGAGCGCCAGGCTTCATAATATTACCTTAGACAAAAAGAACTGTGGTTCTTTGGCCCCACCCACTGAGGTTTAACTCAACCAATCAGATTATTTCTGCCTCCAGAGCAACTCTGCTTCTGACAAATGTTTGTAGAACTCAAATTTAAATCTGTGAAAAATGGTAAGAATGCTAACAGGCATTAAGAAAAATTTTATAGAAGTTGGTAGAAATGCTAATCTGTTTGTTGTACGCTGAAATATGAAATGTTTGTTTTTTCTACTGACTGTAGGTCAGTTTGGGCAAGAGCATCAGCCAGATATATGTAAAGCCAGTAAAAATGTAAATGTTAACTGTTACAGACAAGGCTGCTCTGCAGTCAAGGGGCCAAAAAAAACAAAGTTATATATATATATATATAGACATCACAGACATCACAACGAAAATTCATGATGAAAACATTGCGAAACTCATAGTCTGGTGGAAGATGAAAGCTCTCTCTTGTACTCCTGAGATTTGTTCCCCATCTTGTTCGCTGCCCTTCACAGATATAGCAGGATTATCTGGGTGTAGCCAATCGAGTGGCAAACAGGAGACGCTTTATTACAGATGTGAGAAATGGAGTATTGGGCATTTATGTTTTAGTCCTGCAGTTCAGATACCAGCAATGATATTTTGCGATGATTTTTTATTAAATCCTTCAAGTGTGGTAATATGATGTGGCGTTGTGAGCTCTGTTGCAATACTATAGAAAATAACAGACATAAAAAACTAAAGAACTAGGTCTGCCACATCACTTAGAGACTGACTTGTTTCAATTATTTAGCTTGTTCATTTTTTGCGTTGCACATAAAAACATTTCTTCGCTCCAAATGGTTTCGCTTGTCATGAAAATTTAATAGATAAATAAACAAACCCACATTGTTTTTTTGCACTTTGCCAGCGCCTCTAAAACACCTCTAACACTGTGATTATTGCTTATTGTTTTTGGTCCTGCATACATCATTAAATGTGTAGAGCGTGGCACTAACACTACCAGGGTTCGATTCCCACGGGGGTCATATGCTCAAAATGTATGCACTCATGGTACTGTGTGGTACTTTTGGATAAAAGTACCCAACAAATAGCATTTACTTCATTCATGGTAGTCCTAAATATTACGTGCTGTAATTTTCAGCCAATTATGGGAAGTTTTTTTGTTCTAAAATGAGATAACCACCATTGGAAAATAATTTGATCCTAGCTGACATGAAAATATAGTTCACTATGGACTATGACTGAAGTTATTGGCTGTCATAAGTAACTTTTGCTCATCAGTATTTCTGAATGTACATCGGTTTGGATTGAAAACCCTTCAAATCATGTGATCCACCAAAATATATGATTTAGTGGGCACACATCGCCAAGTGGTCCCTCTGTCTTGATACTAATACACATATATCAATACTATTACTGCTGCTAGTATGGCTACTATTAGCACTACTACTACCACTACTACTACCACTACTTCTACTACCACTACTACTACCACTACTACTGTTACTACAACCGCTACTACCCTGTGAATAGCACCTTGTCACTGCGAGTGGCGAGGGATACTGAAATGAGTCCCACTGGGATCCGTCACTGCCTGAAATCTAAAAGTAAAACACAGACGCTGCTAAGAGTCTGGAACCGTGAAGAAATGTCTCTAATGGTTTTTTCACTAGCCATTGAAAAGGCTTGTTAAAAATGTGATTTGTTGACTTAGTAAGAGATTATTCTTCATCCGCATATCCTCATCTCACCTTTCATTTTTGACCAAAAGGCCCTTTGTCCTTTTTAGAGCAAAATCACACTCATGGCCAAAAGGGAATATCTGAAATAGACTAGGAAACTCTGACCAGATCTCTACCTAGAAGTCAAATATGATAGTGTTGTTGATAGAAGCATAAGAAGACACGATGATCATCTGGAATAGAAACCTTTTTATTTCATGCCTCCGGATATCATCGTCATTGTGGTCGTGAAAAGCTGTGTTGCCTTCACTGCTCTACTCTATTTTCTGCGCTCTAATAAAACAGAAATACAAAAAGTCAGACGGTGGTGTCGAAGGGCGACGTGGACATCTACAGGCGAGCGCAAGGATACGGAAACATTCACAAGCCCTCTGGCACCTTGACAACCTTTCCCCGTACCTTTAAAAATAAAAAAGGACGGAGCCATGTGGGTCACGGTGGGCTCGCGGCGAGCTGGCAAGCTTCCTTCTGACTTCCTTGATGCTGATCTGGACTGACTGGGGCTTCTTCGCCGGGCCAAAACTCCTTTCTTGTCTGAACCGATAACAATCAATTCTTCCAGGAAGCTCCTGTTTGTGTTTCTCTGTGGTTTGAGGAGGGAGACGGCAAAGCCTCCGCCCTACTGGGGTGTCCTTGAGCAAGACGCCGCCGAATCCCTACCAGCACCAGGAGCGCTACGCTGTATCTGACCTCTGACCTCTGAGAATTTCCCCATGGGGTTCATTCAAATATTAGATTATTTCTTATTTCAACTTCTGTCAGTTATAAATTTTGTTTGTTTCTTTGAGATGTTTTATCACCTCACTTGCATAATCTGGATTTATTTTCTCTTCCTTTTGTACTTTTGCATTTCATCTTTCAAAATAAAAGAACTAAACTTCTAAAGGTTTATATCTTTTGGAACATGTTATGCAGTAGAGGCAGTTTAATCTACAAGACATCATTTGTACATACACAGAATTATGTTCTGATAAACTGAGCTACTGCACAACAAGGGTCACTGTGTTGGCATTGATCACGATGCATATACAATAACCATCAATGTAACTTGTAAAATCAGGTGTGAATATTCTTCTTATCTGAAACACTGCCCCCGTTTATGTCATATGAATTCTATCAATACAAAGAGTAGACTGAAAAAGAGACACTGCTTACGGTTGAGACAACTGGAATTCTGCCTACAAATTGGTGGCATTTCTGCGAAACTCTACAGTACATAACTACTCCACAAGAATAGTATACTACCATACTGATCGTGTACTGAAACAAGACACTGAAAAACACAGATTGTAACAATACAATAGTGTACAAAAGTTATTTTTACTGCTATGCCACGTGAGCAGGGTCTGCAAGGGTCTGTCCCACTGTCCTACTTCCATTTTTCAGAATACCCTCTGTGGTGGCGTGAGCCGAGTTCACCGCTGGTGTTTTGGGGCCAGATGTATTCGAGTCCTCCGCCTGAGGCTCTAGAAAAGCTACCCTCTTTCCGTTCGACCTCCTCTCTACTGAATCCGCCTCTCTGGGATCTGAACAGAGGAGAATGGCCCGTCCGCCGCAACCTCTGGCGGCCCCGCCTCTGCCGCCGTGGCATCGACACGGCGTGAGGTAGAGGTAGAGCAGCACCAATATGATGCTGACCACGCAGGACGCCAGGGTTGTGAACGCCGTGTTGAAATGCTCTGCGCCGCTGCCGTGTGCCACGCCATCAGGCGAGGCAGCGCTCGCGTTTCCAACCAGCACGCTGACCTCCGGGGACTCGCCGGGGTAAAAGCGCCCCCCGCGGGCCGCCACGCACAAGTAGATACCAGAATCATCCTGGAGCGCCCCTCTGATTTCGAGCGTGCCGTTGGGGAGGACCGTGAGGCGGCCACTCGGATCGTTGATGGACGGATGCAGCACCACCGTGGGGGTCACCCAGAACACCGCCAGCTCCCCCTGGATGGGAGGAACCAAACCTGGGCATGGCACCCTTAGCCATTCGCCTGGCTCTGCTCGCCTCAAGGACTCACCTGCCTCAAGGAAGGTATCTGACGCACCCTGCTGGCTCCCTGGGCAGTTAGGCCTCTGCCCTACCCCATCTCCACTCAGCCTACATGGGTAGTCACCACTGAAATCCACCAAGGAGCGGTACTGCTTCCACACCCAGTACTCTAGCATGGCCAGTAAAGCACAGTCACAAACCAAAGGGTTCCCCTGCAAATAAATCCCCCCTTGCTGCGGGGCGCTCAGAGAGAGCAGGCTCTGGACAGGCACCTGGGAGACCCTGTTGTACGATAGATCCAGGAAGGTCAGGTTACGAGGACCTCCATGACCCCCGTAAAGCTCCAGGGGGAAAGCTGTGAGTCTGTTCCCAGAAAGGTAGAGCCGCTGCAGGGTGTGAAGACCACTGAATGCCCCTGGGCTGATACGGACGATCTGGTTGCCAAACAGCAGCAGCACCTCCAATTCCCCCAGTCCACGGAAGATAGATGCGTTCAGGACTGCCAGCCGGTTGGATGAAAGGTCCAGGTGGAGGAGGTGCGGTGTGAGGGTGAAGGCGTCCGGCTCGATTTGGCCAATGGCGTTCCAACTGAGAACCAGTATGGCAAGCCGGTCAAACGGCCGGGGAATCCAGTCCGCTGGCAGGGCGGTGAGACCGTTGTGGCTCAGGTCCAATCGCGTGGCGTAACCTGGGAGGTCAAAGGGTAAAGTGGACAGATTGCAGCCACTGCAGGAAATAATATCACTGGCACAAAGGCAGCTGGGCGGGCAAGCGGCCACGGAGGGAAGGTGGCCGAGACACAAGGAGAGGAGCAACGCCGCGGCGGCCGCAGGGTTGCAACGGCTGCCACCATCATCGGCCTCACACCGAAGATGCAACACAACGGGACGCATCCTGTTGTTCCCCCCCGGGGTGGGATCTCAGGTTACTGTCTCGCAGGGTGTACACATGTCAGGACAATGATCCTGTAATACTCAATTACTCAGGAACTGAAGGGGGACAGAAAGAAAAACAGGGAAACTGGAATGACTCTCCTTCAGTTTACGCACCTTTTTGTTATATTCTACACATATTAATGGTATTTTCATGATGGTTCCACTATTTCATACTGTATACATATTGATATTTTCTATTTATTTCATTATTTTTATGATTTTATGCTTATACTTACATTCACAGCACATATTTCAAATGTAGTAGTTATATTTAAGTAAGCAAGTCATGACTGCTAGTAACATCTGTCTGTAATAACTAAGCAACTGCAGCAACAGTTGTAACTTAAACCATACGTATACATACATATGTTGGTAATCCATACTCCTCCCTAATACATTCTGCTATCTATCTATCTATCTATCTCTCTCTCTCTCTCTCTCTCTATCATCTATCTATCTATCTATCTATCTATCTCTCTATCTCTCTATCATCTATCTATCTATCTATCTCTATCTCTCTCTCTCTCTCTCTCTCTCTCTCTCTCTCTCTATCATCTATCTATCTATCTATCTATCTATCTCTCTATCTCTCTATCATCTATCTATCTATCTATCTCTATCTCTCTCTCTCTCTCTCTCTCTCTCTCTATCATCTATCTATCTATCTATCTATCTATCTCTCTCTCTCTCTCTATCATCTATCTATCTATCTATCTATCTATCTCTCTCTCTCTCTATCATCTATCTATCTATCTATCTATCTATCTATCTATCTCTCTCTCTCTATCATCTATCTCTCTATCTATCTATCTCTCTTCTCTCTCTCTCTGTCTCTCTCTCTCTCTCTCTCTCTCTCTCTCTCTCTCCATCCATCCATCCATCTATCTATCTATCTATCTATCTATCTATCTATCTATCTATCTATCTATCTATCTCTCTCTCTCTCTCTCTCTCTCCTCTCTCTCTCTCTCTCTCTCTCTCTCTATCTATCTGGCTGTTTATCTAAATATAATAATAAATAATAATAAAAACTTTAATTTAGGCAGGATAGTATTAGTAACTAACAATAATGACTCTATATATCCCACTTTTCTGAAAATAATTTACAAAGTGCTTTACAGCCAAGCAGAAAAAACAGCAGTGAATAATAAAACGGTGAAAAGAATCAAGAAGCAGTTTACAGAAGTAATAAAAACAATATTATCTAAAACTATAGACGAGTATCACTGGCGATATGAAATAGGAAACACATACCGAGGAGGGTAGGGGATTACGTTTTCAGAGGACCAGTAATATGACTGCTATGCCTTCTAGAAATAAGAAAGTCTATTCTGTTATTTCTGTCATTTCCTCTTCTGTTCTCACGCGCAGTTTCCCATCTTTCATTACAACCTGATGAAAACAACGACAGCTCACCTTCACCGCCGTAGTTTCCACTGTTCACATCAGCACCTCGTATGCATTTGCGTTCATTTTCAAAACGGGCATCACTTTCCACGCAGTCAACCGGGTCCCGTTTCTAAATCCTTAAATCAACTTGCCCCTTTTCCTTCCGCACGCGGGGCGCGTCCTCGCTCCCTTCAAATCCAATGCGAGCGTGTTGGGAAACAGGAAAGACGCGGATGAACTGTTCACCTTGAGGTCGGGTTGCAAATCGTTGTGGGAGGGGTAAAATAACGGTAGTAAATACGGAACAGCCGACCAGCCAATAGACCGATAATATGAGACTGGATGCTGCCAGGAGGAGGGGGAGGAGGAGGAGGAGGAGGAGGAGGAGGAGGAGGGGGAGGGAGGGTGAGCAGCATCAGGACCACATCCCTCATTGATGAAACTATTTAACATCTTAAAGAAACAAAAAGTCAACTCAACTTTTTTTCATATGGCGCCTTATAGGAGAAATCCACCCTCACTGTTAGATTTTACCAATTTATGAAGCTCAACGCGTCCTAGGAGTTATTTTGTGATGAAGTCATTTACTTTTTTGGCGTTCCCACTTTTGGACGTCGGTGCAAAACGTTGAGTCTAGAAAGAAGCCCCTTGCTCTTTGATTCTGAGGGGCTGACACCAAAACCTGACGTTTACCACTGATCAGTCAAATTCCTTGTATGTGTGAATGTACTTGATTCTGATTCTGATTCTGATGTTTTAGATCAATGAAACTGATATCAAACTGGAAATATCTCAACGTGACATCACATCGTCGTTCGGCCAGTTATCCACAGGAAGAAGAAAAATACACCAGACAACTAAATGGACCCGGAAATAAAACGTACATCACTGTACAAACAGTGTACTAACAGTGTTTCAGGATGGACTTGTCCTTCAAACACAAAACACATTGTCACAAAGGGCTGCACAAGCTTGAAAGTAAAAGCTAACAACAGTAGACAATATAATGAATCAAAAGACAAACAAATGTCAAAAAGCAGATGAAACACACGAGTCACACTGAGAGGCTCGACAGTAAAAGTGGGTCTTTACACAACTTCTAAAAATGGAAAAGGATTCTTCTATAGTGAACTCATAGTACTCTATGGTATCGCCAGTGTTATTACTATAACAATCCTATAGGTCCATATATATATAGTAGGTCCATATATATATAGTTTATACTTTTGCTGTGATATTTGTACAGCAACCTTCTAAAATGTATTATAGGATTACTATAGTTCTTTTTGTAAGGGTTGTTTGGTATGTTTTAGTTCAGACCTGCATAACTGTATACAGAGTTGATGATGTCAGGAAGGTGAAAACTATCAAAATTGCCCTTATATGTTTTTTTTATTATAGAAAATAAAATAAAGTGGGATTTTATTTTTAAATGGAGTCTCTTTGATGCTCAGCCTCATTGCTGTGGTGTTTCTCACTGCAGTAGCAACGCTTCAGAGTTTGCTCTTGCAGCCTGTTAGGTCTGCAGAGACGCCGTTAGACTTATAGGCCATTAGATTATTATGGTGCTAGGGCAGATCTGCTCCATTTGAGATAACGTCTTTGTAATTACTATTGTGCAACCTTGAAGTCTTCGCATTGTCACGTCTCTTCGTTTTCTCGAATAGACAGCCTGCTGTATGTTGTCTGTTAGTGAAGCTACAACGCCAGTGGCAAACAGTCTGCCTCCCTCCAAAACACACAGGAGGCTTTGGAAACAAGCCAACCAGCATGGAGCAACTTGCAAAACCTCCATCTGCAGGTTCGCCGTTCTTTCAAAACAGTTTAGGATTTGCTCGTTTAATTTCATCTGAGCAAAACGTTTCCCATAATCCCACTTTTTTATAAATAAATATATTAATGTTTTACTGCCTCGTTTTGGTCTTCGTGTTGGTGTTCCCCTTTACACGTTCTATTACAAAAAGCATACAATAAATATATAGTAACTATAATATAATATCCTGTCGGTCGGTCAACCTAAGACTTAAGCTGCTACGTTCCTTTCCCATGGTTTGCTTCAAAAGGTATCATAACTTGTTTTAATTCTGTGTCATGAATTTCCCAGAATCCTTTTCGACAACCCCCAGAGAATGGGTGTGAACCTGTTGCTTTAGGTCAAAGGTGGATGTATGGCCAGAAGTATAAATATAGCTAGCCAACTAGTTTCTGAACATCGGGGCGTGTCTATGACCGTGGCCACGCCCCTTACTCAAAACACAACATCTTGTCATCTTGTGGCTGCATTGCATTGTGGTCTATCTCGGCTACTGCAGCGCATTCTGGTCTATCCTGGCGAAATTGGTCTCTCCTCTCCTCCGATGGATTTCTCCTGTATGATTGTTGATCATCGGTCTAGAAAGAAGCCCTTGCTCTTTGATTCTGATTGGCTGACACCAAAACCTGACTTTTACCGTTGATGGTTTAGATCCATGAAACATTTTCTGATATCAAACTGGAAATATCTCAACGTAATGTCGTCTACGATTGGAAGAATTGTAGATGATCAACTGTATACTGTGTGTGTGTGTGTGTGTGTGTGTGTGTGTGTGTGTGTGTGTGTGTGTGTGTGTGTGTGTGTGTTCTGTCAGCGTTTCAACTAGCAGATGGTTGCCTTTAGACCAAGTATTCTTCCACCTCCACTTTGTCAAGGTTGTCTGTCAGTTTACATAAAGTGTTGCTTTTCTCTCTCAGCACAAACCAACAAACCAACGCTCTACCCGACAAAACAAATCAATTTAATTCTCATTCCTGAGGACGAGTCAATTCCATTAGCTGCCGGGGAAGTGAGAATGAGGCCTGATCCCCCGTAATCCTGACTTCAATCTAATCACAATGCACTCGTAATTATGAGCTTCCCATCCGGGATGCCGTGACAGACAAATCGCTGTATGTTTCCATGGCGCTGGCCATCAAAGGGGAAGGTCTCGGGGGGGTTTTGCCCAAGTGTCCATCCTCGCTCCAGAAGGCGAGCAGGGCCCTCGTCTTGTTGATATGCAAGACATGGACGGCGGGGGAGATGCCGGGATGCATTTCCTCAGAATAAACTACATACATGTGGGGTCCAAACGTCTGAGTCCACCACCAACTGTTTGTTTTCATCATTTAGTTTTTTACAATACATTATTTAGAACTGATACAAATCAAAATGCTCGTATGAAACTGAAATATATCTGAATATCTTGTTCACACTATTCGGAAGGTTTTCTCAAATTGTTGTCACACCAGATATTTCATTCACATATTAACACCTGTATGCTCCTGATATAGTGTGAATTGTTTTGGTCTTAGTAGTACTAGTACCAGATACTGACTAAATGAATATGGTCCTCTATGTGTTATTGTTGCTACTGCTAGTGCTTTAACTTTGAAAAAGGACTTCCACATTAAAATATTTTAAATTATTAATTCAAAAAAAAATTAAAAATGTATTACGTAATCGTTTTGTTTGAGAAATATAGAGTTTTTGATAAAGTTCTTGGTAGTGGACTAGTGCTTTTAAATATGTGTATCTGAAAAATGTATTTAATTACTTTTGCTTTTTTGTAATTTGTAATTTGTTTGGCTGAAGTTCAAAAATGTAATTTGTATCAAGATACTTTTGGAAGGAGTATTTTTGTGTTTCAAATTACAGTAATTTCTAGAACAGATTTCTATCAAATTAAATAGGTGCTATTAAATGATATAATTATATAACTATATAATAGGTGCTATTATTATTCTGAACACTTTATTTTGTCAAGTCACTGACAAGTCACCGCTTGCATCAACATGTTCAATAACGTTTTGAAACCAACGAGGCCATCTGCCGACCTTCGAGGTGAAAAACTGCACAAACATCAAGTAACATTTCCAAGCTAGACGAGGCTGAAACCAACTATAATGATATTAAATTAATATCTTCCTCAGTAAAGGTTCATATCACTTAAGAAAAATCAAACACATTCCACATCTGATGAGGAAATCACCAGCGCCATCACCTGGTTCTTCCTCACTGATAGGAAAAATGTGATTGGTGCCCATACACTAGACCACTAAAAAAAAACAATGCACATGTTAAATAAATGTATTGTTAATCAGTGCTGATTTAATATTAACAGTTATTAAATGTTATTTGCACCAAGCCGTGCAGTTCATGCTAAACAACATGTTTGCTAAGTGATACATAAGTATGATTGGTGATTTAGTCGAAGCTGAAAGCATGCTGGAATTTATCTATTTCTAAAAATACAAATTACACATATTTTTATTAAATACATTTCTGGACATCAATTTATTTAGATATATTTGATCAGCAAGTATTTGTAAAAAGACACATTTTGATGTATTTTTGCTCATACCCCGCCCCAACCCAAAGCCCATGATGGGAACCTGATCTCTTCTTGGTCTTGACATACTGAGTGAAGGCTGATTGAGAGGACAATACTCGTTGTAGCTTCACGTGTTCACGCCTCGGAGCCACGGTCTGGAGCTCAGCTGTCCAGGAAGCACTTGAAGGCATCGTCAACCTGGATCACTTCTGCACCTTTAATCGAGTATAATCCCATGTGACAATTTTATTTCCCACAGTAAATAACCGTAGAACAATATATAAGTATTTTATTGTATTATGAGATCCAGTGCTTCTATTAATGCCCCGCCCCCACTGTTCACTGCGACCAATCACAGCCGTCAAGTGCACATTTACATCCGCTGTTCCATGTGACTTGAGCTGCACATGGAGCCGGCAGGACAAGAGCAGCCGAGCACTTGAACCTCAAGGACCGAGTATCCCCAGCTGAATAACAAGCCGGCATCACGACAACATCGGGTAAGAATGGATAAACATGCTGGCAATACAGAGAGGAAAATTCACCCCCTAAGTGCTGTGGCAGACGGGGGCATCGGCCACTGAAAGACTGTGGGGGAAAGATTACATTTCCCAGCAGACAACAGCTAGTTGGCCATCTTGCCCCAGGTGAAGGGAATTACCATCAGCCAGGTGGGGGCCAGTTGCTGCTGCACCTCAAAGTATTATTTCAATCACGAGAGGCTAGGATTACAATTAAAAACATTTATTAACAGCATAAGAAATGTGCATGAGCAGAGGTTTGGCGTAGACTCCAAGAGGTATCCAGCGATGGGGTGAAGCTCCCAGGGGCAGGAAGGAGACAGGAGAACCTGGCTGAAGATCTGACCCTCCTGGATGTCTGATGGAGCCGTGATGCTGGTGGTGGTGGGGGAGCAGGTGGTGCGCCAGTCTGGTGCGGTTTAGGAAGCTGAAATGACAGAAACACGGAAGCAGCTGAGGGGAAACAAATAGAGGGAAATGGTTTCGTGATTGGTTTCTGGAGAGGGAGGAGAAAGGAGGGTGGGCTACGGTGATTGGACGATGCAGAGCTGGGGGCGTGCTTGTACCCTGCGGACAAAATATGAACGAGGGAGGAGGTAGCCTTCCTGATTGAACTGACGCTAAGCTTCATGAGAAATCTCTTCAATAAATCTTCACAAAGTCCAGTATGATGAGTCAAGAAGGTCCAGGTTGCTGCAGCAAATGGTGGACAGAAATTCTCCTCGGTTTTATCCCCAAATTCTTTGAGACCAAAGATCATGATCACAGTATTAGTATTAGTATTAGTAGTATTATAGGGAAAATAGATGATCTGTTTAGCTATAATATAAAAAACTCACATCAGGACCTAAACAGACACCGGTAATGTAATAAAACTGCACTGTGACAAAACGCAGCATGCTTTCTTGGAAGTTGCGTCTCTGTTTCCCAGCAGTGTTTGTGCTTCGTCTTAGTTTTCCAACCAGCGGGTCCTCTGCTTGCCACTGCACATGAAAACCCTTCAGGCATCGTATCTGTGGCAGCTCTGAAAAGCCGGGAGAGAGTGGTTTTAATGGATGGAGCTGCCATATTTGATCGATTGAGCTCAGTTATGCCATAATAAATAATAACCGTCGTAACGTGACAGAGGTTGATACAGTACTTCACATGAAAAGGGCAAAGGAGGAAATCCGCTTTGTGTATGTAAATTGCAAAACATCCTCCCAACTGAGGACATTTCTTCTCCTAACTAACAAAAAGCCACTCCACACCGATGCAATGTGACGTTTTGTTAGATTTCACTCAACTTTCCACCTGACTGGATGTGGCAGATATTGAAGTGAGGACGATACTAGATAGGTATACTCTGAATGTCTTGACAACCCTACCCACACTAAATACTGGAAACCTGCTTATTGACTTATGAGGGTTTATACCTGATAGTTATACAGTGATCTGTGTGTGTTCTGGTCTTGTGGTACGCTTGATGTCTTCACTCAAACCACCTTGGGAAGTGGTTTGAGACGCATTGTGGCCCCAAGTGTAAATGGATCTGTCTCTCCAAGCCTCATGCATCATCTCTATACTCCTGCTAAAGCGCTACGACTCCAGTGATGAGTATAAAATAGCAATTCCAGGAATGGTTCCCTTCTCCACAGTAGCTAAACCAGGGGTGGGCGATCATGTGTCACTCCGACCAAAGACCTGCAGACGCTGCAGATCACCTGGTGTTGCCCTCTCCTGAAAACGACAGACAGGAAGGAAGTAAAAAAACATTCAGGAGGAGGAATTTGCTGAGGAAGGGCAATCGTATTTCTATCCGGTTACCAGAGACGCATTTTTAAAGAGAAATGGAAATGCAAGGTGGATAAATCAAACTAATGAGAACAAGTAAAAATAGATGCAGTTTGTTCTGAGAACGAGGGCAGTTCCCCCAATGCTGGGGGGAGGCAGGACGTACGGAACGATGGCTGGGATTACATTTTCATTTTAGGCATTTAGTTGATGCTCTTATCCAGAGCAATTTACATTGTGTACAACACAAGAATAATCTTTAATCTCTAATCTGATAGTTTATTAATCTCTGCAGAGAAATTCTCTTTTCTCTTGTCCACTCCTGAAAGGTCAGAGGTCAGCTGAGGACAGCACCCCTGGAGCTGGTAGGGATTCAGCGATTCAGTCCATTTCTTTGTCGATAGCACTTAGCACTTTTAGGATAATGCTAACAGCATGCTAAAGCGTTAGCCCGGACTGATTCCAGATCAGCTAGCTGCTAGTCTCCAGCACAGACTAAAGACCCGCTTAGTCAAGTAAAACTATTTCTTGCAAAACAAATTTCATGTGTTTCTTTTTATTTCCGTACTCGTGACTTGCTCAGCTCAGCTGTGATGTCAAGAGAACAAACTTCCAGATGTGACGCTGAGCCGCCAAGACCCTCGTGGCCCGGCTATAAATAACTGAGATTGTTAATTGTTGGGGGGTTTGGGGCGTTGGGGGGTTGGGGGGGTTGGGGCGCTGTGTGGCATACTGTCACTGTATTCAGTGGTGGTGTGGTGTGTCCGGAAACATTGAAACATTGATGTTAAGACCAGTGTGTGTGTGTGTGTGTGTGTGTGTGTGTGTGTGTGTGTGTGTGTGTGTGTGTGTGTGTGTGTGTGTGTGTGTGTGTGTGTGTGTGTGTGTGTGAGCACTTTGCAGGACCCTTGTGACAATAAAACCCTGTTTGTAGTGTCATAAAGTGTGTCAGGGGCCTGTTTTCACTGTGGCTTAAAAAATAAAAAACGTACTGAAGAAACATTTACTGGGTCGTACCATAAGGCGGTGCAGTAGTCAGGTGTTAGTTAGTTCAACTTCAATAAACTGTGTGTTCCAAACCCAAATCCTACAGTCATTTACCACAAACGCTGTATTGAAAAGGTGTCCATATGACCTCTGACCCCTTTCAGGTTAAAAGCGCGAGAAACCTGAAACCCACTAGAAATTCAACCCAGCGTCGCTTATGAGGCTTTAGTGACAGAGAGAGGCAGAGAGGCGTGAACCCGAGCAGCCGAAGAGGTAGCGGTGTGTTGAAGAGATATACCGGTGTATTTTCGTCAAACATTTCTTTAGTGACTGAAATGGCGGGTGACGGATCAACCTCTACCAGGTCATGAAGCTTTTCCATCTGCTGCTCTCAACACCCGGTGTCAGGTAGGTCTTTACCGGGAGAAACCCTCTGGAGACAGGAAGTGATGCGCTTTACGTTACGTTTACATACGTTACGTGTGACCAAAGACGTCACAGTACTGGACACACTGTTTGATTGACCGGTGATCTCTGGGAAGAGCAGTGAGGAACACCACAGTGAGGAACACCACAGTGAAGAACACCACAGTGAGGAACACCACAGTGAAGAACACCACAGTGAAGAACACCACAGTGAGGAACACCACAGTGAAGAACACCACAGTGAAGAACACCACAGTGAGGAACACCACAGTGAGGAACACTACAGTGAGGAACACCACAGTGAAGAACACCACAGTGAGGAACACCACAGTGAGGCTGAGAGACAAAGATGGAGACAAAGAATCTCACAGATTGGTGAAGGGAATTCCGTCACAGTCCGACACAAATTAAAACAATCTGTATTTTATTTCCGATTCAAATGGAAAATAACTGGAAATAATTAATCTTACATCATTAGTTTGGATCAGAGAGAGATTAGTCCAAGACTGGGTGACCTTCAGTCTAAACCTCTGAAGACACAATAGTGGAACAAGTGATCCAACTGAACACCTCTGCTGCCACTGGTAGTATTATGGAGAACCAGCGCCCCCTGGTGGACACACGGCGTATTTCAACTCACTGCATAGACGGTTTGTACATAGCATTTCTTCCTCTTCTTCTTCTTCAGAGCTTTGAGATTTGATCTATATATATTGGCTTGGACAGTGTAATTTGAGTTTAATTTGTTGTAATTTGAGTTTAATTTGTTGTAATTTGAGTTTAATTTGTTGTAATTTGAGTTTAATTTGTTGTAATTTGAGTTTAAATTACATTCATTCATCAACTCGGCAGCACAGGGAAGAGTTTCCTTTCCTTTGTTTAATGTCATTCTTCTGCTCGTGGAGTTTTTTATTTAACTGGCATTTAAAGATTAAAGACATTAGAGAATGTTTCTACTGGAACGTTTCGTTCTCCTGACTGAGTGGAGTGACGTTTGGGACTGGAGCTTCATAACGAGGACAATTTATTGTTTCACAAGGTTCCTATTTGAGGCTCAGCTGGGTGGAAGACGTGAACACAACAAAACCCCCAGACCCTCGTTGAGCTTTTATTTCAAGTTACGAAATCACATTAGAACATCTGAGAGAGTGAATCCATTTGTGTGTAATTCAATAGAAATCACATAATATATCTGTGTCTGTGTCATTGAGGCTTCCAGGAGCTTGGTGCTGTTAATATGACATTCAGCCGTTTGTAACAAGGCTTGTTATATAAAGCTTGTTGTGTTCGTGGTTTGATTCTCTCTCTCCTCTCTAATCGAGGAAAATATTTTTTGGGAAAATAGTCCTTACCTGAATCGTTCAGTATAGCTAGGATCCAGGTTAGTTACCTACTATCTTTTAAAAAGTACCATCATTTGTTTCAAATTAAGACACTTTTTATCAAACCGTTTCTATTCAAATAATAAAAGCAATAAACAAAATCCTTTCCCTGATTTTTTTCTGGATGTGTACATGTTGGTGTGTGTGTGTCTGTGTGGTTGTGTGTGTTTGTCTAGCTGTGTGTGTGTGTGTGTGTGTGTGTGTGTGTGTGTGTGTGTGTGTGTGTGTGTGTGTGTGTGTGTGTGCCTGTTTTTCTACATGTGTGGCCCCTGCGTCCTCTCGGGTCGTTTTCTGCTGCTGCTAAGTTGACGCACGTGCACTAGCAATGACAACTGTGGGAGGTGAAAGAGGGGCTGTGCACGTGGTGCGCCATGCTATCATCACTGAGTGTGCTTTGAAAAGAATGAAGCGATATGGAGAGAATCCCCTCCTCCTCCTCCGCCTCCCCCGCCTCCCCCTCACAGCCTTTTCCCAGCAGCCACAGGGGAAAGGTGACGCTCGGTGGGGGTTAGCAAGTTCACATTCCAGGTAGGGAGCATGAGGCCGACCCATGAAACTTGAATGTCCTTGAATGGGACTCAAAGGCAGAAACGTGTCAGTGAACGTTGCTTCACCAACTCCGGGTTTAAAGTGTTTTCTTACGGGATGAATTGTTGTAACGCTGCATAAACGCGGAGCTGCATCGCGGTCGACTCGCGCTCTTGTTGTTATTTTTGCGCCGTTTTCCTGCCGGCGGTTCGGGGAATTGTCTCCAGTTGTGTGCTCGCTCCATAAGGTCGAGGGGTCAAATCCAAAAATATAATGTTGACAGGAAGATGGCGGGGAGCGAGGTCGCAGGTGGGCGCCGCTCAGACAAAGCGCTGACCTCAGACATGACAGATCCTCGCTGGTGGCTAAGAAGCGTGTCATCTGCAGCTCAGGAAACAATAACATGTGGCTGAGGGACTTCTCGGTACCCCCTCGACCCGGGGGGAGTAACACAAAAGAGAAAAACAAACCACCCCCCTTGATAAGGCTGCTTAGAAAGTTCCAGAGGCCCTCTCCATTTATTCAGCTGCCTGGTGGAAAAGTACCGGGATCCAGCCCGCCCACCCGCATGGCAGCGCCCCTTCCTCCCGATCTGCTTGGAAAATTAACGCAACTCAATTTGTGAAAACAACTGGCGCATGACGGTCAGTCACACAAATCCCTGTTTGTGCGAACCGCTCTCACGAGGGACAGTCTCTCATCGTGAGCGGTGACACAGCAGAAAAACACCAGCGAGGAAGAGCTTCTCAAAAGAGGAGCTACCAGGTGATTGGTAGAAAGAGATGATGAAGATACTCACACACTGCCTTAAATCTGTTTCACAGCAGGTCGCGTAAAAGTACAACGAGCACAAAAACACAAAGGGAAGAAACAGACATAAAGAGTTACATCACAACACGGTGTTGAAAAAAGAACTTTACCGACGGACCTGTAAGTCGTGCACTATGATATTAAAAGGTTTTCCATCACTTTCTGGATCAAAACTATTCAGTTTCTCTATAATTCAGACTGTTTCTCCCGGTATGGCTGCTAACTGAAAGGTTGTTTGATGGACAGGAAGTGACGGCCGCCTGGTTGGTCTTGAACGCTCCCTCCTAACTCTCAGTGTCTACGTCTCATTTTCACCACAGATCAGCGTTTTGGTGGCCCTGTGAGTATGGACACTGGAAACAACCACGCTGCTGAAGAGTCCTTGAACGAGACGACATTGAATCCCTACAAGCTCCAGGAGTGCTGACCTCTGACCTCCCTGTAGAAGGGGGCATCATAGTGTTACAGGGTGTAACACAAACTGCTCAAAACAAGGGTCACTAGAGGACCTTCAGGCGAGAGCAGCTGAATGTTTTTCATTCCTTCGGTTCCTTTTTGAAACGCTAAAAGGCTCAAATATGTTGAATATGTTGTTTGAACATCGACAGACACGACAGACACCGAGACAGACGGTGTGAGTCCAGGTCTGAAGCAGAGCAGATGGAGACTCACACAGAGGAAACTCTCACGGGCGGATGAGGCTCAGATCAGCAACCGACCAATGACACGCTGTCGGTTCGCTTCCTGTTGCTGCCATGTTTTGTCGGACACGGCGGCCGACCGACCGTTTGCCTGTTTGGGTTTCGTTGTGACCGGACCCCCCGACAGTAGGAGAGAGGGGGGGCTCCTTTCATGAGCATGTGAATACAACCTGCCCCCAGACCCATTAGTGAACAGGGGCCAGGAAAATAGACGTCCGAAAAACAGATTGCATAACAGCTTATGTAACGGGCCTCAGTAATTAATGGGCAGAGCGGAGGAGCGGAAGAAATCGGGAAATTATGTTGAGGGCTTACAGTATTGTGTTGTCGCCTTGGCATGAGGGGCCCTGTGGGGGCCGCGGGGGCCACGGGGGCCACGGGGACGCCACGGCATGCCATGGTTGCTCGGTCGGCACAGGAGCCACACAGTTCATGGTAACTGTCCCCTTACATCCTCTCAGCTGTTGGTGTTGTAAGTCAAGGGCCCGATAGTGAGTTGGACCCTCGTTCTGTCAGGACTGGTGTCACCGGAGATGTAATGTATGGCTCGTGAACGCTCCCTGTCCTCGGCTTGATGAAATCCTTGAAGAACTTGTGGCCTTAAAGCTGCAGCAACTGACTCATCACGTTCAGTGTTTTACTAGGATAAATACTAAATACTAAATACTAAATACTTTCCTGTGCTTGTTTAAACTTTCTGGTGCTCGTGGTTTTGCCCATCCAGGACCCGGATGGGAAACTATTTAACCAGGTCTGATCTGTTTCTTGGCTCGGTGGAAAGAGGAAGACGACCTCTTGACCTCTGTTACACATGGAGATAGATAGATAGAGAGAGAGAGAGAGAGAGAGAGAGAGAGAGAGAGAGAGAGAGAGAGAGAGATAGACAGATAGACAGATAGATAGAGAGATGGATGGTTCAGGTATACAGAGTTAAAGATTGTGATGGGTGGATGAATGAGAAAGGGAATGAGAGTGCAGGGTGCGGTGAGAAGTGGTGAGGTCCTCCGTTGAGCTGCAGAGGGGGAGGGGATGACTTCCTGTAGCTTCCGGTATCTCTCTCTCTCTCTCTCTCTCTCTCTCTCTCTCTCTCTCTCTCTCTCTCTTTCTAGCCTGTTGTATATTTATTTATTTCTATTATTTGCAGCTAATTCCCCTGGACCTCCACGATGCTCCAGACGTGGTTTCTGGGTTGACTTCCTGTCTGGTCTTGGGTCTGGTCTGGTGTTTGTCCATGTGATACGTGTTGTGGTGACTTGTTTTCATTGTGAACTGTCTATAAAACCAATTTTCCTTGCGGGACATTAAAGGTTTGAACTGAATTTCATTTGGAGGTGAATGTGTGAGCGGAGAGAGAGGCTGTTCTTCACTCTCTGGGTCAGAAAAACATCCATCTGGGTAAACATCCATCTGTGGAGGTCGAGGGTCTCTGTCAGGGTCTGGGTTTCCCCCCTCCGTCCAGATGAGAACTTCTTTTATTCCAACTAGAACAGACAGATGTTCATTTTAACAAAAACACTGAGACCCTCCAGCGCTGTTTGTCCTAGGGGGTTCGGGGGGTCCAGCTCCCTGGGTCTGAGGGTCTGGGTCTGGTCTTCATCCATCGCAATTCATTTGCACAATCAGAAACATCAGAAATATGCCGTGGCACATTTCGGCAGGTGTCGTTTCTGTGCCGGTTACATGAAGTGAGAGTTAGCAGGCACACTTCTTCCTCTCCGTCCTTTCAACGCTGGCAGAGGATGGGAGGTTATTGAACACCCAGGTCGGACCAAACTACTGTCCCGGGTCGTCACCATTCAGACCAGACCCGCGTCTCCATATTTACACCCAGTACCTGTGTGATATCACCGTAGATGATTGAGTCTTTTACCGTCCCGGTAATTTGTGGCTGTATTTCTTCTTCCCCACCGATGGACAGAAGCTCTCTTGATTCCTGAGTCTTTCCAGTTCTTCCGGTGTTATTCCTTCTACTGGTTCGTCGTTGAAACTGCTGTGAACCGTCTTGCGTTGCGTAACCCTGCAGACCCATTCACACCACTTTCACCTACGCCTTCTTCTTCTTTTGTTAGTCAATGGCGAGCCAAGCACCTGAAGGTAGGCGTCAAGGCCTGCCATTCAGAATGACTGCTATGACCTGCAGCCCTGCCCGGCTTGACTGGCCTTTGTCTGCCACCTACACCTTAATGCAAACAGCTTGAGACCTGTCCAATAGAAACACCTGAGACAGCCACGCTAGCTACGTGATGTTGTTTGATGGGTTTGCTCAGTGGGAGTTATCCCCCAGTAACAGGTATGTGCCGGTCTGAAGGTTATGTAAGCTCTGTTTGTGAAGATTATACCCCCAAGTTCAACGGTGTTTGAACAGCGAGTGGGATAGGACGGCTGCTCCCAGATCAGTATTTTCACCCCAACAGGCCGTCAGTCCACTGGAGAAACACTGGCAGTGAAGTGGAGGCAGAATCAGATTCATGGAGGATCGGGACACGACGCAATGAAGTTACTATTCAACCTTTTAAGACTTCCTCCTTTAAAACCAAGTCAGACTTACAACTGGATTTTTGTACTAAATTATTATTATTTTATTATGATTATTATTCTTATTCTTATTATTATTATTTTTTTTTAAATCCTTTTAATTTTTTTATTTTATTGTATTTTTATTAATTATTATTATTAATTTATCTTTATTGGGGTCCTATGTCAAGAAATGTTTTGTTATGTAAAATAATGCAAAAAAAATAAAAAGACTTACAACTGGACAATAATAACTTTATTTGTATGGTAGTTTTCTAAAAGCAAAATTCACAAACTGCTTTACAAAACTCCACTAGAAAAAAAAAAGTTAAAAAAAGAGGTAAAAATGGACGAAAGTAAGCTTCATTTTCAGGTTGTCTGAGGCTCAGTGTGTCCTCTCACCCTGCAGGGGAAACCGACTGACCCCGGGGTGTTTTCAGGAACGACCACAGTGACTCTGAGGTCGCTGATTGGGTTATCTTTATTAGTGGAGGTTAAAGTGTAATGACTGACGGCCAAGGTAGCTAACGGGTCACACACGTGAGGGCATGTAAGGTTGCTCCTTTACTGCATCCAGACCAATTCTGTAATATAATATATATAGCAAGATAAATATATCTCAGTTATTTCTGGTTATTAAGCAGCTTTCTTGAATACTCAAATCTGATTGGCCAGTACATTCAGAGCTCTGTTGTTGTTGTTTCATATCTCATATCCAAAATGTCTAAGAGACGTTTTTCAGTCCGTCCGGCGGGTTTTGAAAAGGTTTCATGAGCCCGAGAGGTTGGAGAATTCTCTCAACCTCCAGAGGAAACATAATCCCCCATACTGCTGCGTGGCACCCCCAAGTTACCAGGGGGCTTTGTGCCTCCCACCTCTGGGCCCCCTCCCCAAGTCAAAGGCATTTTCTATTTTGGCTAACTAGGTCACCCTGCTTCTCTGAGGACATCAGGACTGTTCCTCAGGCGTCCTGGTCCTCCTCAGCAGCTTCACGGACCGCTGTTAACGCAGTAGTGATCCAACATCCAACATCCATCCTGGTAAATAAACAGACATGTAGTTGTATGAAAATGCTGCAGATTATTTATTTCAATTTTTTTTTATTGCAATCAGGGCCGGCCCTAGACTTTTTGAACCAACTTGTGTAGTGTAAATATTAGTTTAAGCACACGTAATGTACAAATAAGCATGTAAAGACTAAAGTGGGTCCTATTAGCAGCAACACTATCTTTAAATAGACTACAGTAAATACAGTATTTTTTTTACCACAGTAGCAGTGCTGCAGTGCTTGTTTTCGTAGCGGACAGTAAATTACTCACCCTAACCCTATATTGTCCATTTCACCCATCTCTGAGCTTTTTTTTTTATCACTATTTGTTGGCAAAAATGACACGAAATGTTGTCAGTTTTTGTTTAGGAAGTTCAATTTTTATTTTGTTATTGTCTCGTGTTCATTTTCTAGGGGGGCCCCCAGAGACCAGGGGGAATTCAGCAACTGCTTATATCGCTTAATGGGTAGGGCCGGCTCTGATTGCAGTCGTGTTTTACTGCCATTTTCTGAAGTCTTCACAGTGACGACTCCTTCCTCTGACCTCACCTGTAGACTGAAACTCCACCAGTCGCAGGACTCGAGTATTTAATCACTGTCAGCTGGTAGGAAGGAGGTCTGCTCTCACGTGAGAGTCTTGATTCAGAACATGAGACGCCACTGAGTCCATGAAACGTTCCCGCACCTTGGAGATTCATCAGCGACGATGCAACATCCTGGTACGGTGGCTCGGCGGGCTCATGCCACATAGGGTTCACACATACCTGCTCATCATCTGTCCAAGGAAAAGGAAATGTCTTAAAATAATCTTGGCAGAATTAGGTGATGCTCTATGTCCTCTTCATCTGCACTGAAACTTTTCCAGAAGGTCTAGCCCCCACCTCCCAGACTCAAGAGCAGTTGCAGAACTGTAATTGCAGCACCCATACGTTTCCCTACTATTGACCCATTTCACATCCCAGAGTTAAACAGACTCTCCACATGCAGGCGGAGCAAAGGAGGAACATTTGTGAGCGGGGCCTTGTGAGCTTGATTAAGAAACTACAGGGTCAGGAATGGTTTTCATGGGACCATACTCCCAATTTTATCTCCAATATAATTATTGAACAGTGAGGATCCAGCTAAGACTCAGTACTGCATGCCCTTCATTACCTTTTCATGGTGAAGCCACGCCTGCAAACATACACCCACCATCAGCTCATCTGCTCCAGCCAGCGTGTTGGACGTTTTAGGTTTAAAACAGACTTCCACTGTTTTAAATCTCTTTTCATTCACTTTTATTTATCCAATTTGCGTTTACTGGTGGCCACTGAGCAGCTTCACTGAAACAGAAAGCGGTTAAATGCCTTGCTCAAGGGCTCTTTGACTGTATGGGAGCATTACAGCATTTACCTGATGAAGCCGTTTACCCGATCAAGAGACGCCTCCCCTGATAACCTGGTTTACACGTGATGTCTTTTTGAGCAACATCAGCTCCGTCAACTTGATGGCACTTAATGAAATGTGATTACGTTGCAACACGTTGGTGATTGGTCTATTACTTCCACTAAAATCCATGTATGTGATTCTGCGTTTGTCGCCTAAGAGCAGAATGACACTGATAATCAGAGCCTTACTCGCTTTATTGTCAAATAAATCTGTGAGCATGTAAACGTGGCCACAGTAGAATAAGCTTCTATTCCTGCACCACCAAGCCACTAATAGTCCCCAAGGAGGTCAAAGGTCAAAGAGCCCTGAAAATGGACTCGCTACTCTTTTGCTCATGCGAGACGTAATAACTATATAGTTGATATTTCTAGATATTACCACTGCATCTATATGGACAATAAAGTCTGTCAAAAACAAAGTTGAGCTTTTCTTAACTGATCTGAACGATTTTTAGAGAGAACTATAAAAGTTACTGTACAAAGTAATAATACTGCATGCTTGGAATAGAAATAACAGAAATAACAGAAATAAGAGCTGAGGAGATATAAATAATGTCTCTATATATATTTTCATTTGACATGGTAGAGAAAGTAGACGAGGGTAAGAGTACATGAGTAGTTTTTTGTGTACTTGTATTTTTGAGTATTTTTTGAAGTCAGTAATTTGACTTGTTACTTGAGTATGTTTCACTACAGTAGCACCAAAGATGGAGACGACATGTAAAGACACTTTAAGGAGGGATGTGATCATCGCCTCGTTTTGAGTGAACGTCTCTAGATAGAAACCTAAATTATTAAGTTTAAATGTTAAACTGTAATTTTTAAACTCTTCATGATTTCCTCCATACTTCTCCTTTAAAAGGGAATCGCAGCAGGGAGTCTGGAGTCTTTTCTCCAACAACGTGGACGGACGGAATGTCAACAAAGGGTTGCAACCACAAAAAGAGACGCAATCTGCACAAACACCCTCAGATTTCACAATAATCCGTGCTGGCGAGATAATCTGGGTTAATATAGGCGAGATAATCTGGGTTATTTAAATAAAAAAAGTAACTGGAAACTGGTAGATTTAAAGCAATAGATTAAATAAATACTGACATTTGAAACGAGTAACGTTAGATGAGTAATGGATTACTTTTGGAGTAGCGACCCCCACCCCCCGGCACTACTTGTAACACGATGCTTCGAGAGTTGCCCTCACATGGTGGATGGAAATTTCCACTGAGTCTTGGTTGTTAAATGGGAAGGGTCTCACTCTGGTCCGCACTAGTCCGCTTCCTCAGCCACCGCTGCAGCTGCCCGCAACTATTACACATTAGGTAGGACTCCTTTATTTTGATATTCCTGCATGTGATCACTTCTGGGTTTCACCTCCGTGCCCGGCGCGCGTTGGAAGCGGGTACTTTAATTGCCAATTTAGTTTATTGAGATTATAATTAGAAGAGAAAAGAGATTGGCTAAGAATGCGTTTCACCCAGGCGGAAGTCTGAAGAGGTTTCAATGCTTGCATGTCGCTTTTTTTCTTTTGTTTTTATATCTGGTAAATATTTTCAACACAAACTAGATATTGGAACAAAAAGGCAGCAGTAGTAGTGTGGAGAGAGCTTCCCACAGGGTGTTGCCTGAACTCAGAGCAGCGCTAAGCGCCAAACACGCTCCTCTTGTTTATACAACAGGGTGTTTTTTAATCCCGCGGCGTGGTGATGGTTTTAACTCTCACTCTTCAAATGCATTTTCCTCCACACCCAATATTTGATACTGAGACTATAAACTGGCCTGCTGGCTGTTTTGCTCGCTGCTTTTCAGTGTTTTGGATGAATGTTTTTATCATTTAGACTGCATTATTTCTGCCACTAGTTTGCCTGCAGCGGAATAAGTCTCAGTTCTCGGTAGCAGCAATGCGCTAGTGGTGTTAATCTGCAGGGGTAAATAAAGGAAAGACGGTATTAGAGGTAATGCGGTAATAACAGAATCATAAGCTGCTTGTTTCCTGATGATTCTGGCCTGCGGAGGGTTAATCACGTTATAATTGCAGTCACAGTCCACGTGTGCAAATATAAATGACATGCAATGGGGTACATTTGCACAGAATTAATCATTTGCAACTTGAACTTAACCCCAAGTTGGCAGCAACAAAGCACATGGACTTCTGAATCAGTGTTTGCGTTAAACAACTCCTCCCTCCCTGACCCTTTGTTAGTGGGGACTGGTGTTACGTAACACTGAGGAGGGATCTGGTCGTTCTTGTCATAACACGCAGGGTTTTTTAAGACCTGCAGTGTGTTCATCCCCGTCTTAATTGAGTTTCTAGACAGGCCGTTGATGCAGGACTCTCAGCTCGGGTCCACATGAGTGGTTTCAGTCACAGGGCAGCTCTCTTTGACTTAAAGGCTCAGCAAGCACAATGTCTTCTGGAAATGCAAGGCTTAGGCATATTTAGGTAGTGACATCAGGTCTATCAATACCCTTCTGGCCGCTAAAAATACCCAGTTGCTAGACGGTGAACTGTGCATGGACCCTGTGGCTGGGGGCTTAAAGCATCGCTGTACAATCCTGTGTGTCATAAAACAGGTGAAAAAAGTACATTATTGAGCCATGAACGTCTTTCTTTCATGATGCTCCGCCTACTTTTTTTTATTAAATGGTGTTCGGCAAAACAAAAGCACATAAACACGTTAAATAACATCCTCAAGGGTTTCTTTAACGTAATGCACATACATAAGACTCAAAACAGGAGAAAACAAGATCGCTAATCTGCAAAATCCTCATTTTTGTATTTTGGCTCCATCTTTGGTGCTAAGCGCTCGTTGCTGTAGTGTTTCTGCAATGCCGGAAACGTAAAAACGCATCACTTCCTGTCTTCAGAGGAAAGACCCACCTGACACCATCTGTGTTTAGAGCGGCAGATGGAAAAGCTTCATGACCTGGTGGAGGTTGATCACCGCTGTGTCTCATCCATCAGTGATGAAGTAAAACAGACTTTTATTTATTTGAACTTGTCATTATCCCTTTAACTTCCATCCAACGTGTTTACAGTTCTGCACGTGTAGCCAATGACAGATGCAGCAGGATCCTTTTCACTGTAACATGGCGTCTGTGCCCCTCGCCTCCCACAAAGACTCCTCTGTTGCTTTCCAAACATGAGCGAGGTGGGATGCCAGGACACGTCTGAATGCATATTTTTCTTTACACCTGTCAGCGGGGTGGAGCTCCGCTGTGGTCGCTCCCTCTCATTGGCTGTTGGCGGAACTGAGTGACTTAACAGATGTAGGTAAAATCCAATAGGGCTCCTGCTGGCTGCAATGTGGAGAGCGTGGAGAGTTCACTGAAAGATCCTGGCTGCCCACAGGAGAGGAAAATCCAGCACGAGATCTCATATTTCTATTTCTCTTTTTAACACCAAGAGAAACAACCACATTCCCCCTCATGGTGATCTCACTCTGATCACAACAACAGATCTCCACATGATCTGCTAAAAGAGTCATTTAACTCTCCTGAACATGAAACCATGAGATCAGAGGAAGATCTCAAAGAAAACTCAACACTGTTGCATCTTCCTGTTGAAGCCACGAGGCCAACAGACACACATAGTAGGAGCTGATGACCAATAGATATGTCACATGGTAGCGTCTTCACATGATCTCAGAGTTTATCCTCTCTCCTCGGTGCTCCTCATTTGAGATACAGATACAGAATTAAGATCTTCCCTATGAAGAGATGAAGAGCAAAAGAAGTCTGTTGACCAAATGTCTCCACACTCAGTTGAAATCTGAGAAGCGGTGCGGCGTACAATGTGAGGGTCGCCTATTTTTACCTCAAGCGTTGCATAATTCAGTAACTTGAAGTGAGCAGTGAGGAAGACTTTCGTTCTTCCTTATAGTTTTCTTTTATTGTGATACTTTAATGATCCCCAAAGGGAAATTCAGCAAAGGAAAGGAAATATCAATCACACCGGAGTGATCGTTTAATCTCAAAGTCAAAGTTAGTGTCATTTGTTTTATTTCATATTCGTTCAAATGATGGTTTGATGGTATCGAGGATGAATCCAGAGAACGTCAATAAATAAACGTCAAAAAACTGTACAAGACTTTATCTCGGTAACGGTGCAGGAACATCTCGACAACAGATGCTAGTAGCTCACGTCAGAACTGTATTCTGGTAGAAAAGTCCAGCCCGTTGCCCTTTCAGTGACGTTTATTTTGTTTATTTTAGTGATTTTATTTGTTCCAGGACTCAAATGGAAAGTGAAAATAGTCTTTGATCGATTGACTGGAAGGACAGGAACGTCACAGAAGTCAGTTGCAGGAATATTTGGAGGGTTACCAGCCGAGGGAGACGCCGCCATGTTGGAGGAGTGACAACAAAAGAAGAGATTGTACCGTTATCACCTCTTCCTCGCAAAGTGTTCGAATTATACTATAAAAGGGGAACGAGAGGTGACAACGGTCCAATCTGTCTTTTTGTTGACACTCCTCCAACATGGCGTCTCTTGGAACCTTTTGAATGAACGGGTTTGAAACCCCCCACGGTCCTATTCAGATTTAGATGAACACATAGACTAGAAACCAATCCCTCAGGATACAGTGCACTCCTTAGGACCTGTCATGGTCGTGTTCATGCTTGAATAGGATGTGAAGGATGGAACGTTCTTGCCTTTTCTCTCAGCTTTTTCTGGACTTAATTGCAAGGGTGCGAGTCACTGATTACAAAGAAAAGGATATTTAACATGCTCTGCAAACACATTTTCTGATAATTCTGCAAATCTGCTGAATAAGCAGACTGTCCCAAATCGCCCGTCCTACGGTGACTTAAAAAGTTGAGACATCGGGCCAGAGCCGTACGCCCTCAAACTAAACTGGGAGGAATGTTTTCAAACCTCAAAACGTGGTGAAAAATAGCACAGAGTGAGCCTTCTTAGTCCGTTTTGTGGTGCCCTACTTCTTTTAGCGCTCTCCAAATAACAGGAGGACTAAAGACCCGGTGTCCGAACTCCACCTCTACACCTGAGTCATGGCCGTAACCTTGAGCTTGCGTAGAATTGGACGCCGCGCGCTAGTCATCAGCCGTCGGCAGATCAATACTGACTGATAGGACAGGCAGAGGGCGGGTCTACGTGAAAGGGATCGCAAACAAGTTTAGAACAGAGCGGGCATACGTACAAAAGGGCAAGATACTGTTTACTGAAGGTCACCTGGGTGCTCGTGTCACATCACAACACTGGAGGCAGCGTTTTAGTCAACATGTTTTTTATGTCTTAGATGGGATTCGTCCTTTCCATCTGTTCGGAAAAATTAGCTTGGTAGCAGCCAGGTTAGCTTGATAGTTAATGCTTGTTGATCCCAAAGTAACCGGAAACGCATCACTTCCTGTCTCCAGAGGGTTTCTCCCAGGAAAGACCTACCTGACACCGGGTGTTGAGAGCAGCAGATGGAGAAGCTTCATGACCTGGTAGAGGTTGTTCACTGTTGGGTTACAGAGATCAGAGAGAGAGGAGAGGACACCATTTATTTCTATGTTTTTATCACTTTAATCTACTGACTAATCGTTGTAATGAACAGGATGTTGGTACAGTAGGCTCCCATGGCGACCCCAGCCTGGCCTGGGGTCCACATGCCTCAAGTACCAGGGCATCAGTGTTTTCAGTCAGTGTTGGCGTGATGCCTCCAAGGGTGAGCATGTAGAATGTATGGCCGCTGTGTAAAAGAGGAAACAGTAGAGGGGGGGGGGGTCTGGGGTCTGATTCTTCTGTACATGTAATGAATTCCTGTGCGGTGCAAACTTCCCAAGTGGAAAGACTGATTGGACTGCTTGGATCACGCAGGGGGATCTTTCAGCAGCACTGTCATTCATCACACAAGCAGATGAGTATCATGTATTATGACAGGACATGCAGCACCGTGCAGGATCACCACACAGTTGTGAGTTTGACCTGCAGGCCGATGCCGGACCGGCTGCGGCTGGTCGCGTCCAACCAGTTGCATAAGAGCCGCTGGATGATACATGCAGGGAGCACGGCGGCGTTGGGCCCGCCGTTGTTGTACGATGATGTAGTTCCTCTTGTTACGTAGATGAGAATGAGACAGTGACCAGCAGGTTGAAGTGCAGATTGCCTCAACTAGACCGTCAGAATTCAACTAGGTGTTATTTGACCATAGAGTTTTGTAATGGGGAAATGGGGGCGGGGTGGGGGGGGGGGGCATGCTCATCATGAAGCATGAAGTCATGCTCAACATTTAAAGGGAGGTTCAGGGTTTTAGCAGTTTATCTTATGATCTGCAATCAAGATCCCTCTTAGGACATCCAGAAAGTTTCACAATCTTGTTTTTGAGAATTTGGTGCTGGCCTGCTGTTAGCATTTGTTAGCAATGCTACTGCAAGTCAATGTCAATTATGATGCCTTTACTCTCAAAAGCTCCCACAGCTCAGTATTATTGTTATTATTATTATTATTATCAATACTACAAATAACCAATGGTGGCAAAATCATTCACATTTTTTACACACTGGATCCTCTGAGCTTTTAATATATCGAGAGATGAACTTCATGTTTTGAAGTCTTTTTGAACGTCCCAAGGGTCTCGATTATTGGTCAGTAGTACCAGTACCTACAACAGGTTGAATGGAGGATAAAAGGGGGTTGGATGGACGATGCACTCATTTCTATGAGGCCATAATACGTCTTTATGCATTTTGTCCACTGGCAAACAAGAATAGAGTCGATAGAATTCACAAGGAGGAGATGTGAAATAGTTTTAAAGAGGCCCAAGCGTTTTGAAACAGTCCTTATATGTAATCATGGTTTAGTTTGTCTGAGGAAAAGCTGCAGCCTCGCAGGTATCGGCCGTCATCTGGCCAACGGTTCGCTGGCAGGGTGTGAGGTATTTGCAGCATGTCTCATGGGGTCGAGAGGTATCGGCTTATTTTAGTTGCCTTCAAATTCCAGCTCCTACGGGTCGGTGACAGAGCTGCCGGGGTCGTCGGCTCCCGGCTGTTTTTTAATACTTTGTCCTTTCAAACAAGTTAAGGTGTTTTTATTTTCTAACGCCCTAACTTCACCCGTCCTGAAGTAAGTATTTTGACAAATCCATGTTACCCGCGTGACCGTGGCCTCACCGTGGTCATGTTTTGGTCAAGAAGGAAGGTCAATAAACCCCCTGATGTGTGGTGTAAACATCTGCCATGATCCTCTGATCCCCTGTTTACCAGCTGATGTCAACCTTTGGTGTTGTTCTCCCTCACAGTCACCGGCCAGCTCCGCCCACGTCAGACAACCTAGCTAAATGTGAATTAGCGGTAGCGGGCGACTGTTTACGTAGTGTGTTGGGTTGGTGAGTGACCGCAGCGCGAAGTTGTTAACGCCACGAACCACGGGGGTTAAACTGATCAGGGATCAGATTTGGAATTCTTGGATCCATTCCAGTGTTAAAATCAACCCCGTGCCAGTGTTTCTATCAGGCCACACAATCAAAGGTAATTTAACACTTTAGATAGTTTGGACCAGCCGCCCCGGAGCGTTAGCGACTGAATCAGACGTCTAGGGAGTTGTTTTCTAAGCCCTGAATGAATAACAGTCAGGAAGAACCTTCCGGACAGAAGACACAAAAAACAAGCAAACAAATCCAATCAAGCTCGAACCTTGGGTCTGAACTACCCTGATGCAGTCTTGTAGTCTGAACTGGGTTAAGGCAGCAGGCCATAGCTATAGCTGGCTCCTCTACTGTGACCCCCCCCTCATCCCCTCCCTTTGTAACCAGCCCCCCAACCTCCAACCCCCCCAGTAGCCGAACCCCGTCCCAGTTTGGTATGTCACACGATTGGCCCAGGGAAGCCTCTTCGGTGCCGGGTGATTGGCTGAACAACGCTTGGCTTGCTGTGACAACCCCCCCCTCCCCCAACTCCCATTCCCACACCCCCACACTTCACAGTTGCACTTCAATGAGTATGATGCCATTTAAGGAATGCCCCCGTGGCTGTGGAGTTGTCTCGGGCTGTTGAGTGAAGATCTGGAGAGCGTTCACGGTCGGTAGGAATTCATCAGCGATTGCCTTTCGCTCGGTTGTTGGCTCGGAGACTCTGAACCTCCCGGCCAGGCCCTGGGTGGAAGCTGCAGGCGTTTATTTCATTTTCTGTGGGAAATCAGTGGAGAAGCTCTGACTTTAACAGACTATTTAGGTTTTGTGTATATGAAAGCAAATTACTGAGCGTTCTGTGACGTCTTTGGTTTCGTAGCTGTTGGTCATGGGGAATCTTGTTTCAGGGCCTGCAAGTCCTGGAGAAGTCTTCAGTTATATTCTCTCAACTCAAGGCCTTCAACGGTCTTAAATAGCACGTTACGTCTTAAATTCAGTTTCAGAGGTCTTTAAAATGTTGTGGGTTTTTCCATGCAGACTCTGCAGATTCTGATAGTTGTTTAAATGTGAAGTTGGTCTGATATTAAAAAGGACTTCAAAATGTCTTGAAACTTGCAGACACCCAGTGGCGGTTGGGGTGGAGTCTCAGGAGTGGGAGGGGCTATTATTCCATCCAGCATGTGGATGGTGGTAATCTATTTTTAACCTTTTCATACCGTCGCTGTCGGGTGAAAACCACGCGACTCCCAATTCTTGTGATTTTCATGTTTTGCCTTCAGGGCGACCCGCTCCTCTCCTTTGGGTTTCTGAAAGCCGGTGAGAAAACGAAGCTGCTTCTCTTCGTTCCTGAAGCGCTGACAGCTCGCGCTCTCTGACCCGTCGGTTGGGTCGAGTTCAGTTCAGTTGGTTCCTTACACGTGGGATGGTGTGTGAGTGTGTACTCTGTGTACTTTTTGTGTGTGTGTCCCTACATTCAGAGAGCATTACAAAGTGGACAGAGATAAAACTTCATCCCCGAGGCGAACATGACCTTGGGCACAGCAACATCCCCGAACGCTGTCCTCTGATTGGTCAGCCAGCAGCACAGCCTACCCCAAACCACACACACTTGCCCTCAGCATGCCTGTGTGTGTGTGTGTGTGATCAGCAGGCCATGCCACCCATGTTCAAACAGCCGTTGATGCAACACCCGTCTCATCGTGTGTTCGATCTGTATAAATTTGAACCTGCATCAAACTGGATGTGTGTTTGTGGTCATGTGACGTGTCACATGGTCTCGTCTTGGGGAAGTGATGCGGCTATTTAACGGCGCTGGTACTCCGCTTGCGTTTAGTCTGATTGATGGGCGCTTTGCTTGAAGTGGCCCTTTTTTTATAGGCTGTTTTAGTTTCACGTCCCATTCTTTTCATTAACGCTTCATTCTGTTTCTCTCTCTCTCTCTCTCTCTCTCTCTCTCTCTCTCTCTCTCTCTCTCTCTCACCCTCTGCCTTCCCTTCTCTTCTTCTTTATCCACCTTCTCTGCTTTCTCTTCTTTCCTCTCAACTTTTCACTCTTAATCAGGAATGTGATATTTTTTTTTATGGTTTTTGTTTTTCAGAATTTCAGTGTTTAGTTTAGTTGGGTTTTTTTGTGCTTATTTTTTTTTTTTTACATAAAAAAGGTTACATCCACACTAATACCTTTTCCATTTTGAAACTGTCCACACAAGCGTTTAGCATCGTTTCAGAAATGACCTCCGTCCATGCTAACATGCCTGAAAACGCGTGACCATTCACCTACACTGGGCATGTGCGTACCGGTGTAAACAGGAAGCAGATTGTCTGCTCTGCTGTTGCTTAGTTGCAGAAAATACCGTTACGAAGAACATCAACGGCGAAAAGTAAGAGCAGAGATTTCTTTGTTTTGTCATGCAGACAACGCAACCCCGGAGTTTTAAAACTAAAACGGGGTCAGCATCGTTTTAAAAAGTCTCCGTTTCCATCTGTCCACACTAAATCGCAGGTTTTAAAACTAAAGCATCGTTTTAAAAAGTCTCCGTCTTAGGGGGTCCAAAACGCCGGAGTGCGGATGCTCGGCGTTCTAAAATGAAAACATATTAATGTGGATGAGGCCTGAATGTCCTTGCCTCCATGCATTTATCTCCAGTTCCTGTCCTCCTTTTGGCCTTCTCTGTTGAGGTGGACTTGGTGTGTGTGTGTTAGTGTGTGTGTTAGTGTGTGTGTTGGAGAGGGCATGCTCAAAGTGGGAGAGGCCAGACTGTCCTTATTGGCTGAGGCTAACCCTCCCTCCTCTGTTTTAAAAGCCGTCCTTCTCACCTGATTTACAAAAGAGCTCCCTGCAGCTCCATCCTCATTCAGTCGTCAGCCCTCTCTCTTAAAAAGTCTTTAAAAAACTAAACGGCACGTCGTGAAGCTTTGAGGAGTCGCTGGGTGAGTCTGAGTCTGATCTGCACCTCTAAAAAAACTTGTTCTGCTCTGATGAAAAATATTGCTGGCATGAAAGTAAGAGTCATTATTGAAAGAGACGGAAGTGATAAGCTGTCATGAGATGTCGACGTCCAGTACAGTCAGGCATGACAGGATCACATGGAGGGGTTTCACTCCAAAACACTAAATGGACATGCAGTGTTTTGGTTTGGTGCTCAGTCGTCTCCCTGCAGAGTGTTTGAGGCATCGGAGCTTTTTCTCCTTGGAGGTGCTCGGCTGATGCAAGACTTTGTTTGGGTGGAAGATATCTCAGCTGGTCAGAGCAGTTTGTTTTGCTGGACGAAGCCTCAGGGTTTCAGTGTGACCTGAAACGTTTTACCGACATTAGACTAGAAAACAGCCAAGAGCTAAAGTAAGGTTGGCATGTTGGCACAGTTTCAGTCAACTTTTATTTATTTAGTTTAAATGGAGATCTTAGATTAAATGAAACATGATGTGCTGCAGGAACCAGGAAGCCCGAGGGACCGTAAAGGTGTTCCCCCTAGTACAAGTTTAAAAAGGAAAGAGAAAACATGAGAACAGACTCACAAAAAAACATTACAAAGGAAAATAAAATAAAGACAGTAGAATTATAAATCCTAATTGACTGGTCACTGACTAGTTCCAGCGTATTGTTGTGTATTGATCCGTCTGTCTGGTGTTATGGGAATGAATCTGAGAATGTTGTGGGGAAAAAATCCTAAATGGTTTTGGAAGAATGGAAGTCGTGTTCTTACTATCTATAAATGAAAAGACAAATGTGGTGAACATTGGTATGAAAACCCGAGCGACTGATGGTTCATGTGTGTCAGCTCATGGAGAGATGATGGATGTGTGCTTGTCCATGTTGCAGTAAGGGAGATGTCACGCTGTAGTTTAAGGTTAAAAGACATATTATGAGATAATCTAGAAATTGCACTTTCTATTTTACAATGAATGTTTTCATGTTACAGTTCTTGGTATCCTGGAAATAAAATGAAGATGAAAATACGCCTGTGAAGCTTTTCATGTGGGATTCAGATTGGATCTGTGTGCCACGTCAACAAGCTGTTGACGTGCCACTTGTTCCGTTTTCTTAACGTTTTGGTTTATCTTTGATCAAGATGAACGATTAGAGGTGAGATTATTGTCTAGTAGATTCTCATCCAGCTAGTTTGGTTCCTTTGCACGTTTACTTTCCCCTCGTTTCCTTTCCCCATGCATGTACTGTAGCTTGTGCATACTAGTTGCATGCTTCCTCCCAATTCAGAATTGGATTAGTCATGACATGCAACGGTTTCCTTTAAAGTTTAAGCTATGTAGAAATGCCAGTGTCACTGAAGGTGTAGAGAGGTCCAAATGGATTTGCACAACAATTGTTGTGCAAATGTTACGCAAGCTCGGCGGTTTGTGTTTAAATGGACGTGTAGGAAGCGTGTGATCTCCTGCAGCCCCTCGTCCGATGTGTCTTATCTGTTTCTGTAGAGAGGTGTGAAGTTAACCCGGACAGACAGGTTAATCCTGCTGGCACAGGAAATGAAAAAGTGTCTCTGTCTCGCCACACACTGGACAGCGACGGGGAGATTAGCTGTACCAGGGCGTCCAGTGTGGATGTAATATACCCTCTTAATCCCTGTTGGGGTTGTAGAGAAGAACAAGATCACAAGGACAAACTCAATGTCAACTAATTACAATTACTCTTGCCGCGGTAGTTGAGTCTCTTTTGGTTCCCGTCACATCGGTCTGTTCATGAGCTTTACAAAGTCAGAGGAGCAGCAAATGGTCAGTCAGTCAGAGAAGAGGAATCTGGCTTTATTTTGAAAGCCAGTAGCCGGTAGTTTGAGCTCCGTGCGTGGTGAAGATGACAGCTCCATAACTTTTACTCCAGTACATTTTTTTAAAAAAGCTACTTTTGTACTTCTACTCTTTTATTATTATATATTATATTACATTTTTTATTATCTTATAACTTTAATTGTGCCTCTAATTGAGTCAGATTTCAGCAAGGTGACTTAGTAGGATGTTTTGGTATCGTTCTTCTGCTCAAAGTATCAAGGAATACAACAATAAGTGAGTTAAACCTCATCGTGCTCTGCTCAGCATCGTCATGTGAGGTTGACGTGCTTGAGTAGAGTTTTGACGCTGTGACGTTGTTGTGACCGTGTCTAGTTTGTGTTGACTGTAAACAGCATGATGCAAAGGCCCTGCTGCTCCTTGCACCACTTCCTCAATCACAATCACTAGTAACAATCACATCGTTTTACCAGCTGAATTTTAAAGGAACACTCTGCAACGTTTAATAAACGCTCTCTCCTCTCTATCTGATCTCTGTAACTCAACGGTGATCGACCTCTATCAGCTCATGAAAGCTAAATCCTCTGGAGACAGGAAGTCTAAAGAACTAGAAGAAGAACTGGGTAGTTAGCATGAGCAGGAAAGAGCGCCACCTACAGGAACTCAAACTCCATCAACAGAGAATCCAAGGAGAAAGACGTCACAGTACTGGACACACTGTTTGATTGACAGGAACAACTTGCAACTTGCTTTTTTTGCTTTCTGTTTCAGACAGACGGTTCCAGGTCTGTAGTTTCTCTACCTGTTGCCAGAGTCTGTTTGAGTTGTTAGTCAGTGGGAACGGAGGAAGGCGGCGCAGCGTCCCGGATGGCTGCTCCTCCTGGTTTTACCCAATCCGGTCAAAGAGTTCTTTGTGTGGGTGACGAATGGCATTGTGGGTAATTGGCTGTTAAAATAATGTAAGCAGAGCAGTACGTGCTCCTGTCACTGCCTCTGATCCCCTTACGTAATGGACATAATTGATTGTTGAATGCGGTGGAAAATGTAAGCATGTGCCCCAGTGCATCCCTTTGGGGGGGGGGGGGGGGGTGTTCCCGTCTGGCTGAGGTGGGAACAAGGCGGGCCTGTTGATGGTGGTCAGGCCTCATGAACTCGTTGCGTCTTTGACCCGATTTCAGAGTTTGTTGATGTCCGTCGCGCCGCGTCAGCCACACTTGACGCTGAATTAGTTGAGTTGAACTTTCCTGGCAATTACCGCCACCAGAAGACGTCGAGGGCAGGGAGACAACCTCAGCACTGCTCTTCACTGTGAGGCCGTAGGGATGCTGTGGTCCAGCTTCCCTCTTCAAGGTCGTAATGTAACTCCAGTGGGACTGGATTGGTTGTCAAGGCCATAAGTCTCTATGGAGTCTGAGCGTATCTGCTGTAGTAGTTCGGCTTTGCTACTGTGAACTTGGTGTGGTACTGACGTTTCCAAAGCCTGGAAGCTGCTTCCTTGACACGGTGACTCAGATCAGATGGGTGTTACTGATCCCCGAGGGGAA
Source organism: Hoplostethus atlanticus (assembly GCA_034670405.1). NCBI lineage: Eukaryota > Metazoa > Chordata > Actinopteri > Trachichthyiformes > Trachichthyidae > Hoplostethus > Hoplostethus atlanticus. The sequence goes on along the minus strand of JAXDDX010000149.1, from coordinate 619,478 downwards.
ACTGGGTCACCACAGCAGCAGAGAATAGAGGAGTAGGAGGGAGAACGAAGAGTATAAAAGGTAATAAAGAGTTTACACCGAATATAGGGTTTCTCTGGGACGCTGCTCAAAGGAGTGAACACGAGGTCGAGGTCATGAACACACAGATTTACAGATGCCATCAATCGTCCATGCAGAATATGCTCTTCTGATCATATAAAACACGTTGTTTGATCTGAACAGATCTAAACAGATCTCTGAACAGATCTCTACATCATCACGGACCGATGTTACTCGAGTACTCATGTTTCCTCTCCTGTGGTTTCTCCTTGCAGGTAGCTGGTTCTGCTGAGGTCTAGAGAGAAGTGTGTCACCGCCTTGTGAACTTTGAACCCTACCGTCTCCCCCCCTCCTCCTCCTCCTCGCCCCCCTGCTGTGCAGCACGATGCCGGGAGCTATGGACCGCATGGAGCTGAAGAAGGTCTGCATGGAGGCTGATGACGACAGCACCGACAGCCTGGACGACCGCTACACCGAGCCTATCGACTCTGAGAAGGCCACCATCAACAGGTCGGTCAGCTGTTCCGATAACACAGCAGTGATCCTCTGGCGATGTGCGTCAATCAGCAGCCATGTGTCTTGTCCAGGATTTCCCTACCAGCGATCAAAGTGTCTTATCAATCTGTTGAAGTGCCTTTGAGCAACACACTGAACTAGAGCATCAGATAAATACCATCTGAAAGTAAGTTATACTTTGTGGCCTCAAAATATTCCTCTAAACGTTCTGATTTGTTTCTTCTGGTTTTTGCAGTCAGTTTATGGATGATGCCGATGACGGGGAAAGTCAGAAGTTCCTCGCCAATGGGATGATGAAGAAGAAGAAGTATGAGGAGTACCACGAAGAATATGTAAGTACACAATTCGGTTTTTAACAGGGTGGAGGAGTCGGGTTGCATGCTGCGATCTATCGCAGGTACTGAGAGAACAGAGTACTCACAGTACAGATACTCTTGAGTCATAGGTGATAATAATCAATCAGAGTAATTGTTTGTTTGAGTATTCTGTATAGTTTGTAATACAAAGTATAGTAGTAATACAAAAATACCTGAAAGTACTCAGATTTAACTGCTGGGTTTATGGATTACATGTTGAATCAGGTGATCAGGTAGTAGCCAAAGAAGATAAAGGAAGGTCAGGACAGATTTGTTCAACAGTAGGAACGTTATGCAGCTGTAGTGGTGTGTTTGTGTACAACGGGAAGTTTCAGCCCTCAAATCTGATTGGTCAGTCACAACCATGTTGATAATTCCCATCAGACACTGCTAGTCGATTTATTGGTTGCTGTTGTCTTATTTATATACACGACTTGGAAGAAAACTCTTCAGAAAGTATTAGAAAGTATTAAAGTACACATTTAAAATCTATTAAAGTACACGTTTAAAATCTATTACAGTACACATGTTCGCTCTTGTTTTTTCTAGACTTGGAAAACTCTCGCCCCACTAGTGTTATTGCTCTCTTCACCTACAGCTGAATGCAATACGTTCAGGCATGTTCTCTGGGGGTTGTTGGAAGGCATTCTGGGAAATGTAGGAAATCCAAAACCGCAGTAGAAGTAGACGAGGCAGGTTGAGGGAAAGTAAATCCATTGTATCTGTTGAACAAGGCGGATTGCTGTTCAGTGTAAGGGAGGAGTTTTCCTTTAAATGGGTGAAAGTACATTTGCTCAGTCGGTGGCCTGTTGTGTGGCGCAGCACATTGCTCTCTGTCCTGTTGCATTACTGGGTAAATACTCTCTGTCCTGTTGCATTACTGGGTAAATACTCTCTGTCCTGTTGCATTATTGGGTAAATACTCTCTGTCCTGTTGCATTACTGGGTAAATACTCCAGCTCAGTTTGTAAACAGGTGATCAATCATCTTCTTTTAGAATTATGTTTTCCCAAGTGGCTTTCATCAATGTTCAACCACTTTCCTCATACAGAGCGCTCTCTCTCTCTCTCTCTCTCTCTCTCTCTCTCTCTCTCTCTCTCTCTCTCTCTCTCTCTCTCTCTCTCTCTCTCTCTCTCTCTCTCTCTCTCTCTCTCTCTCTCTCTCTCTCTCTCTCTCTCTCTGAGCAGCACCCCGGCCACACCTCCTTCGGGATGTCCGTCTTCAACCTGAGCAACGCCATCATGGGCAGCGGCATCTTGGGTCTGTCTTTTGCCATGGCCAACACGGGCATCGTGCTGTTCACGTGAGTCACAACACAAACCTCAGGCAGACTGTACAGTTGGCTGATTCGCCGGCCTGCGACAACATTGCAAATACACCAAAATCAAAGTTGACATGGTACTTCCTCTTAGTGCGACTGCAGCTTTTATAGCCCCCAACCCCCGCCCCCCCATTCCCCGGCATTTGGCCCATGCAGTGTCGCATTACACCCACATGACGACTGTAAACTCAGGGGAGACTCCATGCCGCCGCTGCATGACCACCTCATGAACCGCAGAGGGAAAACTGGGGCAAAGTGGAGCGGGGAGGGAGGGGCCCGGTGTTCAGCAGCACATATCACCGTGGGTCAGGATCGGTAGCAGTAGAGGCGACCAGGACGGCTCCATCCATGTTGAAATAATCCATTTGAGTTGTAGGAAGTCGTTAAAGTAAAGTCCCAGCGGTCCCAGCGGTCCCAGCGGTCCCAGTATCAGCAGTCTGACATGTGAAGAATGCAGCTGTATAGGCGCTATGACGTGGCATTGATGTGTCACCGCGTCGGAGGCATGTTGAAAGCATCCACCCTCTGGTCTGGTTTCCCCTCTCTCCGAGTAAACAATAGAAATACCGAAGGAGACTCGGACGCCGGCGTGTTTGTTGTTGTTTGTTGTTGCTTTACCTCAGTTTGACCTGGACGCTGTTTTCACTCACAGAGTCCTGCTGGTGGCCGTGGCCGTCCTGTCCTTGTATTCGGTGCATCTGCTGCTCGTGACGGCTAAAGAAGGAGGTTCGTATGAAAACTTTTTATTTCCAGCTACAAACACATGAACTGTTTTTTTACCCCGACACCCCTTCCCCTGGTTTTTGAATTCTCACTGAGGCGAAATGTAGGAAATGAACTGAAGTAGACGAGGCAGGTTGAGGGAAAGTAAAGAATAACTCCTGGGATGTATTGAGCATCACAGACTGATGGTATGTAACAGTGGAAGGGGATCTGAGGGGGGATCTTTCCTTTAACAGACCATCTTCAAAGTCAAACGTCCCACTGCAATATCTGATGAAATTGCCTCAAACAGAATTTACAAGTTTCCAAGAAGGGGTTGCATCCTTCTGCCCTCCGTCTGTTTTCCTCTCTGCCTCGACTGAGTCCTTCTGCAAGGCTGACTCTCTCTTTTCGGCAGGATCCCTGATTTATGAAAAGCTTGGGGAGAGAGCTTTCGGTTGGCCGGGGAAAATGGCGGCGTTCGGATCGATAACTCTGCAAAATATTGGAGGTAAACGGCAAAGAAACGTGTGTGTGTGTGTGTGTGTGTGTGTGTGTGTGTGTGTGTGTGTGTGTGGATATGCTCCATCTGAAAGTCTTTCATCTTTCTCCACCGTGTCCTTCTTGTCTCCATCAGCCATGTCCAGCTACCTCTTTATTGTGAAGTACGAACTACCTGAAGTGATCCGAGCCTTCTTGGGTTTAGAGGAAATCTCTGGGTGAGTGTGTCTGTGTGTGTGTGTGTGTGTGTGTGTGTGTGTGTGTGTAAAGTGTGTACAGTGTGTACAGTGTATGTGTGTGTGTGTGTGTATGTGTCCTTTGTTTTTGACTCACCTCTCTGCTTCGTTTGCAGTGAATGGTACCTGAACGGAAACTACCTGGTGGTGTTTGTGTCCATCGGAGTCATTCTGCCCTTGTCTCTCCTTAAAAACCTGGGTAAGGTGTGTGTGTGTGTGTGTGTGTGTGTGTGTGTGTGTGTGTGTGTGTGTGTGTGTGTGTGTGTGTGTGTGTCTCACATTCAGACCAGTATCTGTTTTTCTTCAAGTACCTGATTCAGTTTAAGTGACGTTCAAGGTCCTGGTAGCGATGGAGATCCAGACGTCTCTTAAATGAGTAAAGAACGTTTAGCAGGTTCTCCAGTCATCAGTAATATCAGTGCTGGATTTCATAAATGTTCAGCCCTTGAACCAAACGTGTTCTGCAAGATACGATTCTCTTCCAACGTCGCCCTCTAGAGGGTGCAAACCTGCAGATTGGAGTAGTTAGAAGAAGAAGAAGAAGCATCGTAACAGACAGAGCGTCAGTCAGGGATCTGGGCTGTCAGAGTCAAACAGCATCAGAACTGGATCCCAGTCCACTTACACTGGTTGTCCAACTGGTGCCAGGAGGAAAATATGAAATTATTTGACCCAACGAGTTGACAAAGACGAAAACCCAACGAACATATAAAAAAATAAGACGTTTCTCAGAGTCGTAACTTAGCAAACATCTCTTGTTCTGTGACGTTGTTCGATGGTTGTTCTTGTTTCATAGTGTCGATATTAAAGGGGTCATATTATGGAAAACAGCTTATTCCTGGCCCTTATACATGTTCCACAGGTTATCATTGACCTAAGTAGCTGAGAAAATATGAAATCTGGAAGTCAAGTCAATGAGCACTGCTCTGATTGGCCACCTCACGCCTCACACACGGCGTGAGGCGGCCAATCAGAGCAGTGCTCATTACATACAACCTCCACGCCCTCAAAACAGCCTGTTCTTTACAATGGAGAAAATGAGAGACTGAAACACACCAGAGAAGCTGGTTTTAGGAGGTTTTTTTATATCGACTTCAAAAACATCTTGTCAAGACCCCTGGAAACAGTTTTAAACAGCCCAAAATGAGTAAAATACCCCCCCTTTACACTAGCATCTCTTGGCCACCCTGCCAGACACTACTGTCTACGGTCCGGTCTGCCAAACCAGAAGTGAGGCAACACTGCTCAGCTCCTCGTCAGCCCTGGCAGCCGGCAGTACAGTAACACTAGTGTCAACCCCGCCCCCCCAACTCCTGGTTTCAGAGGCTACGTTCACACCGAAGGCCTTGTCGCTCAAATCGTTTTGGATGCCGCCCATATCTGATACCAATGTGAACTGACAGCGGTGTTGAAAAGACGCTTGGCTGCAGAGGAGCAACAACAACGATCTCACCCATGTTTCTGCTGCTTGTTTCAACACATACTGGGGCGTCAACCCTCCAGTATCAATCAAGTCGCAGTTTGTCCAACGTTGTGAGAACGGTCTCAGGTGAATGACTTGAGTGTTCAAATACATAATACACCTCTGATGTTTTCTCCTCTCCAGGCTACCTGGGCTACACCAGCGGCTTCTCCCTGTCCTGCATGGTGTTCTTCGTCAGCGTGGTAAGCCTCAGAATAAATCACACTAAAAAAAAGTTTCCCTTAGCGCTATTTTTTGGTATTAGTCAGTTTTCCACCACAGGAACCTGAAACCTTTTGGGTACTTTTTTGAGCAGGAACCTTCTCAACAGGAACCTTTTTTAGTTCTCCAAAAGAGTTCCAGGTTGCTTTCCCACCGCACCAAAGTACTGGGGAGCTTTGTTGTTCCAGGAGGAGCCCTCGAACGCTCTCTGTATCTCCTCATCTGAAAAAATCAATTAATCAATCAATCCTGAACCTCTTCGTCCGTCCATTTTCCAAAACAATAAATCGCTGCGAGGCGATGAGACACGAAATGAGTTTTGCTACCGGTATTGAACAAGCATGGTGGTTGGCAGACTTGATTTTTGCGTAGCTTGTATTGACCAATCAGCGTTGTTCAGTACTGCAACTCCACCCCAATGGTTCCTGGTCCCCCAAAAAGTACTACCTCGCTAGCAGGACCTATTTTCGGGTTGCAGGAACTATCCAAGAGGAACCTGTTTCGGGGCTAGTTCCCCTGGTGTAAAAGGTTCCTGGAACTAAGTACCAACAGTACTAAGTTCCTGGATAGTTCCTGGATTCCTGGATAGGAACTATGGACTATTGAGTCCGACAGTAGGAAAGCTGAGATGGAGACGATAGGGAGACACATGAGAAACTGTGAGGTACTTTGGATGAAGCGTCCAACAACATAACCTGACTCCTGTCCTTCCCCAGCTGATCTACAAGAAGACCCAGCTGCCCTGCCCCCTTCCCTTCTTCTACCACCACTCGTCCAACCTCAGCATGAACGCCTCGGAGGCGTACGCGTTGCGCAACAGCACGGCGCAGATGGATTTCTCCCGGGCCGACGTGTCGCCGGCGGTCCTGGGCAGCCACGACGCCCATCACTCCACGGGCGTCCAGGTGGAACCTCACCCCGACGACGAGGAGATGTGCACGCCCAAGTACTTCGTCTTCAACTCGCAGGTACAATGGGGTGGCTGAGAGGTTAGAGAGGCGGGGCTTTCATGTGACGCCGGTTTGAATCCCTGGACCGGGAAATGTGGGCAGGTCGAAAGTCGATGCTGTGGAGACACTGGTTGGGTTTTGCTGAGGTTCCTCTGAGTCTTCAGGCCTTTTCAGACGGGTCTTGTTCTGCAGGGACGTCCAGTAATGTGTAATAATTGCGAAGGCCGTCTGTAATTTCTATCCCGTGTAAATCTGCCATGTCTGTAATTTCTCAAGTATAAATACCACCGACTGTAGGTCAGTGAAGACGGAGGTCCCGTGAGGTCCCATGATAACACAAATCGAATTTTCGGTCATTACCGCCGTAATTCGCCTTCTGGCTAGGAATTCCTCCGGTGTTTAAAATAGATGTCGCCGTGCATCAGGGTAGGAAGGTTTTCAGCCTTTTCAGCATGAACCTCAAATCCAACTCCTGCAACGAAACATCGAAGGAGAAGATAAAATAGATGAGATTGATTAGATGGAAATATGAGATACCTTTCTCTCCATGTGCATTCCTATCAACAGCTATTGCTTAATATCCACTTTTACTGGCTTATTTGCTTTTTTATTTTAAGTATAACAGGAAGTGGCGAATTGTAATATCCTGACCTTATGGGTTTGTATCCGGGGCAATGGTACATTTTAGCGAATTTCATCGTATTGTTGGCTTTATCCCGTGTGAATGAGCTGCAAAAAACACAGCTCATCCATTACATGAGGTCCCCCAGGTGGTCCTACTGGCTGAGTTGACCACGTGCAATGGCGACTGTAAGGTTCTTGAAGATCCCACGCTTTGCAACTTCCTTGTCTGTGGGTTTTCACTGTGCTACCAGAACCAGAGTCATTTAATAAGGAGCATATCAACTCACACGGCGTGCACGTTGGCCCAGTAACACATACAGTACGCGGTGAGCTACGCGCCATCAGTCTGAATCTATACGTTCATTCACTTTGTGCATTCACGTGGCATGCAGCAGGTTGCAGCCGTCGCTCGGGCAGTGCAGTGGAACGACATACCACAAGAGAGCAGGATGGAAACGCATCAGAGGAGACAAAAGGGAACGGGTTTGCCACCTGGACCGCCGACAAAATCATGTTTGCAGAAGGAGGCGCTTCTAGGTGTGGCGTCTCTGTTTGGACACGTCTGAGTCGGCTGGGTCGTATTACTTTACTCCCTGGTTAGAAGTAATCTGTTACACGAGTAGTTACATTACTTCACAGCCCATCACTGATTAGGACGAGGACATCCATCCCAGGAGCCCCAGCGTGTTCAGGGCTCTCAGGTCACTTCAGTTCAAATAGTTTTAACGTCTTGTTTCTTCAAGGACGGGTTTTTGCAGAGAATGCATGCTCACTTTCAGCCACGCCCTTTCATACCTGGTAGCCGCTCAGTGAAACCACAGGCTTCTACTGTTGGCCGCCGGATGAAGTGCCTCACCCGTGGGCACCTCGACAGGAATTGCGAAGGGGAAAGCAGCCCTCACCCCTCCCCTGCCCAGATTACTGTTCTCCTGCCTCGTCCTGCCATGTGTGTCTCATCCTCTCCTCGTCCTCCATCTTGTTTTTTTCCAGACGGCGTACACGGTGCCCATCCTGGCCTTTGCCTTCGTGTGCCACCCTGAAGTGCTGCCCATCTACAGCGAGCTGAAAGAGTGAGTGTGCTCCTCCTGATTGGTCCGATCAGCGCAGCGCCGTCGCCTCCGTGCACAGTACACTGGGTCGATACTGGGATGGAGGCGTTTCACAGTATTAGTAGTAGTAGAGGATCCCATTGGCTGTTACTAAAGCAGCAGCTACTCTGTGTGTTTGAGCTCCTACCATGTTTTATCCTTTTTAAAATACACCACCAAACAACAACGTGCACCGTGCAGTTTTAGGGCGGATTGTTCCTTTAAAAGACGTTACGCAGTAGGCTTGTCAGGCTGGTGCAGAATCCCCAGATGCCACTTGGGTAATAATCAATTTTGAGCCTTGTTAAAATGCTGCGACCTGTCTAAACCTGTGTGTGTGTGTGTGTGTGTGTGTGTGTGTGTGTGTGTGTGTGTGTGTGTGTGTGTGTGTGTGTGTGTGTGTGTGTGTGTGTGTGTGTGTGTGTGATGCCTCCTGCAGTCGCAGCCGGAAGAAGATGCAGAACGTCTCCAACCTGTCCATCCTCGCCATGCTCGTCATGTACATGCTGTCGGCGCTGTTTGGCTACCTCACCTTTTACGGTAAGAAGACACACACACACACACACACACACACACACACACACACACACACACACACACACACACACACACACACACGTCCTAGCTTAATAGTTCATTGCTTCAAATTCTTCTTCTCTCTCCTTCATCACAGACAACGTGGAGGCCGAGTTGCTCCACACCTTCACCAAGGTCTATAAGTTTGACACCATGTTGCTGCTGGTGCGCCTGGCCGTGCTCACCGCCGTCACCCTGACCGTCCCCATCGTGCTGTTCCCTGTGAGTAGATTGGCCACGCCCCCTTTTCTCACAATAATACACCGGGTTGGATTTGGCAGGAGTTCAGCTGGATTGCTTTACGGCGCAAAACAGCAGTAATCCACACCTTGTAGGAGAGCTTCAACTTGACGTTAGCTTACCTGGCATTATCCTTCTTCTTCCTCTTACCAACATTCGTGACAGGAAACAAAGGGGTTTATGGGTAATGTGGTTTTAAGTGTGAGAAAACACAAAAAGCTTGTAGCATTTAGCACCTTTGTAAAGAAACTCAATCCACCCTAAATCACAAACAGCTATTGGTGATGTAAGTTGGATAACTGGCCAAACAAAGAAGGCATTCTGGGAAATGTAGTAAATCACTAACTGAAGTCGAAGTAGACGAGGCCGGTTGAGTGGGTGCAACAAAAAAGTAAATTACAAAACTTCTTCACACAATAAACATCACAGATTATTATTATTAGTATTATTATTGTTATTGTTGTTGTTATTGTTGTCTAGTTAGCAGACAGGTGGTCGGCTGTGAGTTTCCCCCTGGACTGTTAAAAATCAAACACATTCACAGTGACGTCTTTTTCTGTTACGTCAAACCCGTTTCCATCCTCTCCACACCAACCAGCCTCTCCTCGCCCATTCAGTCAAACACAAATGTCACTGTGTCGTTCTGCTTACAGGCGTTTTGTGTTTGCTGCAGTCGCTCCGCTCGCTTTCTTGATGCAGCGTTTTTTTTGTTTTTTCTGGGGGGGGGTGGGGGGGGGTGGGGTGGGGGGTTTCCTGGCAGTTTGGTAAAGAACTCACTGTTCAGTTGGCATTTTGCTTGTGTCGTCATCTCAAGTCCCCAAGCACACAGACCGGTTGTAAACAGCCTCACCTCATGTACACACACACACACACACACACACACACACACACACACACTCTTTCTGCTTTCAAAGTCTCTCAGATTATTTTTTGGCATATTGTGCCTTGATTAGCCCCGCCCACTCACTTTTCGAGGCTCTGTTTCTCAGCAGCGGGGTCAAAGGTTATCCTCACTGTGACCTTCAGTTACTGAAGCTGGTCTTCTGAGTCACCCCCCCCATCCCTTATATGGTCATGGGCTAAATTTAGCGTGGCCCTTATCTGACATGAGGAGAACAGAAATGGTGTTGTGCTCTCCTTTAAACCCCCCCCACACACACACACACACACACACACACACATATATATATATGTACACACACACACACATATACCCACATGGAAGCATACACACACACTTGATTCGGTGAAAAGGCAAGCAGCAGTTCATCCTTAATTATTTCCTGAAGCAGCTGTTGTAGCTGCAGCAGGCGGCCACCAGGGGGCAGCAGCTCTGTTCACATCCAGTCTAAGGGGAGAGGCGCTGCGGTGCAGTCTGTGGCAGGGGGATGATGCAGCAATCTACCTCATACATGCACACACACATTAAAACATCCCAGCAGGCGTTTGACGGATGCTAACATGCAGGACGCCCCAAAGAGCACGATATGATGTGATATTCTCACAATATGACACAATATTGAAAAATAAAATAATATTAAAACAGATTTGGAAACTGATTTACTGTCAGGAAGATATTTAGGTGCAGATTTTACAAAACGCTCCAGCAGACGTCGCCTCAACTCATTTTGTTGCTGCATTTACACGGCAGGCCGTCGTATCGACATCAGTGTGACGATGTGTATCGCACATGCACATCTACTTTATCTGCACGGAGACACAGACACGGAAATAACAACCACACAACTACACAACTACACAACTACACAACCACACTCCCTCTGTGTACGTATCTACCTTTCATTACACTTCAGGTATTCAGCTGATTCTCATCCAGAATGAGCAGGCAGTGTTAGATGTGTGAGACAGGACATGTGGCCCTCCAGTCCCCCTAACTACCCCCCTGCTCTCCCCATATCAGTCTGCCACACACACACACACACACACACACACACACTCCCCCCCTCGGCAGACAACACATTTTTTTCTGTCCGAGGGAATGTGAGAGCAAATCCCACACTCGGCAGTGGAAGTTTACAGGCGAGAGGCCCTGACCAGACAGTGGAAAATCCCTCGCCCTGCCCTCCGACAGCAGAGACGGATGGAGGGGCGGAGCCACAGGGATGAGGGGGGTGGGGGGTGGGGGTGGAGGAAGACAGCCAAACAGAAGCTATACGTCGGCTGATTATCTGACCACAGTGTCCGATCCGAAACGTAGCTCGGCCGTCGGGAGGCGGACGGCAGACGAATGTTTGCTTAAACGTCCTCACCTCGTTTCTCTAAGTAGCATCAGTTAACACCTCCTCCCAAAACTCACCCACATCTCTAGGGGGGAGAGAAATGGAAGGGTTGCCATCTTGCATCACTATCAGCTTTAGCTCCCTGGACTGAGCCCAACCAACCAAAGGGCCGTTACCCAGAATGACCAAACCTCCTTGGTGAAGTGGTGAAATGTGGTGAGAGATGAACTCCACAGTCAGTCGCTTTACTTCATTTGATCATATCGGTGTTTTTAGCCTGGCTGGTTTTGTGCCAATGAGGCCAAACGTCCACGCCCTGAAATGTGATGCAGCGTTGTGGAGCAGGACGCTGGGAGGTCGGTTCTGGGTCGAAAATGGCCGCGGGAGCTTTGGATGAAGGTTTCCACTGAACGGCATCTGCAGCGTGACGGTAAAAACCGGTCAGGCCGGATGGTACCTGCTGTACTCCGGCTGGGTGATAAGAACAAACGGCTGAGAAACCTGAGCGAGGTGGTGGAGAAGATCCTGTTGTGTCTGTTTGTGAATAAATAGATAGATAGAAGATATTTGGAGCATTTGCACCTGCAGCCGTGGCTAGTCGGACACGCTGCATCCATTTAGACAGATCAGGGGTTAACTTTAAACTGAACTTGAACTTAAAATAACAAACGTCTTTTCTTATCCCCGATCTCTGATTTCGATGGTTGTAATCTCGGTTTGCATCATCGTCTGACATGTTAACTGTTAATGGTGCAGCGCTGGATTTCAACTCTAGGTTCACACATATGAAACCTCCTTAACTCACATCAAGTCGACCCGTGAGGATCAAAAGAGCTCCTCAGTCACACAGCGGCTCTGCCAGGCGCCCGGTGCTTCACGGCCCCCCCCCCCCCCCCGACCTTCACTTGGCAGGAAAATACTGACGACCTTCAGCCAGAGATTAACATTAGCTTTGTCTCTGACTGTCCTTGGCTCCAGAGGCGAAGTGTATGAGAAGTGTGTGTGTGTGTGTGTGTGTGTGTGTGTGTGCAGTCACGTGAAGGCCAGATCACACATAATGAAGAGGCTTAATGTACAGCCCGACGTGTCCTAGTTCTCAGGCCTCGGAGGTTTACACCCCGGGAGACGAAGAGCGCTTCACCTTCATCTTCATCGTCCCTCACCTCCTAATATTCACTCTCAGGCCACAAATCTGCCAGGTCGTTTTTTTTCAAGCATCATATCCAACAAGTTGGTCCGTTTGCTTTATTTGTGTTTGTCTCACTATTAGAAAGGCCTGATCGCCGTCTTCACTATGACTGGCTGCTGTGTAACATGTTGTATTGTTTTATTGTTGTATCAGTATAAGGGAACTTGATTTGCACCTTTTTTGGCGTGTCAGGTCTGTGTGTTTTATCCTCGGCTTCCTCGGTGGTGTCGGGATGCTGCAGAGAGCTGCTGCCGCCACTAGAGGGCTCACATCTCGTGCTGCAGGGATCCTGATGCTGCTGCTGCTCTCCTGAAGCGTTTCATCTAGAGCGACTGTAGAGAGACAGATCGCACTTTACTGGAGAAATGACAAAGCCCACGTTGGGTTGTGTAGATGTCCCAATGCTAACCAGGGTTCCTACACCTTTATGTTCTCCCCTGAATGTCCAGGTCTGATCTCTTAGGACCGATACTATCAGGACATTTCTGATCTGAAGTGGATCAACAAGCAGCCGAGCTTGTTTGGAGCTGGAGGAAAAAGATCAGCAACGCATTTAAAGGACATTTCCAAAACTATAAATGCAAATGTTCCATTTTCCGTAACTTCTCCAGGCCTGGAAAACACTGTGGGAACTCTGTCTAATGGTTTAGCTCTTCTGTGGGGGACAAAATTGACGAGTTGCCTTCCGGTGGTTCTGGACTGTCGCCCTGCTGCATGTCGTTTTAGTTGGATCCAGCCGGTCCTACCAGCAGGCTTCAGCTTGGATAAAAGCATCCACCACACGTCAGATGCTCTTATTTCAGACTCTCTACACTACTACACTAGCACCACGTCCTCCCTGGGCTGTGCTAACCGGCTGAACCCAGATGTGGCCGGGCCGGTCTGGCTGGCCACCACTGAGCCCCGCCACATATCTCACCGAGGCTGGACGGGGGTCTGACAGGCGCCGGCGAGGGGTGGAGGACTGGGCAAATATCGCACGCTGAACTCCAAAGGCCTCGAGCCGGGTCGCAGCCGGGCGCTGAATAGTTTGGAGGTTCGCGGAGAAATGTCGCATCCAGGCTCCAGATTTCCAAGCCGACCGAATTATGCAACTATGCAACAGTTGGGGGGAGACGGGTGATGGGGGGGGGGGGGGTTGTAAAAATGAGGGGGGGCGCTTCATTTATGCTCATTCTCTTGGATGAGAAATTGATTTCGGCCGTGGTGGCGACACTTTTTTGGCAGTCGGGCGGGATGGTGCAGACGTCGTCCTGGTAGCCCGACGGCCTCCGCCAGGGTCACTTGGTTCGCTCTGACAGGGCAGAAAATCCAGTTAACAGGATTTTGTTCCGCTGCACCCGACCTGCTGCATGGACGTGTTCTCACCCCCGTGCTGGCTCTTAAGTCAAAACTTGAAAGGGGGAAAATGAGGGATTTGGTGCGTTTCCAGGAGAACCTTTCGGTCGGACAGACTGAAGGAGTGAAGGCTTTCTGTCTGACCCTCCTGCAGGTCTCAGGTCTTTCTCCCGGGAGGTTTAACAGGTTGACTGGTTGAAGTAAGAAGGCAGCAAATGATACTGGGCTGCCAGTGACAATAGTTGCTTTCAGTAGCGACTCACTTCCTCCCCCCGGTGAAGCCCAACCCTCCTCTCACTACGGCTGATGCAATCGCATGGTTCCATTGCGCTGCAGGAGTTAATCCTCTTCCCTTTTTGAATGAATACTCTAAGCCCCGCCCCCTCAACCTTTCCCCTCCAGGCTGGCGGGCCCACGGCGTCTCAGGTTTCACCTGATACCCACGACCTTTCGCCTAGTGGGGCTTTAGCAGCGGCTCAGCAGCAGCGAGCGTCTTAGCTGGTGGTCCGCCTTTCTGAAGCTCTGTACTTCTAGTTCTCTCTCTCTCACACACACACACACACACACACACACACACACACACACACACACACACTCAAGCAAACACACACCCACCTCTCCCTCCCTCCTGTAGCACTTGACACACTTCAGTTAGCGGCCAAGTGTGGGAACGTATCCCCGGGCGCAGGCCAGCAGACTTGCAGACGGTTGTTGTTGTTGTTGTTGTTGTTTGTTTCTTTGCGTTTGGGCAGAAGAGAGAAGGAGCGTCAGTTAAATGTTTCCTGGTTCGCCGGTGTGATTGTTTTTCTGTCCCTGAATGAGATTTATATCTGAAAACTAGAAACTAGAAATGATTTCCTGAAATGTGATGCACCTCCACCGCCTCCAGCCCAGCCAGACTCAGTGGATCACGAGTTTGACATTTCTCATATATCTCACAAATATTTCTTTGTGTTGTTTAGTTGTTCTGCAGGTTCGCTGGGTCGGATCATTTTACAAGTGTCTAAGAAAATATAACTTGAATGATCCCTCAGACCTCTTGTCAACTTAATCCAACTTTAAGATGTGATGTGATTGTGTGAGCGAGTTTTTAAACTTTGAGCTGGACTTTGTGCTTTGTGTTCCCAGATCCGCTCCTCCATCACCACCTTGCTGTTCAGCGGTCGAGAGTTCAGCTGGACGCGCCACCTGCTGATCGCCGCCGCCATCCTGGCCTTCAACAACATGCTGGTCATCTTCGTCCCCACCATCAGAGACATCTTTGGCTTCATCGGTGAGTCTCTACTGGGCAGCAGGGAGTCCCTACCAGCTCCAGAGGTGCCGACCCTGACCTCTGACCTCTGACCTCTAGGGGGGGGGGGGGAGATAGAGTAACAATCTGCAACATTTTCATGATCCAACCTCTACCGGGAAACTTTTCCATCTGCTGGTGTCAGGTAGGTCTTTCCTGGGAGAAACCCTCTGGAGACAGGAAGTGATGCGTTTTAAGGTTTCAGCAGAAGAAGAACTGGGTAGTTAGCATGAGCAGCGATAGCCACCGTGGCTGAACAGACAGAGAACAGGAGAATGTGCAACAGGAGAAATGACTTTTTTGTGATGTAACCTCAGAAAGAGGTTTGTTTGTTCCTGAAGCCTGAAGTCGTTTTTTTTACCAGACACGCCTCCTTCCAACGTTTCAGCCTCAAGGTTTGGGATGACCTCCTTCCTTGTCGCTTTGTTGCAGGAAGTGAGTGGAAACATGCTACCTGAACACAGCCTCGTGCAGTATGTGAAACTGAGAACCTCAAACGTTCAAGTCCAATCTAGTAGAACACAGAAAGTCAATTTTTGCAGTTTTCTCTATTTGCGAAATTTGATTTCAGTACATGCAAGTAAACCAGGTTGATTTCTATTTCCTGGACTTCACAGAGAACGAGCCTGACGAGAACAAAACGATAGCAAACAGAATGAAACACATGGAAACAATATGAAGACTTTATTAGGAAAAATAAAATGTTCAGAGAGAGAACAATGCACTCTGGGTAATAACATGGAAAATGATGGTGAGATATGAAGAAAGTGTGACTACACTGTAAGATGACATCACCACCGACTCAACCAACATCATTGTTATCCTTCCTTCCCACGATTTCCGTTTGTTGTTCCCAAGTTCAGACTTAATGGAAATTTGGTTTGCAGACAAACTTCACAATAAAAGCGCACAATTAAAAAGAACCTGAAAATCAACAACAGGAAAAACAGAACGCAGTCGAGCCTCGATAAGCACCTTCAGGTTCAGGGGTCGTTTTCTGACCGCCTGCTTATTAAGTCATGGAAAGAAAATTAAAAGCACGGAGGCTTAAAGTGTCGGGTCGTGTCAACCGTGTTTACCCCCCCTTCATGACTGGGGGGGGTAAACACACACACTGTTCCTTAAGAGGTGGGTGAGGCGGCGTTATATCACACATTAGTAATATCTCTGGTTGCCAGGGATGAAATACTACAAATATTTTGAAGAAGAGACACAGAGCCATTAACGGAGGATTTTATTCTGAAAGTGTCAGTTTGAGTTCCTGTAGGTGGCGCTCTTTTCTTTGTGCGTTCAGCCACGGCGGCTGTCGCTGCTCATGCTAACTACCCAGTTCTTCTTCTGTTTACTCCAAACAAACTAACGCACATCACTTGTTTGACCTGGGTGTACGGCAGCAGGGAGGAGCAAACAGCCGGGGGGCGTTTGGTTTTACATGTGAGGTCGAATGAAACTCACCTTATCTGAGGAGTGTGGGGCTCAACTACCTTTGTCACATTTCCACGTTCCTGCAACAACTCTTGCGAGATTTCAGAGTTGAGAGTTGAGAGTTGAGAGTTGTTGCAGAAAGAGGACGTGGAAATGTGACAAAGGTGGTCTATGAAAGCAAGAGGGTTGACTTGTAGCAGGAAGAGGATGGTGGAAACGTAAATCAGTGTTGGAGACGTGTGTTGACAAAGATAAAAAACAACAACAATGGTTCGTTTTTGCGCATTTCCAAACTGTGCCAACAAAATGTTGAGGAAGACTTTTCATAGAATACCTTTGTCAGGTTTGTACCCTCCTCTTCCTGCAACAAGTGAACCCTCTCACTATAGACTACCTTTGTCCACCGTCCATTTCAGAGCGGGACTTCTCCTTGAGCTAGACTTTAGGTTTTTCTGGTAAGCGATCTATTTCTGTAGCGATCCTTTCAGTAATGTTGTCAGACACACGAATAACAATCTGAGCCTGTCAGTGGCAAAATCAAGCACTTTTAGTGGACGTACTTTGACCGCGCGCACTTGCCCCTACAGATTACACAATCAACAATCTGCTGCACCAATCAAAAAAGCACCCAGGGAATGACTAAACTGAGCAAACTGACGAGGATTAAGAGTTTGATGACTTGAAATGAAGGATGTGATCTGTCTGGTTTCGCGGCGCTGTGGGAACCATGCAGGTAGGTGAAGCCGGCGACTCACCGCCCAGAGAGAGGATGTCAGGAATCCACTTTGAAGAAGTTTGGCGGACTTGGCCCACGGAGAGGAGGTTTAACTGTCCCTGGAAGCTGAAGCGAGGCCTTTCGGATCCTTCATTTTAAAAGTCTTTACTCAGATGAAGTTTAATTTCCTTCTGGATGGTTTAATATGTTGTGAGATCAGACGGGATCTGGCGTCCTTCAGGGGCTGAACCCTGTGATGCCTCCTGAACCAGGTGCTAGAAACTGTTTTGGGTTTTTTTTTAAACACCGGCATCTGATTGGTCGATGGGGCCTGCGGTGGCCATCTTGGATGTCAACCAGGTGAAGTAAGAGTCACAGCGTGTTACAGCTCCTGTTCCTCCTTCTGGTTGCTTGCAGGCTCGTCTGCCGCCACCATGCTGATCTTCATCCTACCTGCTGCCTTCTACCTTCGCCTGGTCAAGTCGCTGCCATTTCGCTCCCCGCAGAAGATTGGGGTGAGTGTGCAGAAACACACACACACACACACACACACACACACTGACCTCTCAGCTACATGCCTAACCTTAACCTTTACCCTAATCCTAATCTTCACCCTCAACCCAAGCCCAAACCAGAAATTAGCCCCTTGCAAGTGAAAATCCTCCAAGGTGAGGACCGCCAAGAAGTCCTCGCTTTGGAGGTCATGAAAACACACAGGAAAATCTATTGTAACATTGCTAATAATCTCTCTCTCTCTCTCTCTCTCTCTCTCTCTCTCTCTCTCTCTAGGCGGCCATCTTCCTGGTCGTGGGAGTCGTCTTCATGATTGGCAGCTTGTCACTCATCGCGATGGACTGGATCCACAACCCCTCCGGCGCCGGTGGTCACTAAGCCCCTCCCCTCCCAAACAACCTTCCCAGATTTTCACTTTCAAGAGTGCAGCCACCCGATCCGACTCCCCCCCACCACCTCCCCCCCCAACCCCTCCATCCCGCTTACTCCCTCAGCCGGTCCCACGTTGGGGAACTGGGCTGCATCCTGAAGCGAGCGGCCTTCCCTCCATCACAACAAACCGACACAACGTGCTGCACCAGATTCATCCTCTGCCTCTTCAGGTCCCATGAATCCCCCAGAAAGTTTTACCGGAGGGAATCGTTTTAGCTCTTGTTTTTATTTGTTGTTATTCATTTTCTGTTTATTTTTTTTATTGCCGTAAAGATAATGGCATGCTATAAAGCGATGGACGTGACGGTTCACAGACAAGAGAATCATAAACCGCAGGGAGGAAAACGGGCTGCCGCCACGACAACCTGCCTTCGTCATCATCGTCATCTTCATCCTTTCCAACCATGAAGACAACTACGCATTTCACACCCAAAGCAGATCTGAGAACTGCCAAACGCAGGGCTGGGAAGACGATGCAAGTCCTCTGTGTACTTGAAGAAGATGCAGGGAGGTGGAGCCCGTCATCAAGCTGCACTTCTAGCATTGTTTCACTTTGTGTGTGTGTATGTAACACACACACACACACACACACACATACACACACACACACACGTTAAAAATGTCTGCAGTCCCTTTTCTCAAACACCACTTGCAACGACAACGACATGAATGGAGCAGTCGGCTGATCTCAAAGAGCTGAAGCAACAGTTTTATTTACCTCATCGATCACACATGACGGTTAATTGGTTGAATCGCTGCTCTGCTGCTCACGTAACAATCACAAACGTTGCCAAAGTCAACAAGCACATACGGTTTTAGTCAGTCGGACTCATAACCAGACACACACCATGTACACGGCCTGGCCGACTGGTTCAAACCGGCTGTGTGTTACTGTCACAGGAACCTGAACAATGTACATAATCAAGTGTATCTACTGAAATGAACTGAACTGAGTGTTGTACATACTATCTCACCTGGCCTTACTTGGCTTTCTCACTCTTTTTCATTCACCTGTTAAGTTTATCAGTTCCCATAGATGAGTAGGGCTGCACAGCTAATCACACATAGGTAGATTTGTTTTATTTCCCACAATAACAGTAGAATATTAGCAGATCTGCAAATATGAAACATTTCAGTCAATTGAGAAATGTCCCATGTAGCTGAAAATAGTTCACATGTACATATAAGGTGCCAAAATAGTAGTAAATAATGTCAGATCGTCAATCATGATCACAACGTGATATTACTATTACTATTACTATATTACTATAATATTACTAAGTGCCATGAATGGCGACATTTCCAGGCCTGGACTGGACCCTGAAGTGACGCAGGACCACAACACACAGGGAGACTGGGACCGACTCGTCTGTCTCAGCTGGGTGTTTTCCTCTGTGAGGTCATAATGTGTCGTAGGAGTCAGAACCCGGACGAGGTCACACGGACGTCATGGTGCTCGTTGTCATCGGCAACACTTTTATTCACTCCCTTAAGGAGAACACACCGAACCAGGGGCCCCGTTCCAAACCTGGTTATCAGTAACTAATGCAGGTTAAAGCTGCGATTTGTGAGGAAAACATATTGGTGTCAAAATGTGATTCAATCTGATTTATGTGATAAATCATTATCTAAAGCTATAATCTCATTTATTTATATTATTCTTTGAAATTATCGTACAGTGAAAGTTGAAAAGGTCACCGTGGCCCCTGGTTTATTATGGTGTAAAAACATGATCCCTCATTCAGAACTCAGATAAACTGGTGTTATCTCTTGTTTTTGAACCCCTGAAGCCATGCACGGGTCAGTTATTGATCCAGATGTAGGAGAGCTGTCTGCTGTTACCGACCAGCTTCGCTCATCAAGCTCAGCGGGTTGCTCACCGGTTATCAGGCTGTCATATAATCGGCGTTTCCATCAGCGGACCGAAAATCCCCCAAAATCCCTGATGCCTTTTTCTAAATTTTTAATGAGATTCTTTTTAAAAAAGAAAGATTGTGCCTTTTTGGAATATGTACTCATAATTGGCCTTTCCGCGTACTGGTGCCTTGGGTGGAGTCATGGAAACCACCAGCAGCTCCTCCGTTACCGTGTCAACACATCCAGCCAAAGCAGACAGCATTTACAGATCCTTTGCGGATCTACATACATGAAGCAATAGATATTTCAAATGAAATAGTGTATTATGTGCATGTTTTGGATTTCATACGTGGTCCTTTTGGACAATTGTATATGCCTTGTAAATAATCTTTATTATATGGTACACTGACACTCATTGTCCATGAGGGGGTTGTTGGGGTTCTGCTCTGGCAGTCTTCTGCAGCCCCAGTTTGTTTTAGTTTATATATAGATTGTGTATTTGATTTTTTTTTTTTTGTTGCTATATAATAGTTTTACCTTTTTTTCTCCTTATTGAAGCTTGTATATTTGTAGAAAATTTGGTCTCTATATATCCCTTTTCACGTCGTATCAGCATTTCATGAATTGATGTTGCCCGCTTCGAAGGGCCGCGTGGGCGGGGCTTACCAACACTGGGTTGAAATCAAAGCCACAAATAAGCAGTATTGAGGTGGAATCCAGCTCTAAAAACCAGTCCTGCTAGCGCGCTGCGATGGCCCAATGTTGTATATTGGTAGTCACACTGCGGTTAGTTTCCAGTTTCCTTCAAGAAGAGGCAGAGCGTCTCGTCTCTTGGTATTTCCTCATGGTTTTACTTGAACTGAAGCTTCCTAGGGCCCATTAAAGGCGTAGCGAGTTTCAAGACCACATCAAGACCCATCATGAATGTTAAACATGGATGTTTCTCAGTTTGGAAATAGCTTCTGGTAGCCTGCGATCTGCCATCAGTGGCTTCAGACCTTCGAACAACGAATCGTTCCTTCCTCACGTTGAGGTTTCATCTTTCTCGAGGCTCGTCTTACAATGAAGGACCAGAGGCGGCGGGGTTTAACGCCCCGCCCCCTTTAGTGATTCAGGTACTCAGTCTGGAAGTATTTTTATTCTCACTTTTGGAAAATTAAAATATCTTCACCTATTTCAGACGAGCCGAACTGTACTGAACTGTACTGTACTGTACTGGCTGAGGTGAGCTGGTAACGGCTCAGATCAGCTTCAGGAATGTGAAACGTGTATTATGACGGTGTTTAGTACGGCCTTGTACAAAAGTGCCACCCAAAAAAACCCACCTGCCTTATTTTTGTATGGGAACTCGCCCGCCGCCCCTCATGTCTCTGCTTCCTGTGGATGAAGCTGAACCTGCAGATTTGTAATTTTGCCCAAACGGGGGATTGTTTTGTATCAGTGAAGCAGTTTCATTATGATGAACAATAAAAATGTGAAACGAAAGCAGCTGTGGTTGTTTTTGTAGCGCTGCACAAGGTCATATAAACAGTTTCATCTTTTCCACTGTCGGGTTTTCTTTTTCTTTATTTAATTTTGTACCTCTTTGTGTGTGCAGCCGGTGTATTACGCTGCTTGGAATAAGATTGTGAGAGTTACTGTGTGTGTGTGTGTGTGTGTGTGTGTGTGTCTGCTGACACAAAGAATTCAGCTCATAAATTGTCATTTTCTAAAGTATCTGTGTCTATCTGTATCTGTATGCTTGTGTGTGTGTGTCTGTGTGTGTGTGTGTGCATGCATGCCATTGTACGTGTGTGTGTGTGTGTGTGTGTGTGTGAGTGTGTGCAGATGTGTGTTGGCCAGACAAATTCAATATAAGCTTCACTAAAACTGAAGCATACTGCCACTAAGTGTGTAGCTATGTAATGATATTTTGACGTATGTAGAATGTATTATTTATGGGTATTGCTACCTCTGAAGACTGCATGAGAGAGAAAGTGTGTGTGTGTGTGTGTGTGTGTGTGTGTCCACTGCTGACACAAAGCAGAATTCAGCTCATAAATTGTCATTTTCTAAACTATCTGTGTGTACAAGTCCCACGTTTTACTGTGTGTGTGTGTGTGTGTGTGTGTGTGTGCTCTCCCACCAGGGATTACATAACGTGTCGATGGACGTTTTTCTGGCATAGCGATCGAGTGATATTGGGCCTGCAGAACAAAACGGATCTCCCTGTCCTCGTCTCGCTCACATCTACCGCCGACATGTAACACCAGCTTGCCATGTTCCCAGATGGTCAAGTCGGGGTGTTAGGTAACCTCGCTCCAGATCCATACGCCGTGGCTCAAAATTCAACCTTGAAATGAGCTGAGATAGCTGCTGCAGCGATGTGGCGTTCAGGGACTCGCATTGTTGTAGCTCATGTGTGATTGGAGGGTTTGTGGGTGTGTGTGTGGATTTGAGTGTGACTGTATGTATTAGAGTGTATGTGAGTTGTGACCCCGACCCCACTTTATGAGCCCTGCAAACTTAGGTGGTGGTGGTGGGGGGGTGGCATTCAAAGTTGTTAGTCTTCCCAGCTTGCAGGTCATATTTTCCCAACATTAAATACTGTTCCTCGTGCAACAGCCAGGCGTAGATACGAGGTAGTTCTGCTTCAAACACACATACTGTCTACACGTTTTGTCACACCTCTTCCCATTTCAACAACTCACCAGACTGTTTCATGCTCTGATTCACGTCTGCCCTTCAGATCAGGGGTTCGGTTTAGCAACATCTTACTGTAGTTCATATTGACCAATACTCCTCCTCCTCACTCCGTCATGTGTATTTATGGCTTTTGTTTCAATCTTGTGGATGTAATGGGAAAGCAGCGGTATTATCCGGTAGTATGTCATGTAGTTCCTGGGTACGTGTCTGTCAAGGTTTTGGACATTTTATGTGTTCAGTTTTGTGTCACTCTCCACTGTAATAATAATAATAATAATAATAATAATAATAATAATAATAATAATAATAGCACTATAATATGGTGCTTCATATATAGAACTGTAAACTGATGGGAGGATTGTTGTTTAAATCCAACCTGGTTTGGCGATATTCTGACGTTACGTTGCATTTTAGCTAGCTCAGCATTGGCATTACGTTAGCATTAGCCTTGTTAGCATCACTATATTGCTTCTGCAGTATTTGTGGTATTTAACTTTCCTTGTTACAATCGTAAAGCAACGATTAAATCCAACCTGACAACATTTAGGTGTTTATTGGCTACTAGCCTCGTTAGCCATTACTTGATGTTGGCTTGCAAGCAGCTAGCACAGTATCGGTTTGTTCTTTTCCATATGTGTGTGTGTGTGTGTGTGTGTGTGTGTGAGTGTGAGTGTGAGTGTGTGAGTGAGTGAGAGAGAGAGAGAGAGAGAGAGACTACCAGCATCACCAGATGAGGATGCAGGCCTCATGCTACCCCACGGTTTGCTGTGAATGTAATTACATAAGACCCGTGAGCCTCAACCTCTGGACTCTCTGCCTCTCTCTCCTTTCAGCGTTGAGGACATTTCCCTCGTCTCTCCTCCGCCTCGCCGTCTCACCACCTGTCTGCATTCCTGTCTGTTAAAACCGTCTGTCTTCATTTCTAAATGTTAGAAATACCCTTCAGATATCCTCCATCCTTCCTTGTATTCTTCCACCCATACAGGTTTGTCTGTGTAGAGCTTTCTATTGGCATTAATCACAAATAATCCATTTGACATAAGATCCCAGCAAGAAGTACTTTATGTTGTCAGAGCGCAAAGCTGAGCTCGAGTTTTGTTTGGTGTTTTGTTGATAAGTAACGAAGGAAAGCAGGGAGGCTAGTATCTACTAGTATCTACTACGAGAGACAGACAGAGGTCTGCTAGCGTGTTTCTGTTTGTTTTCTCCTGACTTGGAGCGCCAGGTGGGTGGGGCTTGACGCATCACTGAATGACTCTCAAATACTTTCCAGAACCTTCAGCCGCTCTCTGATTTGCCCTTTCGTGGGGAAACCCCGCCCGGCACCTCGGCGGGCTGAAATCAACCAGACAGACACAAACACCTTTAGACGTCACGGATGAATCAGATGGGATGGGAACCTGTCACCGTCCCATGCTGCTCGCTGGTAAATACTGGCTCCATGTTGTTTTGTTTACCGTCTTTTTACCGACCCACCTTTCCCGCTTTCTTCTTCTTCTTCAATTTTTCATGAGTGGCTGGATTCCCCTTCTCTGCTGCTTTTCCACCGGTTCCTCTTCCTCCTTTCTCTCAGTGTATCTCCACTGACTGTATCATCCTTCCCCTCCTCTTTCCTCTCATCTCTCACTCTCTCTTTTTTGTGAGGATTAACTGTCCTGCTCTGTACAGTGGGGTGAATTCCAGCAGTACTGTCACCGTTAATAACCCACTGTCTGTGTGGGAAAACGCCTCGGCACCAGCAACCTGCAGAGGCTGTTAGTTTGTTTTACCGCTCTGCATTACCAGGTGGGTGGGGCTTGCCTCATGGATCAATGCAATGAAACCAGAGTGTTTAGACAATTATGTGAAAGTATTTGAATGTCTGGGATTGATAGCTTACCTGGCATGACCTTAATTGTCCTGATGCATTAAACCCCACCCGCCTGGCCCCCCAAGCAGGTTAAAACAAACCCAGAGTTATTTGCAGACGCTTGAATGATGCATCTCAGCTGAATCCAGTCACTCCTTTGGCTCGTTTTGATTCATGCACCTTGAAGGAGCTGCAAGGTTGCGACAGCTTTTTTTTTTGTTGGCATGTTGTAGTGGTTAGACAGCTTGTTCTGTAACCAGAGCATCGTCGGTTCAATCCCCATGACAGCCAACTTGTGTCCAACAACACTTGTGTTTCCTTGAGCGAGACACTGGACCCCCAACCTGACAGCAGCTTTAAAACGTCAATGTTGTTGAACAGTGTTGCTAAATAACACTGAATGAATTGGATTCTCCGTTTAGAGGAAATGATTCTGAAATGGGTATTTGATGGTGGAGGGGGGGAGGGGGGGGTTACCTACAGAGTAGCTGAATGGAATTGAATTGTGTCTTTAAAGGGAAAATCCACCTTAACCCATTTTAAAAAGTTACAAAAACAGCTATTGGTTGTGTACCTGGTATTTGTTGGGTCCATTTTGTTGTTTGGTGGTGTTTTCTTATTCCTGCTGACGGCGCCAGCAGATCAAAAACGGTCTATACTGTCATATGATATGAAACGCCTGTCTTAATCAGGAGATAGATGGTATTATTATTATTATTATTATACAATCTTTATTTATACAGTACTTTTCAAAACAAAGCTACAAAGTGCTTCACAACCAAGTAAATAAAAAATGACAAAGGTCAAGAAAACAGAAAGATCAATGAGGAAATTAAATTAGTCCCATCCATAGGAATAAAACAAAATAATAATCAATAAATTAAATTAAATAATAAATAAATAAAAATCAGGCAAGGCAACAAGGATAAAATGAATATAATCCAAATATGACAATAAAATTAAACTTGAAGAAGTGATTTACAAGATGATGCCAGTCTGAGCTCTCCAGCCAGGATCAGTCAGGGAGCTGCCTGGGGCCACGCAGCGCCTCAATAAAATACTAAAACCATTCTACATCATGTATTTCTATGAAGCAGACGAGGCACGTTGAGAGAAAGTGGGTTCACCAAAAACACTTCATCACCAAATAACTCCTGGAATGTATTGAACACCACAGATCGATGATGTTTAACACACAGTGATGATTTATGAGAGCGGATCTTTCCTTTGTCCTTTAAGATGGGGGCGGAGCCTCAGCGATGCCCCGGGGCTGCAGCTTACATAAGCTCAGGATGCTGGTTGGAGGCTGCGGACGCCGCTGGGAGCTGCCGCCAGCATCCAGGAGTACAGTGAGAGGATCACGTGTGGCTGACGTCTCACACACACACACACACACACACACACACACACACGTACGTTAAGGACATGCTCCAAAGGAAGGCAGCAGCAGTCTAGATGCAGGTGTGTGTGTGTGTGTGTGTGTGTGTGTGTGTGTGTGTGTGTGTGTGTGTGTGTGTGTGTGTAGTTCTACCAGCTGCTATTCTGTTCCACAATCTTCACCATTTGAAAACCTCAATATCAGAAGGAAGTTTTTACATTCTATGAAGTTTGTTGTCTTTTAGATCAGAAATCCAGCAATGATGAGATTTTCCTTTTAATTTCAAGTCAACAAAGCATATCAAACCCTCCATCCCCAATCTCACCCATGTCTATATAGTCTATTTTATACAGTGTCTATATAGTCTTTTCGTTTTTAACAGTGTATAAATTATACTATTATTAAATATATATATTTTCGTCTATACAGTATATTTAGTATTGTTTTTTCAGTCTATAGAATCTAGTATTTTATGTTTTAGTCTAACCAGTCTAATGTTTCCCTTTTATAAATGAAATATACTGTCTATAAATCCTATTTTTTAGTGTATGTATACAGCCTGTTTTTTATTTTTTTTAGTCTGACTTCTAGTCTACTTTTTACCCTGACTGTATTTTCTTTTATAAATTATATTTTGGTAATTTTTACAGTATATGAAATCTATTTTTAGAGTCTGTTTTTACTATTTCTCTACATTCTATACGGTCTATTTTATATTTTGTTACAGTCTATAAAGTCTATACAGCATAGATTTTTATTTTTTAGTCTATTTTTATTGTATTTTGTGTTCTATACCACCTATTGTTTTATTTTTTTACAGCCTTCACAGTGTATCTTTATTTGTAGTTCTTTGGAATTTTTTTTTTTTTTCGAGTGTGTTACTGGAAGGTGCCATGTGACACACAAGCGGTGGCAAAGATGGCGACACGGTGATAGAAACAACGTTTTGGTGTGAGAGAGCAGCCGCCAGCCAAGGACACACACACACACACACCTGAACACACACACACACACACAAACACACACACACACACAAAGAGCATGGTCTTGATTCTGACCTTTAAGGTGCCTTCGGGACAAATCACAAGATGATGATAAAAGTGTAACAGTGCAACAGGTAATGGGACAAGAAAGAGGAGTTAAAGAAAAAGAAATAGAAGGAGAGAAAGGAGGAGAAGAATAAAGAGGAGATGAAGAATTTGGAGAAGAGAAAGGAGGAGAAGGAGACGAAGAAGAAAAGGGAGCAGGAGGAGAACAAGAAGAAACTTTATAAAGAGAGAAAAGAGAAAATACTGAATTAGCCGGCTATCGTTCATCCAAAGTCCACAGTTCTTCGCATTACTGACATTTTGTAGCAGTCAGTGAAGCTAAATGGTTAATATTGTTCATTGTATTGTTAGCCTTCACAGCTAATTATCCTGAAAATCATTTCAAGCAGTGACATCTTGTCATCTTGCTTAAATAAATACTAATAAATATAAATAAAAATAGTTGGGCGAGTCACAAAGGGCCATTTCTTTAATTTAGCTGTAGAAACTCTGCAACATGTAGTTAAGCTACTTAGACAGCTAAGTTAACCATTAGTTAAGAGAATGATGTTCCCTTGCTAGCTAGTTGCCAGTCAGCTAACTTAGCAAACCACAAAAACAGTGGTGGTTGGCTCCGCCCATTGAGGTTTAACTCAACCAATGATATTATTTCTGCCTCCAGAGCAGCTCTAAGGCGGCATTCCCGTGGGACATTCAGCATCCATCAAATTCATGGACAAGACCTCAGCTGTGTTGTTGTGGGCGTGTCTCGAAACCTTTTGAAGCCTTCTCATTGGCTGATGAAATCTGTCAGCAGATGATGTTTACCTCTGCGCTGTCAAACTAGTTTAAACTTCTTTTGACGGACTGAGTTGCGATATTTTGCACTCCACCAATCCACGATGTCCATCAACGCATAGCTCTCATTGACATACATTGGATGTTGTTGTTTTTGTGACATATCGCAAACTCCTAACATGAACAACGCCTCGAACACCCACAGTATCAACAGTTTGTTTTTCCCTTTGCTACATCGCCAATCCTTTAACAAATAAAACCACATCAAATATTGACACACTGACACACAATTCTAACGCTACTCGGTACTCTGTACTTTTTTTAACTGAACAACCTTTATCCAGAGATGGTGTTGCGTTACAGACCCCTGCCCTGTGCAAATACTGTGGAATTGCAGGATCATTCCCACTATGTTGAAAAATGACTGGCTACCCTCCATTTAAAAAAAAAAAAATCCATCTCAACAGGTAAGAAATTAAAAGAAGCTGTTGAGAACATTGCGTACTGTTCCAGTGAGCGGTACTTTTGCAAGCGCTGCAACCAAACCAAACCAAAAAATGGTTTTAAAAAATTCAACCCATAACCTTTCACTTCTCTGCTCCCCTTGTTTTGTTTCACCCCTGGAGCACATCACTCCCTTTCCAGGAAAATGCAGAGCAAACACCGGGCTCCATCTTCACAGTTTCAAATGTCTGTGTGAAACATACTGAACTCATAACGTGGGAACACTTTTTTGACAGTGGACACAGTCATCAATCAGCATTATACAAGATAAAGAGCCTGTCAAAACATAATATAACATAGATACACGTCCAAATATGTATATGGATGAATCTACAGAAACAGTTCAAATTTGTATGCGCCCCCCCCCCCCCCCCATTTCTAAAGCATGTCTGCGTTAGTCAAAGTCTAAGATACACAAATCTAGTAAAGGTACAGAAACACATTTTTACATATTTTGAGAATTTGATTTTTACAATTAATTTTCCCATTGTAATGAACATTTTTGTATTGAATGTATTGTATGAATTGAATTAATTAATGAATGTCATCAACTGTAACAAACACATCATTACCAAAGCAATGTCATTTGTTATGGTAGTGACCGTTATGGTAGTGACCATTATGGTAGTGACGATCGTGAATTTATTCTTGGCATACGTCCAAAATACTAGCTAGCTCATGGCTAGTGATCATGGATTTAGACAGTTGTGTCTTCTATAAAACATACTGTGTTGGCGTAAAATCCCAAATTTTTACAAAATATGAAAAAATAAATGTTCGGTAATGACGCCTGTTAATGTCACACACTGATTTTCAGACTTAGGAGCACAATTACTTCAAAATGTTGGAACAGACCGACTCCCCTTGTGGTTATGATGCAGGCTGGTTTCCTTGGTGCAATTATAGGGGTGTGGCTAAAATCAGGCTCATTTTGGAGACTCAAACAGTGAGTGTTACAGGTAGTGACATAAAAATTGGAGACAACATTTTTTAGCTTTTAAAAAAAAAAAGTATTCAATTTTTTTAAATCCACAAAATAGAACAAACGTTTTCAACTTTAATTTAAAAGATATCAAGATGTTATATTAAAAAATTTAAAAAATTGTCAAAAATGTCTTTGGTATTGTTTTGACAAATTTAAGTAAGACGACCACCTTCCAATATAAAGTGGCATTTAAACCACTAATATTTAACTTTAGTATTATCTCATACAAAGCCTGTGACATCACTACATGATGTAATTTTCTGTTCAAAATCTGAAAAATGTATTTCTAAAACACTTTTCTTTGGTGGAGACAGCAATTTGAACCACTCCTGTAGAATCACCCATATACACACACATGCAGTATGTATATACAGTCATGATTGAAAGTTTGGGAGCCCCTTGTGCAATTATAGAAATGTTTAGTTTAGAGTTTAGTTTATAAACGAAATAATCAGTGTTGCAAGAACTCAACGGTGCTACAGTAGTTGGCTAGCCGTAGCTTACTTTAGTTTACTTTAATAGATACATAAATCGTTACTAAACAAACAAGATCACCACCATGTTATGAAATGTTGGTGCTCACTACAAATTATCTAAAAGTCGCCTGCTGCAGTGATAGCATGATCGCTTCCTGTTGATAAGAAATGCCAAAAGATTTCTGAGTCACCGTGTTTTGAAAGAGCGGCCAAACACAGATAACACATCTCGTGGTGGAAGTTGCCCTCATTTGAACAGATTGTTCGGGTCAAAGGTGACGGCCTTTGAAGAGCCGAAGGTGCCGTAACAATCTCAGAAAATTACATCATGCTTTTATGAATCGAATGTTGTTCTATGTCGCTGCATGTAGAGCATGGCAGTATCAATGGCAGGGTCCACTAGGTTCTCACAGAAAAGGATACTACTACTGTTGTGTAATTGTTCCATCAAACCCCACCCATGTGTTACTCCAGGAAGGTTAAAATAAACACTAAGAACAATTACAAAATGCCAGAGCCAGTATCAACAGTGTTAATGTAATAACTTCCCATTTCCCATTATAATTTAATAAATATTTCCTGCTATTAATATAATAATATTTTCCTGTTAATGTTATTACATTATTGGTTTTTTTTTCCATTAACAGGAAGGTTTCAAAAATGTAACTGATGATGAACATGTATCCACAGTCATTACATTTATGAAAACTGAACATTTCAACCTTCCTGACCCAATAATGTCAACAACAAAAAAAGAGCACACACATGTCAGGTGACTTTACGACACTCTGAGCTGCAGGTTGTTGTGACGTTAACAGTTGTAACAGGTTGCACATCCAAACTTGTTGACGCAAAAAAAAGGAAGTTTGAAAGTTTGAGGTGGCTGATGAATTTTTGCCACGAACGCACAGTCGTCATTTAAAAAGGCTTAGTGTAGGTATTTGTCTGAAGCAGGCGGGCGTAGCCGGGAGGACATATCTCAGGTATTGTCAGAGTAAAGAATGTAAGGTTTGGGCATCAGACAGGGTTAGTGTGGAATTCATAAAGTCTCTGATGGTCTGTTATTAAAACCCTGCCGCCACAAAGGCACGGCTCAACTCCTGAATGTCGAGTAAAGGTACATAATATGACGCTATGAAGTTATGTTTGTTCAGCTGTGGGCACAGTCCGTCCCGCTCTCCCGCCATGTGTTGTTTTGATGTTCCTGTGCAGGTACTGTATTTCCTTCAGATGGTTTCTGTGGCGAATCATGACGGCGCTCACTATCACACCCTGGGATGACTCGGCATGTTTTGTGAGACCTGCTGCTGCCTGTATGAGGTTTTGGTGTCAGCCAATCAGAATCAAGGAGCAAAGGGCTTCTTTCTAGACCGACGATCAACAATCATACAGGAGAAATCCATCAGAGGAGAGAGACCAATTTCTCCACCAACAGTACATAGACCAGAATGCAGTTGGGTGTTGAGGGGTTGGTGTGAGTAAGGAGAGTGACTCGCTTTTTCTTAACTGGAAACTCTTGCTGTCATGCTCTAACCATCACTGTCACTATTTTGTTTGTTTTGTTTGTTTTTCAAAAGGCATTCTGGGAAAAGTAGAAAATCACTAACTGAAGTAGAAGTAGACGAGGAAGGTTGAGGGAAAGTGGGAACAAAAACAACAAAAACGTTAATTCATCACACACATTCCCAGAATTCACTCTGATGAAACACCTTTACGTTGGAGACACAAAAAGTAAATGATCTCTTGGTTCTATCAATAAAGAGAGCTGTCAATCAGCGGGAGTCATCCTCGGTGTCTTGTACTTGTTGGGTATCCCAGCCAGGAGGTTCAACGTTCAACCTCAACCCAAAGGAGTGCAACATTTTCACAATATGATAGTATGGCGCAGATATTTAGGTCTGATCTATAGACTCTCAGACTGTGTCGTATCTATTCTATGATGTTACGCTAAGCTATCATACGATACACTAGACACACAGGAGCAGGAGACGTGATGTCATTCAGAGAGATGGTAATGGATCCATTGATACAGTGGGACAGACAGACAGAGAGACAGACAGACAGACAGAGAGACAGACAGACAGACAGACAGAGAGACTGAGCGCGACAGACAGACAGACAGACAGACAGAGACAGACACAGACAGAGACAGACAGAGAGAGAGAGAGAGACACACACAGACAGACAGAGAGAGAGAGAGACAGACAGACAGACAGACAGACAGAGACACAGACAGACAGACAGAGAGACTGAGAGAGAGAGACAGACAGGCAGACTGAGAGACAGACAGACAGACACACAGACAGACAGACAGACAGACAGAGAGACTGAGAGCGACAGACAAACAGACAGACAGACAGACAGGTTCATCATTCCATGTATCTAAAATCTAAAGGAAGTTTTTTAACCATAATGTTTGAGCTGGCTGGTGGTCACCGAGACTGTCCCGTAACCAAAAGGTCGCAGGTTCCTTCCCAACCGATGTCTTTGCGTGAGCAGGTGTGGCTTTTTTCAAATGGTTGATATCTCCTCTTGTGTTTCAGTACAGTGTGTTGACTGGATGGATATCACCATTACGGAACCAAGAGCAGAAAGTGGGTTATCAGGAATGTGTGTGTGTGTGTGTGTGTGTGTGTGTGTGTGTGTGTGCTGCCGCGATGGCCTCATTAGGGAAGATGTCTCAGACCGGCCTGAGAAAGGGAATCAGTCACAAGGATGCCAACTGCGGCCCCATGGTACATTCACATTCACACCGGGCTGATTTCAGGTCAGATATTAGGTGAGGAAATATGTCTGCGTCTCTACCGGCCTGGTTTCTGCTGTTCCTGGTAACAATGGCACAATTCTACACATTGTTATCCTCTTCAACTCAGGATTTCCTGTCGATGGAGTTTGAGTTCCTGTAGGTGGCGCTCTTTTCTTTGTCTGTTCAGCCACGGTGGCTATCGCTGCTCATGCTAACTACCCAGTTCTTCTTCTGTTGAAACGTGAAAACGCATCACTTCCTGTCTCCAGAGGGTTTCTCCCGGTA
Organism: Hoplostethus atlanticus; assembly: GCA_034670405.1. Taxonomy (NCBI): domain Eukaryota; kingdom Metazoa; phylum Chordata; class Actinopteri; order Trachichthyiformes; family Trachichthyidae; genus Hoplostethus; species Hoplostethus atlanticus. Next base: position 586,911 of record JAXDDX010000149.1, on the reverse strand, counting down.
AAGACCCTGACACCAGGTGTTGAGAGCAGCAGATGGAGAAGCTTCCAGTTATTCAGGTTGTAGTGATCAACATTTGCAGAGGAAATGAAAAAAATAGTTACCTTAAATAAAAAAAATATATCCTTTATCCTATTTAAAGTGTGGCTTTGTCCGTTTACCCTCTTTTCACATTCCCGCACGAAGAATCTCAAACCGATCCTTCTCACGTAATGTTTTGGACAGGGATCCTCTCCATGTTGCCAAAACATTACGTAAGATGGCCTCGTCCTGATGTGAGAGCGTCTTTACCGTCAGTCACCGTGCAGGTTGGCGCTCACACTAGAAATCAATCCGTCATATGTATCGCACTTCACTGCCGAATGTCTACACAACTTACACAACCGACCGTGTTGACTTGCCACCGTCAGAAAGTCATTTCCAAGAATAGCTTCTCAGCACCAAAAATGATACCTGGATACGAGGATGACCTACGCCTGGGTTAGGGTGTTGATGCTTTCTGCAGGTTAACTCTGGCACTACTTTGCGTCAGTGTTCAGGAGCTGGACTTCACAAACAGCCACGTTACGCAATGGAAAAAATGATGAACGATTATGGGCAAATTGAAACCCCCCTGCCATGAAAATTGGGAAAAGAAAATGGAAGAGACAGGAAGTGAGAAGGGCTACACAGAGAGGTACTCAGTTTGGATGGAAGGAGGTGGAAGATGAGGAGGAGGAGGAGGAGGAAGATGCTTCTCTGTCAGTGTCTATTTCTTGAAGAGCTTTGGTGTGACACAGTTCAAGGACCGATGTCGGATGACCGCCCGCTCGTGTGCTTCTGTTATTGTGAAGAAACTTACGGAGGAGTCAGCAAGGCTTGTTACTGTAAGTTACTGTATTTTTAGCGTCAGAATTGCGAGAACATCGAGAGTAGAAGTCGCTCTAAAAAAAGGTTTTATTCACGCTGACTCAACTTCTCTTGAAATCCCGCCCTGTTGTCACGAACCACCCAATTCCACTGATTCACACTGATGGTGCAAAACAAAAGGGACACAAAACAGCTATTGGATACCGAAAACGTTGATTTACACCAGACACCCTGACATTTAAGTCAATTATACAGGAAACGTAATCATAGTTTCCTTGAGCAGTAGGATGGAGGTTAGAGGAACTGGGTGGGAAAATGTGGGTGGGGTAGGTGATTGTCGACTATCCCTGGATTAATAAAGATTAAAAAGGTAACTAAGTAAATAAGTAACTAAGTATCGAGGAGGCCAAGTAAGCAAACAAACAAGCGCAAAACTTTCACACACTTTGGTGTTAAAACAGCTCTGGAAACAGTTTCGGATCAGAAAGATATTTAGGTGCTGATTTCACAAAGCGATGCAGGTAGCGGCAACTTTTATTTTGAAATTACATTTACACAGGTTTTCCCTGTTTGCTGCAGGTCGTATCAACTTTTATTCAGCGTCAAAATGTCAGTAAGAATTAGAAATAATCCACTGACGCCTCTACAGTGCAACTTACAGATGGCTCCATAACCACGTTGCTCACTTCTCGTCAACCCGTTTGGTGGTGCAACAGACGTTTAGAAAGGGAGTGAATGGTGCAGTGTAATAACAGGCCTCGCTATTTCTGTAGCCGCATTAACTACCGAGCTGCTGCATCCTCATCAGCGCTTCCTGTTAACCTCAACACTCACATACTAGTCGACTCATCCGCCCATCATCCGCCCTGCCCACTTTTATTTTGTCATCCACCTCTGTGACTTTGCATCATCTCCTTTAGGTGACTTGTTTGTTTGTGTTTTTTGTTTTTTCTGTTTCATTTTGTTGAATCAACTGTTTGTATGTTTGACTCCCCTCAGGACGCTACTCAGCCATACCATTAAAACCACCTGTCTAATATTGTGTAGGTCCCCCTCGTGCCGCCAAACCAGCTCTGACCTGTCGAGGCATGGACCCCACAAGACCTCTGAAGGTGTCCTGTGGTATCTGGCACCAAGACGTTAGCAGCAGATTCTTTAAGTCCTGTAAGTTGCGAGGTGGGGCCTCCATGGATCGGATTTGTTTTTCCAGCACATCCCACAGATGCTCGATCGGATTGAGATCTGGGGAATTTGGAGGCCAAGTCAACACCTTGAACTCTTTGTCATGTTCCTCAAACCATTCCTGAACTATATTTGCAGAGTGGCAGAAAGAGGCCACCGCCATCAGGGAATACCGTTGCCATGAAGGGGTGTACTTGGTCTGCAACAACGTTTAGGTAGGTGGTACGTGTCAAAGTAGGTTTCCCAGCAGAACATTGCCCAGAGCATCACACTGCCTCCGCCGGCTCGCCTTCTTCCCATAGTGCATCCTGGTGCCATCTCTTCCCCAGGTAAACGAAGAACACATGTCTAACTATACAGAAAGAAATCACTCCTTTATACAGACAAACAACTTCTTACGCACTTACACTCTGATAACACCGACAGCTTTGAAGGCAGTTACGCAATGGCCAAGTACAGATAGCAGTAAAATGAAACAACCCTGGACAAAATGTTTAAGATACATGATCACAACTAGGCATATTGTCTCCAACACACTTTGAGGTGAATCTTCATGTCGCTGCCTTATCGGTGGTGTTTTGGGTCGGAGATCAAGAGCAGATTGGAGTTTCAGTTCCACAAAGATTTCTCGGAAGAGCTGCTCTGGATGCTGAAATAGCTCAGCGGGCAACGAAGGAACTGTCAAAATAAAAGTATAAATAAAATTAAAAATGGCAACAGCTTCCTTTTTCATTCATTCATCACCGTGGCATTCATGACCCCCGACCAACGTGTTCATGTGAGAGCCTGGTGGCATGCCAGCAAAGCATACGATCAAAACTATTACAATTATTATCAATTATCAAACATTACCACCAACATGATTGACTCACTAAAAACACTTTAAAAATACTTTAAAAACACTTTAAAAACACTTTTAAAACACTTTTCCAGCATTACATTATATCAGTGTGTGTTGGATCCAGCCACTGATGCAACATTTCATCATGACCCCTTCCTGTTGGGCTTGGGCTGCACATGTCCTCTTAACCTCCAGCTGCGGACAGGAAACTGTCATCGAGATGGCATTTCACAGCACTTCCTGCAGCGGAGGACCATAACCATAGAGAGACATCCAGTCGCACAGAGCAGACAGGAAGTCGGGTGACATGGCAGATAAGTTATCTATGTGTCGCTATTTGAAGAATTCAAAAGCACAAGATGGAAAAATAAATCAAAACCTGAAGTTGGTTCTGCAGCTCAGTGGAGAAAAGGTTTCACCAAATATCAGCTGTTAATAAATGAAAAATATAGAAGATTTAGTCTCTTACAACAGGATTTAGTCAACCAAGTATTTACTTTAAAAACGTTCCCTCATTTTTGGGGATTTTTTGAGCTGTAGTCATTTTATTACAGTGCGTCACTTTTTCAAATCAAATTTCGTAAAGAATTTCTTCATTTGCTTCCACAACATGGACACAAGAGAGATGTAAATGCAGATCGGACAGCATTGATCTCCATTTCCATCTCTCTTGTGTGTTTGTTTTTCTAACGCTGCGTGTTGAAAACTGAGCTGTGGCCAGACAGACATGTACTTCTCCTGCAGCTGATGTTACTTGGTGCGAGAGGAAGTAGATTGGATCTGTAGGTTATTTTTCTGTCTGAACCTGCAGCATGTTTCAGTATGTTCCAGTTAGTTCAGCTCGTCGTTCGGTGTCGTTGTGACCCCTGATGACCCCGACACTAGCCGGTCCTCATACTAACCTACACCCGGTCTCCGGCTGCAGCTGAAAGTGTCCCAGTTCTGATTTCTTCTATGTGACACAGATCTGATGTTTTCTAATCAATGTGAACAACAAAAAGCTTTATGGAGTCTCAGTTTATCAATTTTTTAAATTTGTTTTTTTAATTCTTGCCTTTATTTGACAGTCAGTAGAGAGAGATCAGGTGAGAGAGGAGGGATGACATGCGACATAGGTCCCGGGCCGGATTCGAACCCTGGACGTCACGGTTTATCAATTCTGATCGGTCCAAGCTAAGCTAACTAAAAACCTATCCCAGTTTTTGCCCAGACGTCTGCAAACCTTTTAACAGATACTCAACGTATCACTGCTCAGTGGGAAGCCAAATAGCCGACTACGACAATATGTTGTCACCTTCCTTCTTGACAAAACCAAAGTAAAGGGAATGTAAACGTTTTCATTTTTGACCTGAGTTAGCGAGCTAGCGTGCTAGCTCCTTGCTAGGATGGAGGATGGAGATCGGCTTGTTAAACTGAAATGAGATCTGAAGCTGTTTATTACGACTGAAACCTGAAACTGAAATAGTGATTTCTCGAGAAAACGGGAACCACCTGGTGCACACACATACGGAAGTGTGTGTGTGTGTGCATGTCTATATGTCTGTGTGTGTGTGTGCGTGTCTATATGTCTGTGTGTGTGTGTGTGTGTGTGCATGTCTATATGTCTGTGTGTGTGTGTCTGTGTGTGTGTGTGTGTGTCCGTCTGTCTGTCTGTCTGTCTGTTGATATCCCCCTAATCCTCTCAGTCTCTGCGGCTCTAATTCCTGTGCCCCCCCGGAGCCCTAACCTCACCCTGCGCTGTGAACCGAATTACCTCCCGCTCCCTGGTTTCTGTGCAGGGAGTGTGAGAGGTTTGCATTTGTTTCATGTTTTAACAGCTACGCCACACACACACACACACACACACACACACACACACACACATACACACACACACACTGCAATACAAAGCCAAGCAGCAACCGTGTGAGGAGTGAAACTGAGATAAACTACTACAGTTTTCCCTCTCATCCCTCCAAAAGCAGTGCTAGTACTGGAGTATTGTTTGGTTGCGTTAACACACAGAATTCTTGCTAATATGAAATCTGAACCCTGGTAATTACCTTTGACCTTTAAAAACACACAAAGTTCTCAGTGTTTTGCCTTTGCAAGCAGTATGGGCGTTATTCCCACTGAGCACTTTTACATTCATTAGCCGTTTAATGACTAGGCTACTGAAGGGCCAGAGCCAACTCAACGTCCTGAGGAGGCTCGGGTCCTGAGGAGGCTCGGGTCCCTCGACGGATGTAGAACCATGCTGAACGTGTTCTACCAGTCGGTGGTGGCAGGCTGCCCTTTGCTTAGCCGCAGACACCAACAGGATAGACAAACTGCTGAGGAAGGCGGGGTCTGTCCTGTCCTACCTACCTACCTACCTTCCTACCTACCTATCTACCTACCTACCTACCTACCTACCTTCCTACCTACCTATCTACCTACCTACCAACCTTCCTACCTACCTACCTACCTACCTACCAACCTTCCTACCTACCTACCTTCCTACCTACCTACCTACCAACCTTCCTACCTACCTACCTACCTACCTACCAACCTTCCTACCTACCTACCTTCCTACCTACCTACCTACCAACCTTCCTACCTACCTACCTACCTTCCTACCTACCTATCTACCTACCTACCTACCTACCTATCTACCTACCTACCTACCTACCTACCTACCAACCTTCCTACCTACCTACCTACCTACCTACCAACCTTCCTACCTACCTACCTTCCTACCTACCTACCTACCAACCTTCCTACCTACCTACCTACCTTCCTACCTACCTATCTACCTACCTACCTACCTACCTATCTACCTACCTACCTACCTACCTACCTACCTACCTACCTACCTTCCTTTAACAGATGTCTAAATGATTTGTAGTGTCTCCAAAGTTTAACAGACGTCTATGAACATTAAAGCGTTATCTCGTACACGTGGACTTCTCTGGTGAACATTTCTGATATTTACAGCTGTTCATGTGTTGTTTAAGTATGTATTTACTGCTTGGTCTAAAACTGGACAACACACCGAAAAGATCCTGGGAGATGAGAGATGAAGCAGAGACGCCATGCTGGAAAGACGTCTAGAGTTCAGTGGGTTGGATGCTATTTTATGGCGAAAGATGATGATAAATATTGTCTGAAATGTGGAAATTCTCCAATTCTAACCACCACAGCGACAAGTAAAGAAATTAGAAATGTCAAAGGTTTCACACTGACATCTCTCTCTCTCTCTCTCTCTCTCTCTCTCTCCCATACTGGCCGGTGGAGGCCGGGGGAGTCAACGGGTTCACAGCCCGTTGACTCCCCCGGGTCCATCCCGGGTGGAAAGTTTTGGGAGGGCAAGACGAGCGGCCTCCCCTCCCAGGCCCCTAAGGCTAACGTGATCCCCCCATTTGTGCTCCTGTCATGAAGAATGCGCCCGCTAAACCACTTTCCCACCACTAAGAGGATTACTAAGGTAATGCTGGCGTATCAAGAGATGCTCCGGCAGATCTAGACACTGGGAATCTGAAATTAATAACTCATGTAGAAACGTGAAGTGAGGTTTGACTCTACCTGGCAGCTTGCTGAGAAGCTAGCTAGGCGACCTTTGCAACATTGGCCTACTTCTCTAATGAACCAAAGCGCCGGTGAAATATCCTTTTGGAGGAAAAACTGTATATTTGAAAAATATACTTTATACTTGATATTTGTAGGTGAAAAAGTTAAAATAGCTACTTTACTTTTATGTCAGTGTTCAAAGTGTCGCATCATTCTCAAAATCTCACAAAACAACAGAGAAGGTGAAATTTGACATTTTCCCCCTCAACTCATGGTAACTCATGGTGATTGGTAAGAGATTGAAATGATGATGGCAGATAAACAATAGACAGATAGACAATAAACCTTATGGGAAACGTGCAACACCATAGACGCTCTTTGAATTGGTGCTGATCGCTGTTAAATCACTCATAGAAAATAGATGAAGAGTATTACAGTTTTTCTCAGTCGCTTTGGTCGCTTTCTCAGATCAGAATTGAAATTCTCAAAACTACTTGTTCAACCTCCACATCAT
>JAXDDX010000149.1:537500-570000 GCA_034670405.1 Hoplostethus atlanticus | reverse complement strand
TCTTAAGTGTTCATATATATAGATACACACACCGGTTAATTCAAACAGCAGCGGTAACCTAATCCTCCCGAGGTCACGCCATGGGGTGTAGATTACCTTCCCTCAGGAGAAAGAGCTAAAGTAATCCTGTAGTTAATATAGAAACGATACTAAGTCGCTGTAGGATTATTATAGTAACATCACAGGAGATAAAAATACTATGAAGTATGATAGGGTCGCTATAATACTGTGTCTGTAAAGTTATCTCCAAGGACTGCAATATTCCTATAATATTCTTTATATTCCTATCGTATTTCTTATGTATACCTATACTATAACAACAGGGAGTGTCTGGGGGAGTCCTGGTCCGGGACCCTTGGCAGTCTTTCATCATATGAGTTTTTTCCTCTCCTAAAGGGTCCTGTCCTGGACTGGCGACGAGCCCTGGAAACCAAGAAACTATGTTGAATTTCACCCAGATTTCATCAGTTCCGTCCGTAATCCACTTTCACTGCGTGGACAAGTGAAGGATCACATCTGTTAGGGAAGTGAAAGTATGGGACTGACTATGATGAGAGTCCTGGATCAGGACTAGGGCAGTCCATGGCTTTACAACCTGAACACACTTTTTGGTCCTATTTTTTCACTTCCTATGGTATCACTATAATATTTGTATTGTGTACTCCTAAAATGTACTGAAGGATCCCTGTAGTTCTCCATAGGAGGGTCTCTGGGTCAGTGTGGGCTCTGTTTGTATACAAACCACATCACTTACCGTAACCAAACTAAAACCCAGAGGCCACGCCTTCCACGCCTGCTCGCCTTCCCCGGGCTGATGCAATGCTGATACATATAAAGGAGCCGGTCCCACCCCTCCTCCAACAGAACACGGTTTATCTCAACGAGCGCACCTCATCTCTGGGAATTTGAAATAAATCGAAATTCTTTGCGTTTTACGCGTCGGCTGCTTTTATTTTATCTCTCCATCAGCGGTTTGTGTTACTTGAAGTGGTGATACTGTCTAGTAGGCTGTATATTCTCTTTTATTTTCCGTTAATATATCTGCTATATCCTCGAGGACCAGTCCTTCCAAAGTAGAGGCTTCTGGGCTCGTTTTGTCCAAGAGTCTCCTCCATCAAATCCTCCGGACATCTGCTTTTTTATTATTATCCGTAAAAGGAATTAACGGGCATCCTCCCATTTCCTAAGGTAAGACTGCCGCTTCTCACCGTTTGACTGTCCGGAATTACCGGATGTAGGCGGCACATTCTGCCTGCGCTTTAGATATTTCATCATCTCACAGTTTTATATTTGTCTGTTTTTACATCTTTATCTTCTCCAACTTCATGTAGGCTCTATCATATCCAACTATACTGGGTTGACGTTAGCTATCAGGGCGACACAGCTTTCTTCATCAACAGATTGAATTCATCTCTTGTATATCACATCTTTGGGGCTCCTTATAAATAGAAATATGCCCATTAAAGATGCCCAAGGCTTTATCTGATCCTAGGTCATCCGCTCTTTCAAATAAATAAATAATCAGGCTGTGTGACAATGATGCTGCAGTGTTGGACTGATGTCCGCCCGGTTTACGGTCGTGACAGGGTTGGCATTTCCACAGAATTAAACGTGGTCAAACTGAAAGACACACAGATATATTTAAATGTAAAAAGGTTGTAACCATGAGTTAACTGGGAACCAGAGGACTGTGCGCAATGGATGAAAGCTCTGCGCAAAATGGAGAGCCATGCCCATAATAGGCAACACGTGCCATTGTTTCCATTGGAGCCGACCGTGGAAATAATGTCATTAAATGAATCTCATCGGACGCTTGTCGTGTCAGGCTGTAAGTGTGCGGCATTACAGTCAACAGAAACATATTTTCATCATTTCATTTCATTTCTAACACCCGCAGCTTTGCCTTGTTGGCCTATTGGTCCGTTAAAGCCCATCCAGTCTGTAAAGTCTGTGATGTTTGAGAGAAAGACACTACCGTGTTGAGGTAGAATCACTTTTTTGGTGACTTTTCAAATCGTTTCAGGAGAATTTGGCCCAAAGTCAACAGACCTACTGCGGGTTTTTTTTGTCAGTCTACCGGGCTGTCGGGCGAGACGCGGATGCCGGTCTGGTATTTTTCCACTGCCTCTCCGATGAGTCAAAACCCCCCCTCCTTCGAGTCACATGACCTCAGACTCACGAGGAGGGCTGCGGCGCGCAATGCTCACTACAATATTGATTATTCTAAGGGGGCCCCGTGAACGCGCGCTGCTAGAAATAAGAGGTCGGGGCGGGATGGCGCAGGGGCAGAAATGCAAGAAAAAAACAACTAAAAACGCAAAATCAACTCTGCTGTTGTTGTTTTTTAACATGCAGCATGAAACAACCCAGTGCCAAGACTGAGATGAGTCGCTTCAACATCTCTCCTGATGAAGACAGCAGCTGCAGCTCCAATAGCAATGAGTACAGTTACCAGGACTGTCCCAAGAAGGTCCCACTCAGCAGGTGAGGGGCTCAGAGAGACACACCAGCATCACACCAGTTCTCTAAATTCTTCTCTGTGAATCTCATATATGTGTGTGTGTGTGTGTGTGTGTGTGTGTTAAAGCCAATACCCGGATATGGACGCAGAGAGTCAGAACTTCCTTCCTGAACACAACCTGGGCAAGAAGAAGTATGAGACCGAATATGTAAGCGCTCTGTTCTTCCTCCTCTTTTGTGCTGTCCTGATCTCTCCTTCCTGTTGTCCTAACTGAGCGTCTTTCCAAACAGCACCAGGGTAACGCCTCCTTCGGGATGTCAGTCTTCAACCTGGGTAACGCCATCATGGGCAGCGGCATCCTCGGCCTCTCCTACGCCATGGCCAACACCGGCATCGCCCTGTTTGTGTAAGTACTTCATTCATGGAGTATTACTTCAGTGGTTTGATTTGGTCAAGGTTACTGGTCGTGATGCACCTCTGACGCTGCGTCTTTAAAGCGGCCGGTCTGCACCGGGCAGCACCGGGCAGCCGGCCGCCCCCCGGGCCAACAGAGTACACTCCGGGTCGAAAGTTGAAAATGGTTGCCAGAAGTGTAAGCGCTTGCTGTGGTGTTTGCTGTAGATAACGCGGTGAAAAGGGCGTTCATTCCTGGTGCAGAATCAAATTCTTCTCCAGTGCATGCTGTGAGGCTGCAGGGCTTTCGTAAGAGCGCCCCCTGTAGGCCAGTCATTTATAGATCACAGTGAGAGCTATCTATCGACCGAAACCTTTTCTGCTGTGCTTTTTTTGTGTTTGTTTTTTTGTCACTTTTGCAGCTTATGTAAGTAAATGCCTGTAATTCTTTGCATCAGTCTTTTGGATTTCTTCCTTTTTTATCAGTGTGTGAGTTCTTGTTGTTTTTTATATCTATGTTTTTTTAGATAAACCTCCTATACCTCAGGGCAGACTTCTCTCACTTGCTCTGGGAGATCTAAAGGATATACTGTCTTACTACCACACAGGCAATACCTCTTAGCACTGATCCACAATCTTACTGTCTCTAACCTGAAGCTGGGGAGTTTTCTTGAACATCGACCACATTGTGTTCCTGTAGCTCGGTGGGAAGAGCACGGCGGTAACGCTGACAATTCGCTCCAGGGCTTCCCGTGGTTAAACCGCGCTCGTAGTACTATGAGATAAACTGGTCCACCAAATGGCAGATGCATGCTGGGTTACGTAGCGTGGCGGAGGGCGTGGCGGTGTGAGGAGCTTAGCGGAGGTAATCCTGAAGCATTTGGGCCGGAGTTACATAAACTCAGAGACGTACGCTCACATGAGATCATGAATGGGCCCGGTGTGTCAGCCGTCAGCTCAAATTAGAGCTCCGACTGTTTTGGTGTTGGAGCATTCAGAGTGAGGGGTGGGGGGGTGGGGGGGGGAGGCCGACAGGTCTTTCCTGGGAGAAACCCTCTGGAGACAGGAAGTGATGCGTTTTACGTTTCAACAGAAGAAGAACTGGGTAGTTAGCATGAGCAGCGATAGCCACCGTGGCTGAACAGACAAAGAGAAGAGCGCCACCTACAGGAACTCAAACTCTGTGAGAGCAGTGAGGAACACTACAGTGAAGAACACCACAGTGAGGAACACCACAGTGAAGAACACCACAGTGAAGAACACCACAGTGAGGAACACCACAGTGAGGAACACCACAGTGAAGAACACCACAGTGAAGAACACTACAGTGAAGAACACCACAGTGAAGAACACCACAGTGAGGAACACCACAGTGAAGAACACCACAGTGAAGAACACCACAGTGAAGAACACTACAGTGAAGAACACCACAGTGAGGAACACCACAGTGAAGAACACCACAGTGAAGAACACTACAGTGAAGAACACCACAGTGAGGAACACCACAGTGAAGAACACCACAGTGAGGAACACTACAGTGAAGAACACCACAGTGAGGAGTCTAGATTATAGAGTATAAATGAACAGAGCTGCTTGAGCAAATATTTGATCAGTATTTGTGTTCAGGCTCCAACAAGCAGCTGACAAACACTTCACGCTGAACAAACTTCCCATAAAGGTCCAAGCCATATAGACCCGATGAGATACGAGCGATTACGGCGCCTGGCGGCAAGCGGTCGGAGGACGGAGGATCTTCAGGAGTTCAGTTTCATCAGTACTGTTGACACCCAGCCGGACGGCGCCGGTCACCTGATGTACATCCAACACACCTTCAGCCAGCCGGTGAAGTCAGCTGGTTTGGTCTGGATGTGTCGGCCTCCAGCGACGCTCGGCTCGCCCTCGGGTCCACATGTTAGGATTTCAGACGAAGCTCCTAGATCAATAACACTAAAAGAAAACACTAGTGAGAAGGTCAAAGGTCAGAACCACAGCGACCTCACAAGGCCACACAACTGTTATGTAAGAGCATTACTAGGAAAAGAAGTCAAATATGAGCTAATACTTTACTATCTGGCTGGGGAAGGTCGTTCTTTGATGCGTGGACCCGTTAAAAACACGTCCAGATCAACGTGGTGGAAATGTTTCTCACGTTGAAGGGTAACGCGCCAAATGAAAAGCGAAGGAGCGTCTGATCTTGGGCGTGGTTCAACGGTGTCACAGCATACATTTGTCATTGACTTGACCTTCAAGTCCCGGTTCAATACGTCTCTACGGTGTCGACGTACGGGAATGTCTGGTTTTACCGCCCGTATCAGTGGATCAGCGGCCACGTTGACACCCACATAATAATGTGACAGTGGATGGATAGAATCTATTGTAAACCTGTTTCTATTAGTGAAGGATTTATTTTAGATCATCCAGAGAGAATTATGGGAATTGGAGGTTTTATTGACAATTAAATTAAATTTCATTGCGGGGGAGGACGTGAGGGCTTGTATACAGAAAACGTTCTTCTTTGCCACATTTAATAAAGACGTAGATCCTACTGCTCTTCACCCTCCTGCCAACCCGGGTCCTGTCTTACTGCCTCAACCGGATTATAATCTCGTTTTTTGACGTGTGTGTAAACAGCCTGTCAGTTATTTTCCAGTAAACTTTCCACTAAACGCCTCGTGTCGTCTGTCCACAGGATCCTCCTCGTGGCTGTCGCCATCTTCTCCTTGTATTCTGTCCACTTGCTGCTGAAGACGGCCAACGAAGGAGGTAAATAAATGCTGCTGTTGTTGTTTTGTATTTGTCTGACCCTCTTCATCTCGACGGTCTTCACACTAACCCGTCTCTCTCTCTGTTCGAAGGGTCGCTGGTTTACGAGCAGCTCGGGTACAAGGCGTTCGGGATGCCGGGCAAACTGGCCGCCTCCTGCTCCATCACCATGCAGAACATCGGAGGTGAGTTTCAGACCGGGGGGGGTTTGAACAGCGATAACAGAAGAAGAAAGTTGGGTTACGTAACCACAATACTACTGATGGTGTTAGAGCTGTGTTTAGCGGTGGAGAAACAGAAAGATGGAAAACAGCTTCCAGTGAAAAGTTGAGTCACTCCTGGAGCTGGTGTCGTGTTTCTCCCTCAACGTCAGACCTGTCCTGACTCAACGTTGTTTTTCCCCCCACAGCCATGTCAAGCTACCTCTACATCGTCAAGTACGAGCTGCCCATCGTCATCGAAGCCTTCATGGGACCCAACAACGGGTAGGCAGACTGGTGTGTGTGTGTGTGTGTGTGTGTGTGTGTGTGTGTGTGTGTGTGTGTGTGTGTGTGTGTGTGTTTTCCATGCTCGTCCCTGACAAAATGGTCCCACTGTTGTTTCGAGGCAGAGGTCTGGAAACTCTGGAAAGTGGAATTTGTCCATTTCCAGGTCTGGAAGAGTGTCAGCCGTTATGAAGCGAGCGTTGTTCAGTCTGATGATGTCATGAGTTAAAAGTACCCCGACGAGTTACGTTCAGTAAAGAGTAACTTTCTAATGTAACTAGTTGCTTTATAAGTCAACAGGGTCACTCGAGGTCAAGTGGTACGTCAGGCAAAATGGCTGCCACTTGTTTTTTTCAAGTGGTTGAAGGAGGAGGAGGGGGGGAAGAAGGGAGGGGTGGATGAAGGGGTGGATAGACGGAGGGATGAACGGCGGCTGTTCAAAGAGTCCTTTTAGCAGCAGTCGGTGCCGCGGCGAGACAGAGCGCCGGCGGTGAGGTCACGATGAGGTCACCGCTGCCTCGCTCCCGGGACCAAACGCCGTCTGTCTCCTCTGGACGGCTCGTAGACGGAGAGGGAGATCTGACGTTACCGCAGAGGTCGTCCATCACTTTGGATATTGATGACTGTGTGTGATCAGAGTAGAAACGGTCACGTATTGAAAGAGGGAGACTCGAGACTCGGCACTTGGCAGATATTTACTTGGTCACTTTTTTACCTAGTCACCGAGTCAGTCAGTATCATTGACGTGTTGTCTTCCTTTGTTTCAGAGAGTGGTACAGCAACGGAGATTACCTGGTGCTGCTGGTGTCGTTCATCATCATCCTGCCCCTCTCACTCCTCAGGAACCTAGGTAGGCAGAGTGTGTGTGTGTGTGTGTGTGTGTGTTGCGAAATCGTCTGCTTGTGTCAATAGGGGTCGGGTTGGTGACGCACGTGCATGTGTGGAAACCTTAAACCACATCCACCTCGGTGTGACGTGATAAGAAAAAGCACATTCCAGACCGCCAAAATAAAAGCCCCTCATAAACACGGTGCTCACATTTAATTAACCTTTTTTTTTGTTTGTTTTTTCCTTCAGGGTACCTGGGTTACACAAGTGGTTTCTCCCTGCTCTGTATGGTCTTTTTCCTGATTGTGGTGAGTAAATCCACTTCTTCACTACACACACACACACGCGCACACACACACACAGTCTGTTTGTGTTGTGTGTTTCCTGCTCGGTGTTTCCATGGTGGTGCATGAGCTCATCTGCTTCAGTTTGAGTCAGAGAACAGATTTCAGTTTTTTCATGGAATCTGCGACTGGGATTTGTTTACTGGAAGACTCGGTCGGTGTGATAAAGCAGCAGAACAGTGAGAGTGAAGAGTGAAACCTTTTGGTGTCTCTTCTTGAGAACGACGGCGGAAAACAGTCGGAAAGCTCAAAACTAGACGTCTAACCACTTCCTGTTAGGCTGCGGATGATACGACACTGCAAAGACTTAAAACACCAAACAGTGAATGTGAATGGTTTCAATGGAGAGTGTTAGTGTCCCATGATGGTCGTTTTCCCCCCGATGAGAATAAAACTCAAAGATATTGATGAAACAGCAGCTCTTATAAAAATATTGGTATTGGCCTCAAAACCCAAAGAAATCCAAACGAGGAAAACCTTTTATTGGTGTGTGTTTGACTTCCTGTTGACATGACATTAAACGCGGCGTCCGTTTTTCCCCCAGGTGATCTACAAGAAGTTCCAGATCCCGTGCCCTATGTCCAAGGACGCCCTGAACGAGACGCTGACCCAGGACATGAACGCCACGTTGGCGCCGGCGGGCAACACCACGGCGGTGGACTACAGCGAGGACGCCTGCACGCCCAAGTACTTCGTCTTCAACTCTCAGGTGAAGCAACACAACAACCTGAAGCTCTTTTAAAACCTCTGGACCTCCAGGATCCAGTCTGACGGGGTTTGTTGAAGCCACCGATGAGCAAAACAAAACTCTTCAGTTGGGAACAGACTTGTCACCATGGTGACCGTCTCACCAGTCTGACCAAATGAAACATCTCTAAAGTAAAGAGAGTTTCAACTTTCCTTTCAAAAGTAGAAAAGTTTCATTTTGTTTCAATTTTGTGCCGTCAATCATTTAAGAACAGAAACCTTTTATATCAGCAGATATCTCCTTTTAGCTGTCACTGATAGATCTACGACAATGCTGATATCTCCTCTGATACCTCCTCTGATATCTCCTCTGATACCTCCTCTGATACCTCCTCTGATATCTCCTCTGATGTCTCCTCTGATGTCTCCTCTGATACCTCCTCTGATACCTCCTCTGATATCTCCTCTGATGTCTCCTCTGATATCTCCTCTGATATCTCCTCTGATAGCTCCTCTGATGTCTCCTCTGATACCTCCTCTGATACCTCCTCTGATATCTCCTCTGATGTCTCCTCTGATATCTCCTCTGATGTCTCCTCTGATACCTCCTCTGATATCTCCTCTGATGTCTCCTCTGATACCTCCTCTGATGTCTCCTCTGATAGCTCCTCTGATATCTCCTCTGATAGCTCCTCTGATGTCTCCTCTGATAGCTCCTCTGATTCTCCTCTGATACCTCCTCTGATACCTCCTCTGATATCTCCTCTGATATCTCCTCTGATACCTCCTCTGATACCTCCTCTGATACCTCCTCTGATATCTCCTCTGATATCTCCTCTGATACCTCCTCTGATATCTCCTCTGATATCTCCTCTGATACCTCCTCTGATATCTCCTCTGATGTCTCCTCTGATACCTCCTCTGATACCTCCTCTGATATCTCCTCTGATATCTCCTCTGATACCTCCTCTGATATCTCCATGTCGGTGTTAACTGTGTTGGTTGTTTTGTTCCAGACCGTCTACGCCGTTCCCATCCTGACCTTCGCCTTCGTCTGCCACCCCGCCATCCTGCCCATGTACGAGGAGCTTAAAGAGTGAGTGTATGCACACACACACACACACACACACACACACACACACACACACACACACAGCTGCTTTTCTTATCACCATTCCCAAGTTTTTCTAAGAATGGGATTTGACTTTACTGCTCTCAGAGAATCCAAGAGTTTAGATGCATGAGAGCAAAGATTATTCTGGTGTTGTGTCTAAATTAACCCCCCCCCCCCCTCTCTCTCTCTCTCTCTCTCTCTCTCTCTCTCTCTCTCTCTCTCTCTCTCTCTCTCTCTCTCTCTCTCCCCCCTCCCCCTCCCCCCCACAGCCGTTCCCGCAGAAAGATGCAGAGCGTGGCCAACGTGTCCTTCCTGGCGATGTTCATCATGTACCTGCTGGCCGCCCTCTTCGGATATCTGACCTTCAACGGTGAGTCCCCCCCCTCCCCCCCCTTCCCCCCAAAACAAGTCGACATATATATATTCATATTTAGCTTTACACTTCATGGAGTTAGATGACAACATGACCCTTCAGTCAAGACGTGGAAAGAAATAAAGCAAAGAGATAGAAGTTTGTTTTATACGATGTCCTCGCGGCTCGTTAAAGTTTCGTCTTATTTTCTGTCAAGTGGAGGAGAAGGACGGGAGTCTCTCTTGAGTCCTGAAGAGATGCAGTAGACTAACTCATTGAGGTGGATGAGCAGCAGGGAGCCAATAGGGCGACTGCAGGGCGATCAGCTGATGAACTCCAGCGGGGTTACGAGCGGTCGCTGGCCGTCCTTGAAACGGCCTGATAGCAGAGGGTCAGGAGGAGTTAAATGTGATCAGTCATGTTTAAAAGACGGGAACAAAGTGTTCCTTGGGGGGGGCGGGGGGGCGGTTATGCAAGGCTGTGAAAACCAGCTGCCCGGTGCAGCTGGCCGGCGCTCCTGTTGCCATGCCAGGAACATCCCGATGGTGTTGGCCAACCGTTACCACAAGACCTCCTCCTCCGCCACAACGCCGCAAACCAAACGCTGCAAGCCAAAACAGGAAGTGAGGAGAAACGATGCGTTTGGGTTTGAGCTGGGAAATAAATATTGGATTTCAGAGAGCAGACGGGCGGAGTTCACCACATGGTCGCGCCAGGAGGTTTAGACAGGAAAGTATTTGGAGGGTTGAGTGATGGAAAGAAGGAGAAGAAGAAGAAGAAGAACCTCAGCAGTAGAATTTCTTAGTATGAGGAGAAAAACAACAAATCCAATGCGACAAGTCAAAACGAAAGTGAAGTAGCATTGAAAATGTTGGAAACACTGACATGGTGAAACCAGTCAAATCATTTCCCCCAAATCGTTGTGAGTCATGATACTAGATTAGTCTTCTCTTTTGCGACCTGACGGTTTCTGAGATGTCCTCAGTGAAGCGCAGCAGAACTCACTAAGAATTACTTGTAAATTGTACAAATAATTGCAGTTTTTTGAATCCACGCCCGTTGTCTTTCTGTGCAGTGAGAGTGGAGCCCGAGCTGCTGCACACTTACTCCAAATTCTACAAGTTTGACGTGATCCTGCTGATCGTCCGCCTGGCGGTGCTGACCGCCGTCACCCTCACGGTGCCCGTGGTGCTGTTCCCGGTGAGTAGAGTCCAGATCGACCTGCAGCCTGCTGGGTCTGTAGCGTCACTTAGCCAGAAAAACTGGTTCTTTGGCTCCGCCCACTGAGGTTTACATGGAGCCCCTGAAGTGATGTGGCAAAAAATAAAATGTTTTCTCGTGCACACAAGATATTTTGTAGTGCGCACGAGAAACCATTTCCATTAGTAGCAAGTCACACCGATCAAGGAGACGCCAAAATGTGTTGCCATCTCAGTGCAGAACGAGAAAGTAGAGGCAGAAATACCAGAAATGGTTTCACAACAAACCACTCAAACGCACCGTCGTGCTCACGGGAAACTTTGGATTTATTTATTTTTAAATTGGCCCTAACCTCTCTCTCTCTCTCTCTCTCTCTCTCTCTCTCTCTCTCTCTCTCTCTCTCTCTCTCTCTCTCTCTCTCTCTCTAGATTCGTACCTCGGTCAACCAGCTCCTGTGTGCCTCTAAGGAGTTCAGCTGGATCCGCCACACCATCATCACTGTGATCCTGCTGGCCAGCACCAACTGCCTGGTCATCTTCGTCCCCACCATCAGGGACATCTTCGGCTTCATCGGTGAGTGGTGTGTGTGTGTGTGTGTGTGTGTGTGTGTGTGTGTTTCTCCTGATGTAAAAAACAGGAAATGACCCAGATGTCTTGGTTCCTCTCTCTTCCAGGCGCCTCTGCTGCTGCCATGCTCATCTTCATCCTGCCCTCGGCTTTCTACATCAAACTGGTGAAGAAGGAACCCATGAAGTCTGTGCAGAAGATCGGGGTGAGCAGAGATAACCAGAACTGAACCTTGACCTCCTTACTACTGGTCGCTTATAATGCTGCCAAACTAGGAATAGAGGCTTTGCAGTTGTATCACAAATCTCCCAGCAACCACCTGGCTCCATCATGGAGGTTCACTGAGTGATAATAAGAATCTAAATCGATCAGAACCAGTTGACCATCTGGACCAGGTTGTTGTGGTGTGTCTGTAGATCATCCAGTAACGTTCTCAGTAAAAGTGATCAGTGTGATCAGGTAGATTTGTCTCCAAATGTAGGTTACTGTGACTCAGTAAACTGTCTTGTCTTTAGCCCTAGTCTCTACTCCAAAACACTCTGAGTTGGAGCTGGAGAAGAGTCAGCTAGTTAACCTGAACTAACTGGTAGCTAGCTAACTAGCCAGCAGGCTAGTTTAGTTACTGTTAACATGGGACGACTAGCCACTGCTAACGCTAGCTGCTACTAGCTACGTTAGCTATTGTGCTAATCAGATGTGTTAACAACAAGACAGTGATGGTTAGCTGACCAGATACTATGGTTAGCTAGCTAACAAGCTACATGATCTAAACACTAAATCAATCAGATGGATCAGTGATGAAATGATCAGTTCAGTCAGACCAAGTCTTCAGTTTAGAAATGCACTCAGCTGTATTCAGCCATTGTTACCCAAAAGCTGACCTCCAATATGGCCGCCAGAGGGCACATTACATCACTTGAACTCCAAGGAATCAATATCAGTCACTCTGGAGCTAAATGTACGTTTTCTTCCCTCCAGGCCACCATCTTCCTCATCTGCGGCTTCATCGTCATGACCGGCAGCATGACCCTCATCATAATGGACTGGATCCACAACGCCATGGCCAACTCAAGCAGCAAGGCCGACGGGCACTAAGTCCGGACGCCGCCGCCGATAGCGCCGGTACGCCACTACGACTGAGAAAAAGTTGAAGAACCACGAGGAGAAGAAGTTTTAAAAGAAGAAAAACACAAAAACTCACTTGATGCTCGACCTTCGACCCCCGAGCGACAGACACACCATTCCAAGAGAATGTATCCGAACTTTGTACAGTACGCTGTTAGGCCACAGAGATGGTTTTACTTGTTTCGTTTTCTTTTTATCGTAACTTTTTGTTTTTTGTTGTCGTTGCTCTTGTTTTATATTTTTTTCTTGTTGGTTTTTGTAGTTATGGTACAGTAACATTTGAAGGTGCCTCAAACAGGGATGACTTAGCGGTAGAGTTCAAAATGCAGCTTCTATCCAGGTACGGTGTTTTACTGTTTCACCTCAACGCAGCGGGGAAAAAACACAAAATCGTGTCTGAGAAACGCCGAACGCAAACTTGAACCTCCTGGGGGGAAACAGATCGACTTAGAGGCAACAGACTTGAAAGTAGATTCTCCTCAAGGACAATTCAGTTCCTTCCAACAGTTGTTGTTGTTTTTTTTGTTTTTTTTTACTTTGCCAAAAAAACAACAGAAAAAAAACGTATTTGTAACACGTCTTTGTATATTGAAAAAGCACTTCCTGTTCAGCACACTCGTGGAAAAAACAAGTCACGAGCCGGGCCTACTACACCGCCTGTTCAGTATTTGTACCAAGGCTCTGAAACCTTGCTTCTAGTGTCAGCTTTACTCGTAAAAAAACGTATTAGTGTAAGTCGAAGGAACCTGCCTTGAACCCGCCAGGGAGCTGCAGAACATCTCATGAACGGACTCTTTAAACCTGCATTTACTCTTTATAACCTACTGAAGATCTCGTGCAGCGCCGACACTACTGCTTCAAGGCCTTGGTCCCATCTCACTACACGGGCGGAGGAGGGTGTGGTGGGGGGGGCGGGGCTTAAATCTTTTTTCTTCATTGGAGAATACCTTGAATTTGACCACATGCAGTGGTTGTAATGTACCTGTTAAACTTGCAAAAAGAAAAACAAAAGGTCAAGGCCGCGTCGAGGCCGCACGCAACCGAACGCGTCAACGGAGGAAGCCGAGGAGGGATGAGCGTCCGCCACAACCGGGGCTGGACGTTGGAGGGGGGCGGCGGGGGCGGGGTCACAGCTGCTTTCACCTTGTCGAGCCCCGGCGGCGCACTGTGCTTCCAACACTAACTTAACACATCATCCAAACTGTTATTGTCCAACAACTATTTATGGATGAGCGTGAAATCAATGTAATTTAATCTATTTTACTATATTTATATAATATTGTATGTACATATATGTATATATCTATTGAGTTCAACTGTATATACGCTTTGTTTTGTTTGGACCTTTTTTTTTTGGCATTTTAAGGCATCGGAGCTGTAAAAACCCAAGCTGGTGAATTTCTGTCTCGTTGATTTGATACCGTTGACTGAGTTGTCCCACTGTGTTGATTCTGTGAAACCCGTGTTAATGTGGACGCGACCGACACGGCGGCAGCAGTCTGTGTAAACACACGCCTCGTTTCCCTTTTGGCCCCTGAACATGACCTGGATCAACAACACGTTACCTAACACACGTCGGTTGGAGAGTCTGTCAGCCATCTCGTGACCTCAGGAGCAAAGAGGGCATTGCCCACCAGTGTTACACTCTTGTTTCAATGAAACACTGTATATCCTGTAATTATTGTCCAATTAAAATCAAAGATAATCTCTGACGTCGGCCGCTGGTGTTCTTGTGTCCTGTGTCAGCTTCCTGTCCAGGCTGGTTTCTGTCCCAAATGATCTGGAGATGTTTCATAAAATACCAAATACTGTGGCAGCCACTGCAAAATACATGAAGTGTTTATCCTACTTTAGTACTGTGTGCAGTGGTGGAAAGAAAACGCCGTTCTATCTCAACCATTTACCAGACCGTCCCTCATGACCCCAACCGATGAGGGGAAGTTGAGCAGAACTACCATTTTTCCTCGAAAGCAGAAGCAGAAGTTCAGGGAGAAGTGGGAAGTCTGACATCGCTACATCTGTTTATAAATAAAGATATTGATTCAAAGTAGAAACAGTCTAGATCATGAGATTAACGATGCTAATCCAAGATGTAATGGTTGCAGGGTTCCTCCACCTTTCTGCTCCTCAAACTCCAGGACTCCTCCAGGACCTCCAGCAGCATCTCCAGGACCAGGATCCATCCAGGACCAGGATCCACCCGAGTCTCTGTTCTCCGTTGAACATGTGGTGTGAATGTCCAGGTCTGATTTCTGCTCCAACTATCTCTTAGGACCGAAACTATCAGGACATTTCTGATCTGAAGTGGATCAACAAGCAGCCAAGCTGGAACATTCAACACTTCACTGGTTGGAGAAGATCAGCAACACGTTTCCATGATGTTTCCCAAACTATATACACGTTCTATTTTCCAGAACACATTTTTTGAATTGCATGAATCTTTCCAGGTTTTCCACGACGGTAAGAAACCCTGTGGCTGTTTTAAAATTCTTGGTAGAGGTCAAATAGGAGCGTATGAGGAAAACATTCATTTCATTACGTCAAAACGTTTCACTTACAAAAGTATGTTCCACCTCCCATAAGCCTCAAGAACCCACGATGATCTACGGCACTATTTGCCTTGGCCAGATTTCTGCACCGCAGCAGAACAGAAACTTGGATGAATTTAGCTGCAACTATAAATCCACTGAGGACTGCCGGGAAGCAAGACGTGGAGGAAGAGTGGGTCCTTTTGATCACAATGATCTGTAATTATCAGAAGTGATCTTATTTTCAACCGGTGTTCATCAAAATGACATCATATCCCTCATTTTGGTTGTTTTCGCTTGTACATACTTCCTGTCATGTTGTGACGTTGCATCAGTTATTACCAACAGCCTATTACTTTATTTCAGGAGGTCCTCCTTATAAGCCCATGGCCTCTTAAACAGAATAACCAATTTCATAAAATAACCCATTTTTTTGTTATATTATGTGAAAATAAAGACAGACTGCTTTACCTTTCTCATACCAAACACCTGCAGAAGGAAGACACCTTGCAGGTTTCTCGTTAAGCCCCCACCCAGCTCATAGAGGATCTCATCAACCAAAATTAATAAAAGATGATTCTTGCATTTTCTTGTGCTGAATGTATTTTTTTACTTGGCAATGCTGCCCCCTGGTGGCAACATGGGGAACTCCTGGCCTATCACCTTTTATTGGGCAAATACCCCCTTTTAAACCATATAAATCTATAATATATCTCACTGTAAATACCATGCAGATGGAAATAAGGTGTTTTCACTAAGTGCGAATATTGCATCAGTATGTGTGTGTACCATGACACTTTGGTGACAATCTGACTCGATCTAATCTGGTTAAATTGTACATCTACAGCAGCAGAACGACTGAACGGGAGGAAACAGATGCAGAACCTGCAGCACTTTTCTCCACAGTGACAGTTAACAGACACAACGGTGAAACTGTGGTTACCGGTTCAGTTTACATCACCACATCCAAACGACTCAACGGTGAGAAACTGCAAGTGTGTTTTTAACCTGGTGACATTTATAGTCTGCTGCCTAAAGATTTATACCATTAAAGTAAGAATCTGAAACATTTCCCTCTAAATCTCTGTCCTCTCTTCTCTCTGATCTCTCAACACCTGGTGTCAGGTAGGTCTTTCCTGGGAGAAACCCTCTGGAGACAGGAAGTGATGCATTTTACATTTCAACAGAAGAAGAACTGGGTAGTTAGCATGAGCAGCGATAGCCACCGTGGCTGAACAGACAAAGAAAAGAGCACCACCTACAGGAACTCAAACTCCATCAACAGGAAATCCAAGGAGAAAGACGTCACAGTACTGGACACACTGTTTGATTGACAGGTGATCTCTGGGAAGAGCAGTGAGGAACACCACAGTGAGGAACACCACAGTGAGGAACACTACAGTGAGGAACACTACAGTGAGGAACACCACAGTGAGGCTGAGAGACAAAGATGGAGACTAGATTAAAAAAACAGGATCTACTGGATCTCTCAGATCTGGGTTGGCTGACAAACACACAGAGGCAATCAGGAAGCAGCTAGTTTATTTCACTACTCTCCGGGTACTTTGCACAGTTCAAGTTCACACAGAAACATTATTACACGTCCGGCCAGGGGGTCACTTGACCTGATCTGCCCCGCCCCCGCCCCGACATTACACACTCGCTGCCGATTGGCCAGCACACTTCCTGACTCTTCAGCCAATCAGGTCCCTGATACAATCACACTCACAAGATTTCAGCCCTTCAGCGGGCCACACGGATCAATAAAGGCAATGCATTTTTTTAAACTAAGGTTTCATCTGAAATATCATATAATATTTAAAAAAGAACAATGACAATATTCAATTAATAAGCTATGAGATCAGGAGGCCATGGTGTCAATAGGTGAAACACATCGTACCAGCCGGCACCCTGCAGCTCCCCCCCACCCCCCTCCTTACAGTAGTCATATGATCTATGCAAAATAAAGGGCTCTTGCGTTACAATTTCTGATTGGGTAATTGTTTTTCTAACAAAATATGAAAATCTATAGAAAAGAATCTTCATTCAATGAAAGGTAGAGATATCAAAAAAAAGGAGGCGCTCCGTCCCGGTTCAGTTCGGAGGCCAAATTCCAGCGAGAGGAAATTGCACTTGAGCAGCCGACGGGTCCGACGGTCCGAGCTTCACTTCTTGCGGGCGTGTTTGTATTTGTCCACGTAGGCCTTCACCAGGTTGGCCACCTTGCTGGAGTTCACCTCGCCGCTCTTGCTGTGACACACCTGAGGAAAAGGGTGAAACACTAGAGGATTATGGGGCAGATTAACACCGTGTTAGGACATCCTAGTCGGGAGGGGAATCCCTGGTCTGAGCGCCACCGGATCCCTGGAGGGGTTTCACCTTACCTTCTCAACCGCTTTACGGACAATCTCCTTGTACTCCTCCTTTGTGATTTCCTTCTTTTGGTAGTAGGGCTTGATGGCTGTCTTCACTTCGTTTATAGCTCTCTCCTGGATCTGTTGTTTCTGGAGCACAAAGAGGAAAAACCAAACATTATGAAGCTGCTGTACCAGAGGAGGCGTTCCTGACTGGTTAGAAACACAACGGCGGTCAGTCGGCAGCACCAGAGTACCTGGAGGGAAGGAAACCCTGGAGGCTACCAGGGCTTTTAGTCAACGATTAGCAACGTGCACCGTCTGAAAGATTTTTCTTGAATTGATACCAATAAAAAACAGAGAGAAAGAAGGAAGACGACTAAAGCCTCTTTCACACATGCAGTGAAACCCTGAACTTATCTAGACACTCGGCGGCGTTGTATGTGTGAACGCAAATGTCCGAATCAGTTGGTCTGGAAGTCAAACAGACTTTACCCACCCAGCACCCTGGTCTAGAATGCGTTTTCTCGCCGAGTGAGCCCAAGTGTGAACGGAGTATTCCCTACGAGCGAGTGGGCGTGTTGATGACGTTTTTATCAAACGACTGGGGCGAAACCGGGATAAGACTGTATATCGCTTTCCACCCTTTCATCGATACTGCGGATATGTCTAACTACATTTAGTATTCACATCAACGCAAAAACGGCCACTTGAGTCGGTCACTTTGTCCGCAGCGTACTGTTTGCGCCATGTCCTGTCTCCCGCACGCTCTACCCAGGCCACGCCCCTTGCCTAAACTAACCGGAGTATTATCTGTTGTTGTGAACGCATCCGAACGGACATTCCCCGGTGGTGTGCTGCATGTGTGGAAGGGAAACTCCGGTTAAAGAGCGGAGCTGATTCTCTGGAGAATATCCGAGGTGTCTGTCTGAAAGAGGCTTAACAAGCTTCATGGTTACCACTAGTGGAATAGAAACAAAGCAAGTGGTGCTTCATGGGAGTTGGGACACATCTACCCAATCTAACCGATTGCCTGACAGCAGTTTGCTAAATTGACTGATTGGAGGTTTTCTACTTTCTGTTTAAATTGAAAAACAACCTAAAACTAAAACTCCAAACTAAACTAGAACGTCTCTGAGGGTCACGTCTGGCAGCGACTCGCCTTTTCTTTTTTGGAGCTGTCGGCTCGAGCCTTGTTGTGCTGGCCAGGCTGGGTTGTAGAGGATGGCAGGGCCTGGCTGACCGTTGGCTGGCCGTGGGTCGCCATGGCAATGCCAGCTTTGGTCGGTGTGGGCAGCAGAGGGGGTTTCCCATAACCCATCTGGCCACTCGCCATCTAGGGCAAAACCAGGAGACGGGATTAAGGATTCTGGGAAGGTTGCTTATTTTATTTTTTTTGTTTTTCAAGATTCAAGAACTTTATTTGTCACATACACATACAGGATGTATAGTGAAATGAAATCTCTCTGAACCTCTCATGTCGTCTATCACAGCTTTGAGATGGAAACACCATCAAAGAAGCCAATCAATACCCAATCACCTTTATGGGTCCTAGGTCATGTGGTGGGCAGCTGAACACCACTGGTTTACTAGATGATCTTCCACTGACAAGACAGGACACGTCTTCTATCAACTAAACTAACCAATACGTTGTGTTGAGAATCACCTGGCAGCAATCATAACACAACGATGAACAAACATCACCTCATTCTACAACATAGTTCACAATCACAACTGTAGTTTCTGTAATGGATTACAAACGTGATCTTCAGCTCCCTCTTTATGAAAAAGCGACTGGGAGCATAAAGATGCTTCACCTCACTACAGAAGACACAGTGAGGGGGATCACTGTGATCATGGTACAACCAAGAGGTACAGCGGTGTACCGCCGGCAGCACCGACGTACCCACAACCCCTAGAACGTCCTCAGTGTTTTATACAAGTTAAAACCGGCCCAGGTCAAACTGTCTGGTAAACCGTCCAACAGCCATGAGAACAACAACACTGACAGTCTAGTCAGTCCGTAGTGATGAAGAGGCAACATCCGCTGCTAACTCGGTTATGTGCTGGTGTCACCAAGACACTGTAGTAATTTCATTAGGTCATCATTCATCCCCGTCTACGCCCCACCGTACTGTACCTGTGTTCCATGGCCGTCAGGTTGAGCTGCCGCCGTCTGGCTGCCTTGCTGCATGGGGGGTGGCGGCGGGGGAGGGGGGGGCAGGCCCTGGGCGCCTACGGCAGGGACCTGCAGCAGAGGCACGGCGGGGTGGTGGTGCATGGGGACCTGAGGCGGCATGGCGTACGGTGCCGCCGGCTGCAGGGTGACCGGCGGGGCGCCTCGCGGGCCCTGCATGGGGTAGTGATGATGCAGTACATTCAGCTGAGGAGGATGAGGAGGCATCATGTTGATCACAGGGACCGGAGCGTTGCCGGGGACCGTCTGGGGAGGTGGCTCGGTCTTAGAGGGCTCTGGATGGAAGGAAACATTGAGAAACTGTCAGCTGTCATATTACATAGCAAACAAAACTAAGTTAAGAAAATCTGAGCATGGGTGATAAATGTTTCATTGAAAGTGTCGAACTATATTTAAGAACGGCAATCAGGAGACTCAAATATTAAATTCAAGCTACTTCAAAGTAATTGGCATTTGCCAACCAGCGTTTCCTGTGTGATCTAATGAAGCCGAGGGGCCTGGGGGGGGGGGGGGGGAACCTCAACCTCACAGTTGAGGTTCTAGTGAACGCTGCGGTACTAAAACTGTCTCTTTCCTTGGCCTCATCCCAAACACGCCTTGTGGTTTAATCATGCCGTTATTTTAGTGTCTGATTCTCTCTAGTAGTGTTAGTGTTGCTGCTACAAGGCCACCGAGGGAACACTGGCTGTAACAGTGGTGGAGGGATGAGGAGGAAACTGACCTGCTGCCGCCGGCTGCTCCTCCTCTTGCCGGTTCCAGCCTCCCGATCCCCCTCCTCCTCTCTCCCTCCTGGAGTAATAGTCCTGGACGTCTGCCGGTAGCGTCCTCCTCACCGCCCAGCTGGACGCTGACGACCAACCCGACCGGTCCAGCATCGAGTCGCCCGGCTCCGGGTCTTTCCTCCGGCCGCCACCCCGGTTCTCGTTGAAGCGGCTGTACGCATCGTTCCCTGAATTGTTGCCCGTCCCTGAGAAGTTGTTCCTGGGCTGCCAGCGGTTGTCGGCCGTCTCCCCCTGCTGGTTGTACGTGAATCGGCTGCCACCACCCTGCCCTGCGCCACGGCCACGCTCGGAGCCTCCCCAGCCCCCCCGTGTCCACGAGTCTCCCCCGGCCCCCCCACTGTTGCGGTTATCTTCCCAGCGCGAGCCGCCACTCAGCCCAGAGTCGCGGTTCCTGCTCTCGGCATCACTACGAGTCTTTTCCAGAACCCAGTCGGGATTATTGGACTGACTCTGGCGATCGGGGGAGGTTTCTGTGGTCGATCCATTTTCAAAACGGCCAGCGCCTCCATACTTCCGAGCCTCACCGCCAGCCCCACCGCTCTGCCCAGACCTCCACCCTCCTCCACTCCTACGGTCCTTCCTCTGGGGAGACTGCTCTCCAGAGGCCGGCCATTCAGGGCTGGCCCCTCTCCTGTAGGGCCTAGTTCGGGATCGGGATCTAGACCGAGAGCGAGACCGAGACTTTGATCTGGATCTAGAGCGACTCCTGGATCTCCTCCTCTTCCTTTCGCGACTACGCTCCTTTCTGGAATGGTCTCTCTCGCCGTCTCGGTCCCGGTCTCTGTCTCTTTCTCTTTCTCTGCTGCGAGCGCGGGAGGATCGGCTGGAGGGCGGGCTGCCATCGCGCTCCCTGGACCGGGATCTGGAGCGCCTGGATGAGTCTCGTCTGGACTCCCTCTTGGGGGACCAGGTGGAGCTGGGGGAGTGGAAACGAGAGCGCCGCTGCTTGCCATTCTTCCTCTCCTGGCTCCTCTCCCTCTCTTGCCGGTCCTTGTCGCCCTCTTCCTTGTCGCCCTCTTCCTTGTCGCCCTCTTCCTTGTCGCCCTCTTCCTTGGTGACTTGGCCGGCAGAAGCAGAAGGGTCTGCATCGGCTGAAGCGGTGCTCTTGCTTGGGGGTTCCAACATGGGATTGTCGCCATGTTCGCTGCTGGGCGAGCCGCAGTCCATGGGGACAACGTTGGTGTCATCCTTAGATGGACTGTCTTTGCTGCCTTCCCCAGATCTCTCATCTGCTGAATGCGCTTCTGAACCGAGCATTTTTGCGTCCGCCTCCTCAGAAGTTTCTTCCTCTGCGTCTAAATTTTTAATTTTTAATTCCTCTCCAGCAGAGGGGGAACCAGGTTGTGAGGAGCTCTCACACACTTCTGTCTTCACTTCCTGTGAAGACACTTTGTCTTTGACCTCTGGTGAATCTGCACAGACCTCCATGTTGTCACCCTGCTCCTCATCTT
Organism: Hoplostethus atlanticus; assembly: GCA_034670405.1. NCBI lineage: Eukaryota > Metazoa > Chordata > Actinopteri > Trachichthyiformes > Trachichthyidae > Hoplostethus > Hoplostethus atlanticus. Next base: position 548,369 of record JAXDDX010000149.1, on the reverse strand, counting down.
GGCTAGACTGCGGAGACTTGGGGTTCTCCAACAGCCCATTGTGAGAGTAGGCAGGTAATGGAGAATTGGTTTCCTCAGAGGGGGAAATGGGGCTGCCTTGCTGTTCCTCCTCCCCTTCACCCTGCTCTCCCCCAGAGCATGAACCCGGGCTGTTAGGAGGAGAGTTTGAGGGCAAAGACTGGTTTTCTTCCTCTTCTTCTTCCTCTTCTGGTTTCTGTTCATGTTCATGTTCATCAGATTGTTCCTGAGTCTCGTCTTCCTCCTGTCCCACATCATCGCCCAGAGCTCCTGTACTACCTTGCTCATCAGCAGAGCTGGAAGCGTCATGGTCTGCCTTGGGGCTCCCAGCAGCATCCGAGTGCTCCAGCTCGGAGTTGTTCATTTGCTTAACTACTTCTTCATCTTCTTCCTCCTCCTTCTCCTCTTCCTCCTCCTCGTTACCCCCCTCGTCCTCTTCCTCCTCGCTCGCCGTTGGGCTGCTAACGACTGGGGGAGAGCATTTTTTCCTTGCTGGGGCTTTCCTCTTCCCGCTGGCCTTTCGGTTTGTTACCTGTTTCCCCTTCTTCTTGGCAGGCACCTGAGAAGCTTTGCCTGGCTTGGTAGGCTGGCTAGTGGAGGAGTCGGAGTCTGACGAGTGGGACTGCGGTGGCGGCGATGCATCCGGCGTCGGGGTCGGCTCCTGGGCTTTGCTGTTGCGACCAGAGCGCCTGGACGGTACAGACTCCGCCTCTTTGGTGGGGGCTTTGGACCCCGAAGCCCGGCCCCCCCTCTTCTCTCCTCCTTTGGGACAAGTGACGGCACAGACACGCCCCTGAAACACTGTAGGACCAAACAACCTCGTCAACAAGACCCTCCGTGCATTAAAGTACAATCAGCAAGTTGTTTAGCCATTAAATCGTCTTTCACATTCATTCTTGAACAGACTTGTAATGGAGCGTTCTTGGCCCGCAGTAGCTCAAAATGTGTATAGGTATATTTTACTAGAAGTATAACAAATAAAATAAAAACTTTTAATTCCTCAAATATAAAATGTTTAGCTGTGGCATATTGTGAGCCGTAGTATTTAAACACAAACAGAGTAAATACAAACTCAAACCCAACAGATGACCAGAAATGGGGTGACTGTTTCAACAGGGGGCGCCATACTGCGATCACAGATTGGGCTTTTAAAAGGTGCCCTATTACGTTTCAGACCATAACTGGTCTTGTGCGTATTTAGAAATGAAGCACTTGCAAAATCATTTTCCTGATTTATGGCGGAAGGAAGTGTGTCCAGCACTTCAAACAGTGTCAGTGCTCAATCTGAGGAGTTGTTTCCTAAATGTTATAATTCCAGGAAAAAATAAATATTACCATTCATCAATCAACATCTCTAAAATACAGAGGATCTGTCTGTAAAAATGACCGGGATTTGTTCGACAGTGCGACATTTTCCAAATGATCATTTTGAAATTAAACTTTTCATTTATTACCAATCAAACAACAGAGCCACGTGTTAAAGTAACTAGAACACCTTCCATTATCAACTCAAAAGAAAAAGGTGTAAGAAGACTCACCAAAATGACCGGAGCCAGACGATGTATTGGAGGTAAAGGGAGATGATGAAGGTCCAAACGGAAACAAGACATGGTTCCAGTTTGTTGGATGGAAACTGTGTCTGTAAAACCACCATAACATCATAAATACACAAATAGTCCCGTTTTAAAAATCAATGGATGATAAATTCCTTTCATTTGTTTTGAGGTGAGATGTTTTATTAAGGCCCTTTGGGATTGTTTTTATCTCACCTCTTGTTTCTTTGTTTAGAATAAACATATTTTATCACTTTTTTTGCTTCTTCGTCACTGTGCAGATAAATTTAATTTGGCCACATACATCCATCTATGAATCCTATGTCATGTTTGGATTGACACTAACCATCCATGGCAACTGGGCAGGATGAGCAGCAACATCCAGATGAAGTACAATAAACCTACAGGAATTCATCTTGGTGACATTGACGACTTGGTTTTCTCTGAACCAGAGTGGAAAGGCACTTTTGTATTTGGATCAATGAGGTTTAACGCTGACCAATCACAAGCCAGCCAGAAGTCCCATGACCCCCCAGCAGCTGGTTGGTTGGTTGAGTTCTGGTAACCTGTCATCCCACCAGGTTAGAGAGTCCAAACCAACCTGGTTCCAGTCTGTCACTTGATCTACCATGATGGACTTGTCTGCTCTTCTCTGGTGTTCATACCAGTTAAGAACACATGAAGAAACATCTGAACATGACTGACCAAGTCTCCTTCTACCCATAATGCCTTGTGTTCTGGGGTGGTTTCCTGTAGCTGGTTGGATCCCGTTCTCTCTCCTAACGAACCTACCACAGTTCTCTTCTACCCATAATGCCTTGTGTTCTGGGGTGGTTTCCTGTAGCTGGTTGGATCCCTGTTCTCTCTCCTAACGAACCACCACAGTTCTCTTCTACCCATAATGCCTTGTGTTCTGGGTGGTTTCCTGTAGCTGGTTGGATCCCGTTCTCTCTCCTAACGAACCACCACAGTTCTCTTCTACCCATAATGCCTTGTGTTCTGGGTGGTTTCCTGTAGCTGGTTGGATCCTGTTCTCTCTCCTAACGAACCACCACAGTTCTCTTCTACCCATAATGCCTTGTGTTCTGGGTGGTTTCCTGTAGCTGGTTGGATCCCGTTCTCTCTCCTAACGAACCACCACAGTTCTCTTCTACCCATAATGCCTTGTGTTCTGGGTGGTTTCCTGTAGCTGGTTGGATCCCGTTCTCTCTCCTAACGAACCACCACAGTTCTCTTCTACCCATAATGCCTTGTGTTCTCTTGTTAGAGGACTGAGACGTTTTCAGGCGTCTCGTCGGTTATTTGGTGAATGTTGTTGTTCTCACCTGGAGACCAACCAGCTAGAGGAGGAAACGCTGCAGAGTTCAGATGAATCGGTATGACCGTGGCCTTACAGGGTTTCACAGCAGATGCCGGCCCTCGTGATACAGGGCCGACGGGACAAGCTGCCCTTTCAGTGGAGAGGTGGGGTTTCATTACCTGGAGGTGCCACTAGCAGGTATGGGTGCAGCCGGAGAAAGCCAGGGACAGTCCTGGGTCTGGGGTTTGCACTGCTTGAGCTCAGCGTCGTCGTAAGGCGTCTCCTCTGCCACCCAAACAGGCTCTGCACTGCAGGAGGTGAACACAACACGGGTATGAACAGAAAGGATGAAACACGAGGGACTTACACTCTGAAAATACACCCTTTAATCAACTGATGAATCAATAACAGAAACACTGGTGACAAGGAGGCAGAAAGAGCTGCACCATAGAAATGATAACCCTGATCATCATGATATTGTGATCCTGAGTACCAATCATTATTTTTTGATGTGAGGAACAATTACAGTCTCAGTCTGACTTACATGTCCTGTGTCAAAGAGCCTGTTAAAGAGCTGAAGGGAGACGGTGACCAGGTACAGCACTGTGTCCCTCTCACCTGGACAAGAACACATTCAACTTGGATGAGGAAAACATCACACCAACACCAACATGTGCCATTGAACCACGCAGAAATGAACTGGGAACTCGGCAGAAATAGCTGGAAAACTTTGAAGCTTTTTGGGCAATTAAAAAAAGAAACGAAACATAAATCCAACCTTTTTTCTGCTCATCGAAGAGGGGTCATCATCGCTACCTGGTGGAGAGAGTTACACGCCGTTACACCTCGTTTCCCAAATGCTACTCAGTCAGACAAAGACAGTCATAAGGAGGTCGGGGGGGCGTCTAACATACATTTCCTCACAAGTCCTTTCGTTTTGGCGTCTGGCGGCCTCTCCATGTTTTGCCGTCTCAATCTCCTTCCTTGCTTACTTCTGTGGGGGGAAAAGAGAAAAGAGAAAATGACACGATCAGAAACAGCGTTCTCACTGCGGTCTAAACAAAACGACGTTACGCTCTACTGGGCAACACATTGAAAACCCCCGCCCTGCTGACGCTCACTTCAGACAGACGCTTGTTTCTGGGCTTCTGCAGCAACACCTCTCAGCTTCAGGTTGACTCACCCGCTTCCTCACAGGAACCTGAAGACATCAAAAAAGAACAGATTTAGCTTTGGTTTGCAAATGTACAATCTCTACAGCGACTGAGAGCGACGTCAACGGGAGAACAAGCTTCGGCTCCGACATGGCCGACATCACAAGGAGTGTGAGCGCCGGAGCCGCGGCGCCCTGAAAACCGATATTGCTAATATTCCCGTGACTGAATGACCACACAGAGATCACAGTGTGCCGGGAAAGAAAAGGAGGAAGAAGAGAGGAGGAGAGCTAGAAGGGATTTATTTCTTCAGACAAGAGAATATCAGGACAAGGAGAGGAAGAAGATACGGGGAGAGGAAATCTGATTCAGGGGGAAGATGAAAGGAAAGGAAGATGTTTGTTGCCTTCTTTGCTCTCCAACAAAGAAACATTACAGTTTCATTTATACTGTAATCACGGTTATTAGTCTTGATGATTTGACACATTTATTTTACTGCACTTTTGGCATCTTATAAATCATCTTCTTTCAACTACTTTCAAAAGGTGGAATGACATTAAATCTTTTCCTTCCATACGGCTGCATGCTGCATTTACTGACTGTGTAAACTCAAATAGCAGAACAACGATCGAACACAGCTAACTGAGCCCTGGCCACGTGACGCCACACAGTGTTGAGTATCACAACTGAAACCAGACAAGACTGTGCAGACCTGGACGCATCCCAGAGCCGGGTCCCATTTGTAAACATGATCGAAAGGCCGTCTGTCCACCGGGCAGGAAGGAACCGTCTGGGACTGAAAATAACAAGAAGAAGAATCAACACACAGTAGCAGACACTTGGACCGGTAGCGGCTTGTCGGTGTCGCCCACCTCTGATAGGATGGAGGTGAGGGTAGGATTCAGGAAAAACCTGCCTCAGTCTGGCTTCAGGAGTCACTACATTCAATTACATCTGCCATGTTGAATTTACGTCCAGTATTTATCGGTTTCACCATATAGAAGTCAGAGCTGCTAGAGGTCCTGAGTTTCAGTGTCCCGTGACGGTCTCGATGCTGTTTCAGAGGCTTTTAACCCGGACAATATTTTCTGACTGTAGTGAATTAAAGGTCGAAGCGTTGTTCGCTCACCTCTGCCCACGTGAGGAGGCATCCGAGGCAGAAGACGTGGCAGCAGCTGTCGGGCATGGCCAGGTCGCCTCCAGCCAGGACCCCCAGGCAGATGGGACACCTCTCCGCCTCCTCGGCCTCCGCCCCGTCAGGCGGGCCCTGGCCGCCTGGAAACACCACAGAGGAGAAAATATGTCTATGTACATTCTTTATTTTTAAAAGGGCACTGTAGTGTGCACAGCAGACGAGAGGTGGTCTTCAATATACTGCCCTCCACTAACTGGGTCAGAAGGATCAGATGAGAGTGGGTAACCTCGTACACTGAAACCAAGAGTCCCAATTCTGACTTTCCCCTCATGTGACCTGATGTTTTCTAATCAGTGTGAACAGAAAAAGCTGCATGGAGTTTCATTTTTCCAGATATGGTTACATCCTAGAACAGATACGAACAGAAATTCAGATTTGAGCATGAAGCCCTGCAGCGCGAAGGAAGCCTCAGTAAACATCAACGTTTACCACAACTTATTTTCTTTGATGGAATAACAATATTTGGTACTTTTGAGCTTCAGAGTACACTTTATACTTTATACTTTATACTTGAGTCTTGAGATACCAACCGCTGAGTGCAGCAGGTCTATTCTTCAACTAGTGGGTTGAAATCTATAAATAAATAAAACTGTCGTTGATCTAAACTACTACTGGCACTATGACTCTGACCTAGTGACCCTAGTGTGATCACCAGTATCAATCACGATGATTAGCTTCAGTAGTTTGAGGAACAGTTTTGCCTCCTACATCTTGATCAGCTCTAATTTAAATGAAATGTTTTAATATTCTGTTATTATTAATTGCAGAAACTAAGTTTGCAATATACGATTACAAAACGATGAATTGACCAATCCTGTTAGGCGATGCATTCAGTGTGCAAACCTGCCAGTGGGATAACCAGAGACCTGAAGCCTAAAACATCTTTTCCACTCACCGCTTCCAGCTCCAGTCATGTCCGGCCCCCGGCTGCCCTGATCTCCACTACGACACAAGAGGACAAGGTGAGAAGATTACTTCAGTTTGAATTCCTGCCATGATGAAAGTGTTGTTGATACAGAAGTGGGTGAAGACTGACTGATTCTTTCAATTCAATCATCACAGCAGCAACACACTAGAAACATAAAACGCTATGATAAAGCCTCTTCACTTCTATTTCTCAAATTACAAGTCATAAAGTCAACATCTTGATTAAGAGTATAAATGTCCTTGATATGAAATCTAGAGCCTGCTCATAACCTTTGACCTTTAAAACACACAGTAGTAGTTCATGCTCTCCGTCTTTGCAGGGCAGACGAAGCGAGTGTCATTTATTATCATCTCAATAATAATAATAATAATAATAATAATAATATTGACTACTGGGTTAGCAGGGAATGTACTACAACCTTATAACAGCTGCTTGTGTGGATTCCTTTCTGAGAATTTGATCTCTTGTAAGTATTAGGAGGAGAGGACTAATCTTCGTTGGGGGAGGTTAGTCTGCCGTTAGCTAGTTGCCCACTGCCTTACATTATCCCTTAAGTGGCTTTAAGTATGTTATCAGTCAAGACTTCCTGATCAATTTTGCAACACAGCAGAGGTTGGAAACAGTAAGTCGTCACAACAACCAAGCCTGTTTCTGGCATTTCCAACAAAAACAATCATCAATCAATCAATCATATGCTTCATCAAGTGAGATTAGTTTCGTGAACACGTATCCCACCGCATAGGTTCAACTTTTGAGATTGAGACGTACATTTTAAAGGAAAACAATAATGTTCAAAACGCAGCACTGATCAAATGGATCTCCACTTGCCTTCAGGACTGGAACAGGGAAACTCTGAGCTTAACAAGTGGAGCAGCGTATGAGTCCAACTGGGCAAAACAACTGTGGGCAAATGGTGTCGTCAGTCAACGGTCAACATAAGACACGTCGGTGTCCAAGGCGGAGGGTCTCTGTCCAACCCACTAAAAACAACTCTGACGCTATACCCCCAGAGAAGCCCGTCTGTGATTGTGACCATGGCCATTACTTTTCCATTAAGTACAACAAAGGGAGCTGAAAGCCCAAGAGGGAAAAGGGCACAGCGAACAGAAGACCTGGTTACTTGAAGCAAATTAAAGATGGTAGGAGTGCTGTAGGAAACAACCAGCAGCAGAAACCTGAGCCCAAGATGGGGTAATGATGCGCTGCCCAGACATGACCAGTTAATTACAACTCATCTTCAGTGTACGCTTTACTTCCTGCTTCAGCAAGCGGCCAAAATATTGCCCTATTGAAGTGGCTGAGTACTGATAGACCGTTTCTTGTCACTGGTAACTGTGAGGAACAAATCTAAAATCAGGAGGCTAGCAAACGTTTTCCCTCTCAAACTGACCCAGTACAGATGAACACGGCTGCCTGGGTTCTTCTGAGGAGCGACAGATACCAATTATTTTGGACTGAAGCTGCCGATAGCCGACATCTTGTGCCAATATTCGGTAAATATAATTTTGAACAATATTCACATGCCAAAAAATATATAAAAAATTCACCCGGATTCAGTGTTTACCCCTGAATTTTCATCTTATCATGGTGGAAAAGCCTCTGAAACATTTGCACAGTCATGGGACACTAAAACTCTCTTTAATACCCAGGCTATTAAAGGCTAGCTGCTTGAGGCGAGGCAGGTTGTAGTTTCAGGTTTAACAGAGACATCCCCGAACCCGGTTGCGTTAAATCGGATCTTCACCATCATATCGGCAGCAGACACTGGCCCATATCAATTTTCATTATAAGGCCAATATCAGCCACATATCAGTCTGCCTACTGCTAACTCATGATGCTGCCAGTCTCTCTATTAGCATTACAATGTTATTCCTACTGTTTCTTGTCAGTGAAGCCGGCCAAAAACAGCTCACATTATTACAGCTAACCAAAAATACAAAACAGATGTTTAGATTTGGTTCAGCTACATTATTAAATCCATGTTTTGAATGGGAACCTATGAGGAGGAGCACAGGACGAGGAGGGGGGAAATGACTGAGCCCTGCTAATGTGTTTTTTCCTTTCTTTCCTTCCCATGTGTCTCTGTGATTACAAAATATGTTATTTCACATTTAGATTCACAGTGGAATGAAGATATGATTTTACAACAGATTAGAACAGAATTAATACTAAATATATACTGCAGCTGAATGTACAATATATTTCCTTTTAATATTCTGCCTTTTCATATTCTGACCTCTGACCTTTTCCAAAATAAAATGCATGATCAGACTGTGGAGGACTTATTTTGCAGAATCCCAAACAGTATAAATCCCTGTTATTGACATTCACAATCAGGACGTTTGCCTCAGGAGTCACTAGTTGAGTCGGTAAGCAGTTCAGAGGCCTGTGATTTAAAACGTCTGAGCGCTGATCCAGGATCACACTGATCATCTTAACCAAAACGACGTTTAACCTGACGATGGATCAGCAGACTCATCCACAATACATATCAGCCTCAGTCTGGGGGGGGGGGCACAGAAGTGTAACTTTATCTAAAATAAACCTCGTCAACATCGTTGTCCGTTAATCTCTAGCGTTGTACTACAACTGACAAGCCAACTTTGCCTTGATCTCCCCGATGCACCTAACTGCTGCTACTGGCTAACACCCTCCAGTGTTAACCGAGCTAAAGTGGGTTAACGTTACACTTAACGTGGTTGGAGCAGCCAGCAGTTAAGTTGGCAGCCAACTTTATTGCTACTGTCCACCAGCACGGCCTGGCTGCTGGAGACACTGAATTAGCAGCAAGTTGGCTGGCAGTGCCAACACGACGGTGACAACATGGTTGTTGTGGGTTAGCTAGGCAGCTAATGCTAGCTAAAAACATAGCCATTTGTTAGCTAGCTAGCTGTTGTAAGCTAGGTAGCAAACATGGCTAAATAGTGTCTAATATTAGCCGCGCTGGTTGAATTGAAGGTCACAAGCTAGTTAGCAGCTGCTGTAAGCGAATTTAGCTAAGCTATCTGGCTGCTTGGAACAACAACACCGCTGCTTACGTCGCGTTAGCTTGCTAGCTAGCTGTTAGCTGTCGATAGCTAACGTTAACTGTCGTTACTCACCGAGAAGCGTCGCTAGCTTAGCTACTGCGGCTGGCTAGCACGTCGTAGAAAGCTTTGTTAGCGTCCAAAGTCTTGCAAGGAAATGCTGATGAATCGTAAATCCCGGGATATATTTTTGGCTAAAAACTGAACGTAGCTTTCAGAAAGTCTCAGCCACATGTCTCGAGTGTCTAAGTGAGACTTGTGGTGACACTGGCGCCCCCTACCGGAGCCCCCGCACATCACACAGATTAGACAGGTTTTATTAACTTGTCATTGGTCATCTGCTTGACCTAAATGCACAAAACTCGTTTAAACTGCAAATAAAAGCTACCCTACACCACCATTATTTAACAGCAGATCAACCTATTTCTCATTTTCGCTGGGGATTGATTAGTCAAAATCCTACGTATTGATTATTTGGATATTGAAGGGTCAACTACAGAGCTCCTGCAGATATATCTACATCTCTGTTGATCCTTATGAAACTCCTTAAGCATTATTTTTACATTTGGAAAGAAGTGCACAATATTTATTGCCTATTTTAGTGTTGAATAGGATTGGTCTTGACCCCCTCTGGACCTGGTCTTGGACTCGACTAGGGTACGCATGTGTCCACGGGTCCTTAAAAAATCATGGGGAAAAGATCTTAAAATAAATAATCAAACTTTAAGGCCTATTTAAACATCTTAAATACAGGTATTGGAGGTCTTATGTTTCACCATGCAGTGAGAGGTTTCTTTGTGCTGCATGTTACACTTCCAGATTAATACAGAACGGGGTTAAACGTACAATGTACATCTCATCTGCTTTACACTTTTTTCTTATTCTGCCCATTTTTAGTTGCAGAACTTTCATTAGCGATGGTCAATCAGAAACAGTCTGTTTTGTCTTCAAGTCAATTCCAGGTAGCATTAATCAGGTTTTAAGGTTTCGAAACTTGCAGACACCCTGGTCCGGGGGTTGGTTTTGACTACAGTCCTGCATGGAGGGAAATTATCTTTTCTCCTAGCAAGGTCAGAGGTCAGAGGTCAGCTAGAGAGCAGTGCCCCTAGAGCTGGTCGGGGTTCAGCATCTTGCTCAAGGACACTTCAGCAGGACGGACTCTGGGGCTTGAACCTCTGAAACGACATGTAGACCATCATGGGACACTAAAACTCTCCACCAGGATGATGATCATAATAATAATCACATTTTTCAATAATACTAATTCAAGTGTTGCTTTAGACTAGGTGATGGCACCGATTGGCTGATATCCAGTTTTGAATAACAGGCCAATATCACTCTAGACTCATATATTGATCCAACCCTTGACTCACCATGAAAATGATAAAACTTAAAAAAATGAATTTCAGTTTCAATACAAATTCTGTCCTCTGCTGGTAAACCACCTTCCTGTTTCTTAACGGTACTGGTGCTGTATCTTACCGTTGCTGTGCAGGGAACTTGAGATAAGTTACTCTGGATGATAATAAGGGATAATTGCAGTACTAGTTATTATCAGGGGTGATTCAAGTTCACACTGCTGTACTATGAGGACCTTGAGATTTTGCTCCCAAGTAAATCGATGTCAGCTGACCTGTCCTGAGTCCAGCAGCTCGTCGTCTCCTGGTCCTGCTGCTTTACCTCCTTACTCACCTC